>WHVC01000058.1:0-209638 GCA_015178925.1 Russula emetica
CATTGTAAGTCTCGTTGCACAGATCAGAAGCGTGTCACAAGCTTAGGGTTCTAGGGTCTTGATTTGTAATGAGGCACAGGTATTTTTTTTATTCGCGGATTCTGCATGCTAATGAAAGGCGCTGTAAACTCAGATCTACCAGGCCCTCTATCGAGGTTTGCTCAATGTAGAGGGCCGGTCACGAGGCTAACTAGTATCATTCATCGCACTTTCAATTCAACTTCAAATATTCCCGTATAAATGTCTTTTTCTGCGTGTATTACCTTTAACTACGAATCTAACCGTGCGAAGCACGGGTCCTGCACTAGTAATAAAATAAACTATAATAACCACCACTCATTCATCCTCATCTGTAAACCGGAGAATCTGCGCATCCTCATCGACAGGCACATCTCGATATCCCCTCCTCGACCCGAGCGCGAGACCTGCATCGCGCACCCACCCCGCACCCACCTAGAAAGTAACATTCGCAATTCCAATGACGAACCACGGAACACTGTCGAGAGTCTCGACGACTCCAGCGTCCGACGCTCTGAACCTGCGTCTCCTATCGCCTGGCAAACGAATCGTGCCCGTCGCGTCCAGATCGTTTGTAATACCACGACCCGACAAGCCATGTGAATGCGAACGGGACAATGAGAACGAATGTCCAGAAGAAGAAGAATCCGTGGCTCGATACGCCCGGACAGTAATGCCGTCGGCCGCGGTCAGGTCGCTCGCCATCCTCGCAGGACGAGTGTGGGATGCGTCGGTTGGCTGTACGCTCGTACCAGTATTCCGCACCACCGCGCCACGAGTCATCGCCTGGTAATGGCTTCGTGCCCTCAACGAGCACGCATTTATCATCCGCGTTTCGCACATGGTTGAATTCGCCGCTATCATGTCATGAGCGTCCATATCCCCAAGAATCAAATCAGATGATAACAGACCACTCACAAGTCAGAGGCCGTGCACACGCAGTTCTTGACAATGCTTCAGGCTGCTGTCCTACGACACAGTTACGGTCGCGCCTACGACGATGATACAAAATCTACGAAATAAAAATGTAAGCAGTCAAGTTTCGGGATGAGGCATATGGTGGGACTTGTTTACCTGGCGGCCGAAAAGGCAGCGTTCAGAACGCTCTTCGCTCGGGCTCCACAACTCAAAGTCGTCATGCCCAGGGTCCTCAATATCCAGCTTGCCTAACGGTAAACCTATCAATACACCACTACCATAAGAAAGCGAAGGCCACAAGCACGCACACAAGAGACTTGTGAGCGCCGAGAAATCGACATGCACAGCAACAGACGTGGGAGAACCAACGTAGTTCCCCAACAGAATGAATCGCCTGCTCATCTCCGACGGCACGGTGACGATCGAACGCACTCGGATCTTCTCGTTCGTGAATTTATACTCCCGTCAATTGAGACCCTCGTCGGTGGAGAACAGGATATAGTCAGTTGGCTGCTCGCCGTTTACCATAACCAGAATAGAGCCCGAGTCACCGAACTCCCAGAGGTGCGCGTCTACGAACTTCTTCCCACGTAAAGCCCGCATCCCGGCTCAGGAACGTGTCACTCTCGTCGTACGGTGCAAGCTTCTCGCCCACATTCCCCACCGCCATAATCAACCCAACAACAGAGGGACTGCTGAACGTCGCGCGAGGGTCGAATCGCTCTGTGTATCCGTGCACGTGCAGTGAGCAGTCCTAAATCAGATCTCAACCACATAGTTTAATAAAGAGGACAAGGAGACGCGTACCGCACTTCGACACTCATAGGGTTGGCCCTGCGAGTCCTGCTTGTGAGGAATCAATCATTTCCACCTCCTACCATCGTTGTGTGTGATGCGCGTTTGGAGTTCCTTGTTGCCTGTTACGGCTGCCGCCTCGGGATTGGACACGACATTGATGATCGCAATACCATCGAGTCCGATCATCTCCGAGTCCTCGAAATCGACATACTAGTACCCGCGGTGATCGCGGTTTACATTCGGTATCGACGACCCAAAGTATGTCCCGTTCCAGTTCGACTTGAGGAGATCGTCCCAGTACGGTCGAGGTGGCGAGGACGTCGTCATATTCGAGAAGACAGAATCGGTGCTCGACTCGAGAATGGTGTACGCCTTTTCATTTATCGATGGTTATCGAAATCCGAAAGAGAAAGTAAACAGGCTTACATGTTGTTCTGGTCGCATTGAAGGGGGGAACTGGCCAGTGGCAAAGATGCGACCATCCAGGGAGACCTGCAAGTCAAGCGAGCGCTGCGCGGGCAGATACTGCATGCACACCACTCCCGTCAGTCCCCCACCATACCCAGACAACTCGGAAAAGAGACGCGCCTCAGCGACGATGGGGTACTTCGAGAACTTGGCAAATCCGACGATCTCGTCGAACATTCTGATCCGTTTTTTGTGAAAGTCACGCCCGCTCACGAGTTGCATCGGGTTGGTCCCCATCTGGAAAATGCGCTGAGAGCCCGTCTTCTCGCGGAACGATTCGCACAGGATCTGCGACGGGTCGACAAGCAGACCGGCCACGCGCCCACGCACAGTTGCGCACGTATTTCTCCACGAAGGACCACCTCCAGCCCGTTATCCCGCGAAAAGTACACTTGAGCATGGCACTGAGCGCCCCCGTCATTCGAGCAACCCTCGTCACCCGTCCAGATGATCCAATCCGAGTGGTCTGGGTGGAGTTGCAACGCCTGCGCACCGAACGTGTTCGGCGGCTTCGGCGCAGTGAGAGATTAACACGTGCGACCTGTGTCTATGGTGTAGAAGAACTTACCAGAAGGGGTGATGAGGTAAGCGCGGTCAGGCGTGAAGACATGATGGTAGAAAGCGCGAAAAGTCTCCTCTGGGAAAAGGTGATTGCGGATCAATGTGTCCAGATAAGGGACATGTGTCCAACTGGGACGCGTGAATTTCGGGAGAGTTCCAGGTCGACGACGGCGGAGAACAAGAAAGTCGGTTCTCGGAGCGATGAGATTCAGTGGAGGGTATCATGTCAGGTGCAGACTGGATTGCATGAGCATCAACAGGGAAAGATCGTCTATCAAGAGCTATGAGGCCATCAACGCGGATTACATCCGCAACTGGTTGGACACCGGGAGAAGAGCTGTCGGGGTGCCCACTAAAATCAGCGACGGCAAGACCAAGTTCGGCAATAAATTCATCCTGGCGGTTGTCTGAGTCACCAGGCATCGAAGACATGGTCGCCATTCTGCTACTGAGAACTTCCAAAACGCCAGTGATCCGAGAGGACGGGAGGTTTGTAGGGCTCTCTAGCCCAACTTGTGATGATCCAGCTTCAGGTAAATCAGACGGTGAACCAGCGGTCTCAAAATTCTGACCCGAGAGCAGAATCGCAGGTGGTTGTCCATTGTAAGTAGATGATGGTGCCGGAAATTTAGAAGAGCTTGCTGGTAACGAGGTGTGTCCATCGGCATGGGGTTTGTATCAAGAGATGAACCGTGCACGGCCGAAATGGGACAGTGTACGGGTGGAGAGGAATATTGACCTCACGGACTCTGTGGGAAAAGAATCGAGTGAGTACAATACCGATGAACTACGCATGCTCTAGGGGCTAAAGCGGGGGAGTCGACTCGGAAAGCTGGTGCAATGAAGGAGAGTACCTATCCTGCAGCCTTCCCAAATATCATCCTTCCACCACCCAAGGCCGTCACTTTTCTCGTCGGAAAAGAAGATGGAGGGTAGAGTTTAGAGTTTCGCAAGCGATTCCGCCACGGTTTTTTTCCACGATGGGAAGCGCAGCGAACTACTTATCCTTACCCTAAATCGCAAACAAAAACGGTATCAGAAATCAGCACTGGTCAAATTTTCGTTTGAAGGGGAAACATGTATGTCTTACACCAGTCCATGCGCGGGGTCGCAGGTCCGTCGCAGGTACGCGGGGGGGGCTTCGAAGGATGTACGGCACTTCCTCCGCTTGGTAGATCGACGACACGCCAAATGCCAATTGCTTTGCTCGCACTTACCTCGGGGGGCGAGATTAACATCCGAAGCCTCGAATTCGGATGTGTCAGTTCTCCATCCTGGCCATTTTGCGTGGTGTTCTTGTGCGTGGGGTCATCGTATATTGCGATGTCTCTGCCGCCACCGCCATCGCGCTTATGTAGCTAGGCGAGGGGTATCTTAGCTCTAGCTCGTCGACAACATCTAATAACCGGAATCAGTAATGGCCAGGCTATGTCCAGGGAGATCCCTGAATCTGAAAGGTGTCACCCACACAACGCAATGTCTTCTTTGGAGGCATCCACGTCCACGGAGTCGCATCTATCCGCTTTGGCCTTGCCCTTCGCCTTCGTCCTGCGTCATGGAATTTTCATTGACGATGCACGACGTTACTTTTGGTGGCCCGACGCTAGTACGGCGAACGGTACATCACCATAGGACGTGTCATCTAATATATATAAATCAAAGAGTCAACGTTCGTCTCAGAGAGTGCCGCCGATCCCTGCGTACCAACCGGATCCAAAGCGGGCGAGTTATCACTGTTTGGGGGATCACCAAGCGAGGCTGTGGACAGCTCATGCGGCATTGGAGGGTGATACGGTTCAAGCGCTACGCCCATGTCTAATTCCCTGTATTCACTCGAATGCGCTCCTTGTTTTGGCACGCTCGGTGCACAACGTTTCTCTTTGCTGATTTTTCCTCTCGAAGACTGACCTTGTGTACCACCAAAAACTGGTTGCACACACTCTTGCAGGGGTCTCATTGCCTCACCCAGCATTGGCGGTCCTGGTTTACGCTCCACGTTGATTCCAGCCGAACAGTAACGATCGGAGCTGAGAACTCTTGATGATATGATCTAAACCTTTGGGAGTAAGTTGTTTATGATTGATCTTCTGCGGAAAGCAGAATATAAGACGGTTGAATCTGGCACTGTGTATGTAATAGACGTCGCCGGCCGACCTTCACAGGCCCGGGGCCATTCAGTTTGGATGGACTCCGAGTCGGCTCCCACAGAAGCTGATACTTAGAACACGGCCGTACGTAGACTCCCGATGCCAGTGGGAAGGATAACGGAGACGTGGCATGGCTTGCTGCTTGTGGCAAGTTAGAAGATCGAAAACAGGCTAAGCTGGAACACGTGGCACGCAAGACCCCGGACAGCGCGTTGTCAAGTTGGAGTGAGCGCAATGGACTAAGCCAGTACGCTAGCGAACGGTGCAGAATCTCGAGGCTGAAAGTTTTGCCATCTACACTCCCCTTCTATCCGTTCCTCCATTTCCCATGAGATATCATTTTCGTTTTTCTTACTAACTCGGCCTCAAACACACCCACTATCCTTCCACTTCCAGTTTTGCATGGCTCTGACAGCCACCGCGCAATCTGCATTGCCAATCGTTCCTTCATGGGACGAGACCATCGTCCCCACTCTTAGAAAGCGTGCGTCTCACTTCTCTGCCTTATTCTCCTTACACCACTCCCTATGCCAATTATTAACCAGGTCTTGAGAATGAAAGCCGCGTCCTTGCCAACCGAATTTCTGCTGCTTCAATCGCCTCAATCCAAGACAAGTCACCCGAATTTTCTCGATCATCACACTCCCACAATCATAATTATCGACAAGATGTTCCTGCTACTTCCCAATCTCCACGACCAAGCGGCATCCCCAGGCCCAGTCTGCAGAGTTCGCGCCCTTCGATCTCTGACAACCGCCCAACGACACCCACCAGAACGGGTTCACCATTTAAACGCACACGAACCTTATCCCAGCCCAAACTTATGGAGCTTAACATCCCCGCCCCTTCACCCCCCGATGTCCCCACAGCATTGTCCAATGCTACCCGTCCCTCCGATGTCAAGCCGACACGCATCCCCGTGCCGCGCACGCGCACGGCGAGCAGTTCTGGACAAGCACAAGCCCTGGGTCCGTCGCGGACTGAAAGTCGTAACGGCGGACACAGTTCACATCACAATTTACATTCAGGCGGCGCCCTCGGCTCTGTTACACAGCAGCAGCAACAGCAACGACATCCCCGAATGCGCGGTTCTTCCATCGACAGCACAACGCCGCGTCCGTCTATTGACTCTGAAGAACGGCCTTTCGAACATTGGTATCGGGGTGAGGTATCGAGAAATGGCGGCGTTGGCGAACTTCGCGTCGGGCGACATGTGGAGATGCTTGAGATTGCCAATTACGGGCATACGCCGACGCGCCCAACGGACCATTGGCGGAATGGTGGCACAGGTGTGCGACGGCGACGTGCAGGCAGTACCGATGTGCGCGTGCGTGGGAGCTTCTATATGGAGGCTGACGGTGAACACGCGAGAGTGCTCGATGAGGCCCCTCCGACGGACATCGAGGATGGCATGGAGTTCGAGAGCGATTTTGAACATCGGTCCACCGAGGGTACCATGATGCATGTTGTGCATTCGAGCCCAGCGTCTTCCCTCGCTTCGCACCAGTATCCTGGCCTTGGTGCTGTTATTGATAGCCGAACGAAAGCCGCAGGGGTTGGCGGCGGTGGCAGTGGCCCTCGTTCGCGGAGTGCGTCGCGTACTGCACAGCCTTCCCGGATTCCGACGCCATCATCGTCTCGCCAACTTTCCGACCCCCCGAGGACGCCGACTCCTACCCAAATGGCTCCCTCGGCTCCCGCAGAACCCGAGTCACCAAAGCCGGGTCCCCGCAAGCACCGTCGAGACAATACGACACCTCCGTCGCCCCCAAGGGTGCCTTCGGTTGCACCACAGACGCCCAAGAAGCGTGCGAAGAGCCCTGCCGCGATGGTTCAGTCACCATCAGCGAAAAAGTCTCGATCCCGCGCGCCTCCGGTGAGCCAAGCAAAGTCCAATCGTGATGGCCCTCAGAGACGGTCAGTTGGTGAATATCCGGTACCAGCGGACGAGGACATGGCCGATGCAATCCCCACTTGGACGCAACCCGTGTCGCCCGGTGGTAACTGGGACGATGTGCGCATGTCTCCATCGTGTTTTTCTGAGCGTAATTTGAATTTTTTTTCCCTGATGGACATCTAGGTAGTGGTACCCGTGGTGGCTCGTAAGAAAGGCATGAACAAGTTTTACACCAGCGCAGACGGGAGACAGCAGAAGAGACCCCCTTCATTGATGCCTGAACCGGTAAGAGATCTAGTGCGAGTCTATATAGTCAGGGAATCAAATATTGATGTTATTCCCTCTGGGTCTCGTTCTCACTTAAAAAACATCCTGCATATAAGGCACCGGGAACTTTTGGCTACGACTACTCAAAGTACCGATCGCAATTGGAGGATGACACGATTCCGATGACCGACATGAGTGTTGGTCACAGGGCAGAAGCTGGCTCACCAACAGAGTATAGCGTGCCCTCCGACGAGCCAGAGATCGGTGAGCCAAGGAGGGAGTCGAAGGAGGAGAGAACTGGGTCGGAGGAGCATGTACGGATGCGGATACAGCCCTCTCCAGCTCCGTTTTCGCGGTATCAAACGTCCGCAGGACACCAGGACCACGAGGAACGATCAAGGTTACCGGCAGGCCTGACGACGGCCGACATCAAGCCACCTGCCATGTCAGGACAGGGACGACGCGTGCACGGTGGTGAAGAAGAGCAAGACGGAGCAGGTTGCTGCAAGTGCATTATCATGTGATCGCAAGAGCGGTTGTATGGAGAGGCCGATTTACAAGTGTTCGGAACGGGAGCAGTTCGAGACTGTTGCTCCCTCGACCGGCAAATGACCGGTTCCGGGCGCCTACTTGCTGAGCTGGCCTGTTTCGACCTTTGTACCCGCCCGCCCCCCCCTTCCCTTCCCCACCCTCGCCACTGCTTGTTGATTCTGTCATTCAGTTCGCTCCTATGCTTGGATGCTTTACTAGTTGGCACCGCCATGCGCCCGGTTTGTGCCATTTTGTTTTCGTATCTCGTTGGTTGGGATCATCCTCTTGGTTTCTTCACAAATACCAAAACTAGGCGGTGGTACCGATCGATCACCATCGAGATCATGATTCTCCTTCCATGCGCCTGATCCCGTCCCTCTCGGTGCCTGTCTACACTCCTTTTCTTTTGACTTCTCTCTTCTCTGTCTTGTCCCTTTTTTTCATTTGGTCCCGTATATCTAGTATTTGTGGGTTGGACATCACGCATAGCCTACCCTCTATTCCTGAACACAGCGGATGCAATCGGATGCAATCAAAGTAGATTCGAGTGGTACAACTGCATGCGTTTGTTTACTGTAAGTTGTGATGAAGCACAGCCTGGAGAGTATCGTTCACTCTTGCCAGGTACAGTACTGTCGCCGCCTGTCAGTCGGTCGCTCGGGCGCATCGACGGGCCGTGCTTACAGTATTATGTTGTAATCAGCACGGCACGGCAGAGAGCTGTGGCCGGCAACTCATCCCCACTGGCTCTGGCAGAGGCGCTCCTCTCCCTTCCTTTTGGCGCTGTACACAACAAGTGAGCACAACGATCTAGATCACATTGTTGTCAAATGCTTCAAACGATTGGTGTTTTACCTCGAACACAGGCAGTACCCGGTTCCTGATTGCAATCCGCATGCGCACTCTCTCCCAGATCCAGTGGAAAACGGCACCGTTACCACCTCGTCGTCACGCTTTCAATTGCTGCTCAAAGCCTATCCTCCCCCAGGCTCTCGCCATGGCGTTAACCCTTCCCCTGATCCTATATAGCTACAGGCACATGGCCCTTCCTTCTCCCCGAATTATTCACCATAGCAGATCCTTCCCTGTTACTTTAATAGGCTCCTCTACCCATGCAGTCTTCTCGCGGACCTCCACACGGAACAACCCCCTCCCCCCCGACCGACCGCTCGCATAGTACCCACTCCTCCGTCCCCAGTTCCTTTCATACACCCGAATCTGTCCCACCACCCTCCTCGCCGCCGTTCTTCAACATGAACCCGCTCACAGACCAACGTCTGACGGGATCCATGATGTCATACCACCCCGTGGACCATCATCACGCCCTCCCAAGGTACGCACATATATGCTTCCCTGTCTGTCCGACGCCGCCTGCCGATCATCTCCGTTCTTCGTCTCACAATACCTTCTTTAGCACTTCCACTTACCAAGATACCGTTTCATGGCAGTATGCCACGTCGTGGGATGCCCCCGTGCTGGACGCAGGTGCCTCTTCCGAACACCCGTCTTCCACTTCATTGAACCCCCTTGGCATGGTCTCTCCAAGCAACGAGGGCAGTACATTCGCGCCTCCATTACCACCCCCGAGAGCAGCAGTACATCCCCGCAACACCTATCTTGGTGCCGGCCATCCGTAAGTGCTGCTTCTCAAGCGTCACCCTCGCACATCATCGCCATCAATCTTATTTACATCCATATGTTCTACGTTCTAATAGGTGTCCCCCTCGCCCCTTCCCTACTTCACCGCCCTCAAGTTCAACGAGTGATGCACACGAGACGTCCGTACAATTCGGTGGCGGGGGCGTCAACGTAGGCGCCTCCTCCGCTCCAGTCACTTCCCCGCCACACTTGTCGCAGGGGGCGGCCAATCCCGCCACCATGCAGCCATTCACTTCTTCACCGGATATCTGGCCTTCTCATAATGCCGGCGTCAATATATGTCCCAGCCCGGTTACGACGACGACCGTCATTGGAGGCCTAGTGACGTCTTCACTGGGTGAAAATCTGAAAGGGAAGATGATGCAACGCCGTTCGCCCACCGAGTCGACGCGTGGCAGTGCGCGGTACGACCCTGTGGGTAAACAGGCCCGCGTTACCTCACGTCCTCCTGTTCTTACTTCTGCTGCTGCTACTGGGTCAGAGCAGTTGACGGATGAGGGGGACGAGCGCGATTCAGATGGCAGCGTGCGCGACGTACGGGACAAGAAGCGCAGGTATGCCAAAACGTTTCGGGACATAGAAAAGCAGTTATTCGAGAAGCTGCGCCATCGCCTATTTCCGCAAGATCCACATGCAAAGCGTAGCGAGTGTCTAGAACGAGGTATGTGTAGTCTAGATGGTCATTCCTCACTGTAACCCTAACAATCGCTTTCTTTGTTACTCTGTGCAGCGATAGAAGGCGTCGATGAGCTTCTGCACCTCCGAGAGAGCGAGGCTCGACACCACAAGGAGATAGAGGATCTCAGGCAACAGCTTGCCGATGCCGAACGCAGGATCGAACGCTTATATCGTGAACTCAACGGAAGATCGCTTACAATGGGAAGCTGAGTTGATTAACTATTTCTACCAATGCATACATACCTAAGTCAGTGATTCATTGCTTGCTTCGTATGTTTACCCGCAATACCCACATCGTTTGCGTCAATCCTTTGTTGTTGCTTTATTTCTCTTCTTGCATATCTACTGTATCGATAGCTCAAACACCCCCGGCTACCAGGTCTGTCATACTAGAGTCAGCATCATAATACTGTATGCATCAATCGTCCTCGCGCAGCGCGTGTACTACACCATGCTATTTACTGTATATACCCTCTGTCTTGGCCGATATATAATTCCAGAATCTCCCCTTGTTTGCGTCGCTTGCTTTGTAGGTGTGGACCAACGGCGACCAGACCGATGGACCCATTCGACAAGTCTGAAACACTTTGTGCACAGAGCGTTCCTGAACAAAGGCACCGAGTCAAGCACCGAGTCAAGACTTGCTTAGCACTGCACGTGGCTGTCACGTTGAAAGTGCACTGATGGCGTACGCAGCAGAAGTGTTTTGATTGCAGGAGTAGAGGTGGATACGATATCGATGATAACGTTCTAGTTGAAGCTTATT
This sequence comes from Russula emetica, assembly GCA_015178925.1. Taxonomy (NCBI): domain Eukaryota; kingdom Fungi; phylum Basidiomycota; class Agaricomycetes; order Russulales; family Russulaceae; genus Russula; species Russula emetica. The sequence goes on from WHVC01000058.1 coordinate 10,709, forward strand.
TGAGCACGGCAAAGCTTGCGGGAAAGTCGTCAGTAGAGAAATGGTAGCCTGAGCCTGAAGCCCGCCTGCAAATTGGGCTTAGTCTACTGTAACATGAGGCGCCACCAGTGTGTTTCAACTTGAACTGAGCTTTGACAGCGTTCAGCTAACATGATGATCACGGTATTCATCCCAAGCGGGCTCATCCTAATGTAGATGCGATATCATATGCGTCAGTAGTCACTCAAACCGTGAGTAATACAATAAGACTGCGGCGCCGCGCCGAGGACAAGTCTGACCGAGCAGTGTTGGTGAATGAATCCCAATATATGGCGCTCTCCTAACGAGACAGCATAAGCACTGCAAAAGGTGCCAGCCAATCGAAGCCTATTTAGCACCAAATAGATTCAGAGCCTCGTGTCCGGGCGATTTTGCGCGCTGATGAACTGTTACTGTTACACGCGGATCACGACGACGCCACAGTATGACCGAGACCGAGACTGCGAGGTGACAAAGCAGGCGACTACTCAGACACTTTTACTGTCCCCTCGCTGGCATGGCGCTCTGTTAATTAGCGCTGCAGTAACTTACACCTTTGAATAACGCTCGTATTGATTAGGTATCTGGTGAAGTCGACATAAATGGAAAATTTGACATGCAGATAACGGCATGTTCCGGTTCTTGGTTGTGCAGCTAACTAAACTAAAGAGTGTTTAGAATTTACATCATCATCCGGGTTAAATCCTCACTCACAGAGTCGCACTGGCATCAGTTTGGATCCACTTGTTCTTTCCGTTTCTCCGTCATGAATCCACTCGTCTCGTTCTTTCCGTTTCGTTTCTCCCACACTGGCAGCCCACAAACAAATGACGTCACGTCAAACCATACGAGTACTGAGTAACTTACTGAGTTTCCATCAAGGTCCGCCGAGGTGGGAAGCGCTCATCTCATCCAGCGGCGGCATAGAGCCGAGCCCTGGCAGGGATGATAAAACAACACGATATTTGTCAGAGAAACTGTATCGTTGCAGCAGCGGCTGGCAAACGTACCCGGGTGCCGGAATCAACAGATATCAGTAAACCAAGAGCGAGGGTACTAACCGAGCCAATTTGTCCAAGACCACCGTAGTAAGCATGGGCGCTTCCTACGGTTCATGTTTGTGACGGGTAAGATACTGACAAGCCCATTGACCGTCTCATCTGGTGTACACAACCACCGCATGGGAACGTGTCTGTCAGAGATTGTCGATGATGTTCCTAGGTGATCCAAGTTCGGGCCCATCCGGCGTGACTACACTCAGACTCGAATTTATGTGTACGTCTTCACCTTGGTCTTCACATCAAAGTCACGTCGATTGGGAAGCCAAGGGGGCACGCATATGCCACTTTTGCGCTGTACTTGTGCTCGATAGCAGCAAATGGCCCATTATGGCCGTTAATGCTATGTATGGATATACCAAACTCAGAGTGAAAAGAGCTAAGAGATGGATAGATGGGTCTTAGATGACTCGTAGCGGGTTTTTACAAGTTTGGGGGGCAAATGCTAGTCCTGTTTGCGTGCATATGAAACCTTGAGCAGCACGGAGGATCGGAGTCTACAGCGATAGGCACTCAATGTACTCAATTACTACAGGCACAATAGCCCATTATAATCACGATCTCAACCTTGCCAGTTAATAGGGGGCAATGGTTAAGATGGCATTAGCTTGGAAAGCAGTACGCCAGGAGCAAAAGTTTGAGGGATCCTTAATTTCCGAGAGCCCGGGTGATAAAGTAGTTGGGCTTACAGCTTACCGACCCACCAAGGGGTGTTCTGGGTCCTTCTCCTTTTCCACCACTCGACTTCCTGCTCGTCCTACCTCTTACCACAGTAATCGAGTACTACTCTCTAACCTTTCCCGTCGTCATCACGACCACGGTCCACGACCAACGATGGCTGAGCTCATTGATAGTCATGTATCAGTCAAACAATGTAGGCGTGCCGTCACGGCCTTGATGGAATATGCACTCAAGCAGCAAGAAAAACGCGAAGAAAGCGAACTGCTCCCCTGGAAAGGAGGAGAATATCTGGCTTCAGATTGCTGTAAAGGAGATTCACGGAGAGGCAAAGTTGAAACCCCATAAAATGTGCGTCAAAACGCCTCGATTTTCTTCGAAGCTTACATGCAGTATGGTCGGATAGCCCTATAAAATATCCTCTTGTCGACCCCCGCACATCGGCCATTTGCCTCATCACTAAGGATCCACAACGAGAATACAAAGATCTTCTTGAAGAGGCAGGCGTCCAGTTTATCAATCGCGTCGTCGGGATCGAGAAACTCAAGGGAAAGTTCAAATCGTTCGAGGCTCGACGTGCCTTGCTTCGCGAGAATGCGCTCTTCCTCGCAGACGAGCGCGTCATACCTCTCCTCCCCCGTCTGCTCGGAAAGATATTTTTCACTGCAAAAAAGTTCGTGTCTTACCGCTCAGCAGTGAATTGCGTAAAAGCTCACGGCCGGGCCCGACTTGGTGATCTGCTGCGTTCAGGCAGCCCATCCCTGTCTGCCTCAAGCGCAAGAACCTCAAAGGCGAACTGGAGCGCGCCATTTTTTCCACTTACATGCACCAAAACCGCGGGACCTGCACGTGCGTGCCTCACTGTATACTCATTTATGATCCTTCTGAGAGACTGACCAATGGAGCCTGTCTGACACAGTTCCGTCAAATTTGGAACCCTCTCCCAATCGCCGGCTCAAGTCCTAGCAAACCTTGAGACCGCACTCCCTGCTATCATCGCTGCCGTCCGCGGTGGCTGGGACAACGTGCAGTCTCTCAACATCAAGTCCACGAAAAGCCTTTCTCTGCCTATCTGGTCATGTAAATTGGGTACCGGAGAAGGCGCGCGATGGCATGGCTTAACCGCCGAAGATGAGGAGAGCGAGGAGGATGGCGAGACAGCTATGCCGAAGATTCAATATAAAGTGAAAACGGCCGAGGCTAAAAAGCATCCTCCCGATCGCGGGAAGAAGCCAGCCGCAGCTTGAGCTACTGGACTTAGGTTATCTTGACACCAGTTGTTTGCAGAAGGAAAGACTACTGTAGCAAGGTCTGTACAGAAAACAATTCGGGGCACGAGATTCACAGTATCATTACAGTATCAGATCGCACCGCACGATACGTAGGTGGTCTAGGCAACTCAACATGAATTCATTTGCTTTGATTGGCGAAGAGCGGAAAGTAAAGGGGAATTGCCTCCGAGTCGGGGCGGTGTGTACAGAGCGCAGCGCGTCACCGGGCGTCTAGCGTAAACCGATGAAAGCCTGATATAATAACTTTTTGTCATGATATCGGCGGGCGCTTGGGGCTTGGCCGCCACTAGCATGGGCGTTTGTGCGTAATCCTGTACAGTTCATGCTTTGTCAGCCACAGCCACAACCGCAGTCCCATCACTGAAACCTTGCAGCTATGCCGACACCATGTGGTTCTCTCGCGCTGCTTTTCCCGACGTCACTGCATCACCTTGGAGAATTCGTAGTGTAAGGCGAGCTTTACCCCCATCGTCATCATGCTGTTCACGTGGTATACTGCGGGTTACACGGGTTTGCAGACCCTTCCCTTTCCGGGTACCCTGCACAATCCAGGCCAGATCCAAGCAAGTACTGTATCCAGTGCCGTATACAGCCGAGCTGGCCACATATAGTATTAGCACACTACTTGTGACGTTGTCACCGACTCGGACACGAATACAGTATCGAACCAAAAGACATTTGTGTCGACAGGGCAACGACGACGTCCCTCTCGCAACAACCTTTGTTTCTCTGCGACAGCCAACGTGCGACGATGTCCTATTTCGTCTTCTCCGGCCACCCAGCGCCGACTGACCGACCGAACCGAACCGACAATGGTTGTGCTTACCACTCACTTCTGTGCCTGCCTACACTGTCCATGCCTAGCTTCAGCAGCGTTACAGCACGGCCACTTCGGGTTCCATGGGGATGACGAATGGGATTGGAATTGCATCAATGCAACCCACGATCGGATAACTACAATGTAAGCACTGCCTATGATAGAGACCTGGATTGTTGCGAGGGTACTGTATCTCGACAGGCTTTCCGCGGCGCTACGTTGATTTACCTTTTCAATCGGTGATGATATCCCCCATTGTTCTTCGTGCTTTGCGGCCAGCTTCTGATGGTTCCACATAAGTATTGCAAGTAGGTCATGGCGCTTTGTCTTAAGAGCACGCGAGATCGGTCTGTAATGTCTTGAGTTTACCTGGTCACTGAGGGCACTTTCTCAGCTATAACTTTTGTCCTACGTCCGAGGAGAATGAAAACGAAAACAACTGAACTCATGAAGCTTCTATCTCCGAATCAAATACGCAATCTCTCACCCACGGCCAAGTATGCCCGCCCTTAAGTGGCACGTTACAGTACTCGCCGCTTATATGTTTACATGAGTTTATTCTCTGCTCCAGCTCCATCTAGGACCCATCCCCCTCGGCTCTGAACCGATTCCCTTACTTCACACTCCCACTCTTGGTCGGTCAGCTCCGAGGCTTGCACAAGGCTCGAATGTCATTGAAACCAGCCACAAGGGACGATCTACGTTCAAGTTCGAGCGATGCATAAACACAGGGATCATAACAGACTTTGCCTTGCCATACGCGAACCGAAGCGGAAATGGAAGCGACGGAACACACACTCATTACTGTACTGTTCAATTTAAATTCTGAATCGACGCCGATGCCAGGCTGCGCCAGATGAGAGCAGCTCCGTCGCGCGAGATCGTGCAAGTGGACAACCCTCCGCTGGCACTAGCACCAGCATGTCGTACTAGATGTAGAATAATGAAGAAAAATAAGTAAAAGGAGAATCCTCGCGCTGTTCCCGAGACTTTGATGCGTGGTGTGTGGTGGTCTACGCGGCCATCTATTATGTGTCCTCCTTGATGAGTGCATGCATCCCAAGGTTCAGTAGTACTGTGGCCTGTAATGCCACCTCTTAAAGCAAGTGGGAAGGATCTTTCGTCCGAGCGGGCACAAATGACCTTCTCCTCGGAACCCGCGTCTCTCAAGAGGTCTTCGCGTGTTCGACTTGGACTCGAGTCCGATCCAGCTTGCGCTTCTGTACTATTAGGAATCGTACGAACAGTTGTAGTGGAACGCCCTCGAAAGCTTCTTCCAAAGTCCGTGAATCACCCGCATTCTCCCGGGCCCGCCTCCCTCGAACTCACCGCGTGCCGGTCATCGGATCTGCGCTCATGTCTGTCATCCGTCCGTCCGGAGTGTGGTGCCCGGCCAACTCGAAGGGAAGCGGCGCCTGTCATCGGATTTCCCGATCCCGCCGTATCGAATAGTGATAATCGATGGTTCACGTTCTAGCCACGCGATCGACACGTTCCTTGCCGCCGCCGCAAGAAAACTTTATACGCTTACGTACTGTGTGTAGGCAGATGGTTTCCCCCGGTATTTCCATGTTATAACCTTAACCATGTCTCCCTCTCGTACGACAAATTCGCGCGTTCCCGTCCGAGTCGGAAAATCTAGTGCCGCGGGTGGCCACGCGCACTGGGTACTATCACATATGCCTCATCCCATGAAATTTCATGAATGCCCCGAGGCATTCTTTTGCGACTGAGATGCGCTCAAACACCCCACTACCACCTCCCGATATTCCCGCGGTACTATAGTCGACCTTCGTGATAAACGCTCGTCGTGTCAATGTGCCGTCATTTTGGTCTTACCCATGCTACAGTACAACGTGCCATCGACGACTCGTACCTTGCCGCCAAAGAAGCATCATATTGGCATCACGTATCATAATTTTGGCGCCCACTGACACACGGACCACGCCTCACATATATACTGTACCAAGCCTCACAATCGATTCCTTTACTGTAACGAATTGGGCACAAACCATGACATTGATCAAAAATCATCCTTGAATGGGTCCTCTACGCTCACAGACTACTGAAGTCGTGATCAGCCACCGCCCAAAACAGAGCAGGTTGGAATTCTAAGACGGCAGTCAAAAATTAGCAGATCCTATACAAAAATAGGAAGTTATGATGGGAGAGTGTTGAGACAATAACGTATGGGAAGATATACGGTAGCTCGATATGCGGGGCAGGGCTAATAAAGATGTATCTCTAAATGAGGAATTGTAAGAGTTTACAAGCATTAAAATGGTTCGGAGAATATATGAAAAGAGGATTAGAGGAATGTCTAGGAGGTGGATTCACGTCCGTCCGAATGGCAACCCCAACGGCGCTCACGCGGGATGCTAACAGCAAGCGCTAGCCCTGGGAACGGTCAAGTATTTTATCCGGACCCGACGAATGGAATCTGCACCACGAGGCGGCTGTTTCATGATTGTTGTGGGTAGCGGTGGTGACGAAAACGGAGAGTGGTGCTGGCGGACCAGGAAGGTGGGCTTTCCTTCCCTCAAATATTAGAAGAACACCGCGCCATGGCTGCTTGCACTGGTGCGGATGGTCGTTTGTGACGAAGTCTGCGTCTGGGTAGTAGTAGACGGCTTTCCGGATGATGAGGGGTCCTTGAGAGCCTTATTGGAAGCACCCAACTGCATGGCGGCGGCGACGGCGGCGGCGGTTGTGGTGGTAAAAGTTGTGGCGGTGGTTGTAGTTTAGAGAAATTGAGAAAGGATGGCGGCAATGAGGTGCACGACTGACTCGGCAGGGAGCAGGCGATGGCAGGGAAGGACAATGGGGGAGAGGACTAGTGTGAAGAGCGAGAGACTTTATAGTGTGAACGCAAGGGGACGGGAAATGATGACAGTAGGCGTTTACTGGTTGTAAGCTTTAAAACATGTCATCTCATATACAGTTTAGTAGCATCGCCTCGCCTCGCCTTGCCGGCACAGAGAGAAAAATAGCCAAGTTAGGAACGTGCCATTAGATGAGCGCGGCCGGAAACGGCGGCGGCTGGCGATGGGGAGTCGGAGTCGGATGGCCTTGAGTTGACTTTGTGGAGTGGAAATGAGGGAGTGGATCAACTTCTTTTCAGGTACATCCACCACCGGACGAAACCCCCCCTTCCAAGGGAGGAAAGATCCGGGACCGCCGGGAATGGGACATCCGCACTCCTTCCGTCCGTTCGAATTGAAACTTATGGTAAAATAAAAAAGAAGAAATGTTCGTCCTTTCGGGTTTGGCGTGGCGTGAAAATTCTTTTCACATACACACCTGGTCCCTGTTGTAAAGTTACATTGACATGATCACTAGGCCCTGCAGGAAAAAAAAATCATCCTTACAGTTTAAAACTATTTTTAGACGTACGTACAGGTACACTAACCTAACCACTGTCGCAATTTGTTAAGTCAGATCATTCTACAGCACTGTGCAGCACCTATAACACGTTGCGGCGAACCGGCGTTACGGAAGCGAAGGCCTAGAAGCGATGTACTGTACTGTACATGCCACAATCAAACAAGAACGATCGAACAAAAAAAAAATCTAGAACAAAGTCGGTGATAGCGTGAATGTACTCAAGCTGGAAAGGCTCTCGCCAGAGCAGGGCTTACACGTACGATGTACGATGTTAAGAATGATCCGGGTAATTCCGTTCGGTTATTTTAAGCCGATGTGCCGTCAAACATCCTTTTCTTCGGTCAGCGCCGGTCAAACATCAACCACTGGCAGTCCAGACTGACAATCAAAGGTAGGTCCACAATTGAAGCGCCTAGACTTCACATCTAGGAAAACTTTTGAAAAAGAGTATCTGCAATGTTTTAAACTGACATGAAGCAGCAAAATGATGTAATATGCAAACTCAAAAGCCAGGCGATCAGGCGCATGTCAAACTCGTGCAGGCAAAACACCTGGTTGCAGCATAATTTGACAGTAAAATTTGTCCGTGGCGCCGCATTACGATGCGCATCACACAAGTACTATGAAAAGTTTTTTCTGACCCTTTTGGCGAAACGCGAAGATAGAAAGTACGGGAATCCTAAAAGCACCGACGAATGACTAGACTACCTCAAGGACAATCTTTCCACTTCGAGTCGGGCATTCACGTTAGCATACATAGATCTTCGATTAATTGGATTCGATAGACTCACATGTTTTGATCTGCCTCTATAACCCGCGTGGCTTCTCTGATTTCCGTCCAAGGGTAGACCTAAGAGGTGACGATCTAAATAATATTCGATCCGATGCGCCAGCCGTCAACTTGCCTTATGAATGTATGTCCGTATACGTCCGTTTCCTTCACTCCCTGTGATCGAACTCAGTAGCTCGCCAAATCTAAGCGACACGTCATGAATCCTGCACCCTTCAAATACAATCAGGAAACAGTCAACTGACCTCCTAAAAATCTCTGCTTTGTATTCTGTTGACTGCGAGCGTAGAGTAGAGCCTTGGATGCGGAGGCGCTTCGTCAAGATTGGTCCAAGGTCAAAATTGGCTACTTCGGAGCCTTAAGTCCGCGTTTCAGTACCATACTGAACTGTGTCAAATTTAGGCGAACCGCTTATGAGGGAGAGCATCGTCATACGACCATCCGTCGCCAATGCATCTAGGTTGCGGTTGAAATGGGCCTGTCCGACCATATCAACAATCAAATCGACGCCCTTCCCGCCCGTCGCGGCATTCGTGACCTCCACAAAATTTTCTTTCTTGTAATTTGCAGCGTGGGTCGCGCCGGCTGGGAGGGTTAGAAGCCAATCGAGCTTGTCCGTCGTAGATGCCGTAGCAGTGATAGTTCGCCTGAGATGATAGGAGTGAGTAAGAGCCATGATGTGCACGGGAGAGGGTGGCGAACTCACGCTCCGTAGAAACGCGCGAGTTGAATCGCGGCAATCCCTACGCCCGAAGCGCCCGCATGGACAAGCACATCGTCCCCGTGTTTGATATCGCCAACCAGGTAAAGAGCCTGAAAAGCTATCCGTGCGCGCGTTCAGCGCCGGGCCTCAAGAGAGACAGTATATGGGGCCAGCTTGGGAGGGCAGAGTTGGCACTCGCCTGTGATGAAAGCCTCTGGAATGCTCGCGGCCTCCACCCAAGACAGTTGCGGCGGCTTGCGGAGGATCTGCGTTTCCGGTACAGCAACGAATTCTGCATAGGCGCCCTAAACCAAGAAAAAGACGGTTGAAGCTTGGCCAGGCCGTACTGTATGTACGACTGCGGTGCTGACTCACCCCCGATGCGAGACCCAAGACTTGGTCACCTATCGCCCATGTCGCTGATGTGTCGGGACCGAGTGCCGTAACATGTCCAGCGAATTCCACTCCGAGAATCTCTGACGCATCCTGAGGGACAGGGTAGAGGCCCATGCGTTGCGAAACATCCATGCGATTTAATGAAAAGGCCGTGATCTGACGTGATTTGCGCATTATTGACGTGAGAGGCACGTATGTTGCTCGGAGTTATGCAGTACGTACCTTGACCAGCACCTCCCGAGACTTCACCGTCGGTGTGGCCGTCTCACCGATGTACAGGTTTTCGATGGGACCCTTTCCATCCTTGATAATGATTGCTCTCATGTCTGTCGTCTTGAGAGACAGTGATGACAAAGATAATCAAAATACTACAGTATTTGCTTCTGCTTTCTTCATCACCAAAACTGGAAGCGTGATTACGGATGATTGACATAACGCAGATAAAAATAAAGCAGGAACAACAGTACGATAACGTGCGGTACGATTGACTGGCGAAACTTAAAGAAAGGACATCACCGATGATCTGTAATATTCTCCAGACGAGCACAGTCATTGTCACAACAAGACGTGTTCGATGACAGCTCCAACAGCATACAATAATCTCCGTGTCGCATCTACTATTGTACAGCTTACGAAAGGATGCGGTACAGTACATACAATTGAAGTGGCCGAGATGACCTGCTGGCGGTGAATCAGCGCCGAGTGGATAGGAAGTCAGAAGAGAAGAGATCATTGCTTCAAGTTCTCCTGGAGACCCGCTGATACTGATCGGACGGGAGCGGAGGGTGAGGCGATACAGTTGGGTGTGTTCCGATCGGATGGAACGGAGCTAAGGCCTCACGATCAAAAGAGAGGTCACGGTGGTCTTGGAGGAGGCAGTGCCGATCAAAGCTAACGGCATCCGAGTCACCACTACAGTACCACAAGGCGCTCCCTTCGGGTTCTACCGATTCAATTCTTGAATAACAAAGCATGATAATGATGATGGCATGGCCCGGGGTGACCAAAGCCAGCAACTTTAGCGATTTAGCCCCGGTCCGAAGGAGCAGGCACTCGCAGGCGGAAGATCGCGGTAGAAAATGAATGGTCGGTGTGATGGGGTCAATCATCATATGTTCAAATCACACAGACTAAACGTCGAAGGGGGATACAGGAAGGGACTTCGAGAAACGACTTTAGGGTTTGAATGTGAGCGAAATGATTAAATCGCCCTCCAGCACACGGAGAGGAGTCCTTCGAAGAGGTACATGTGCAGTTCTCATTGGAACACTCGCTCTCAACTTCTCAAGCACAGCAAGTATTAGTTGCACTCAGGTTTCTGATTTGAGGCCGAAGCTCATCCTAAAAACGAGTATCGTCATTCACGTGGACCTCCGAGCGAAAGCTCAATTACCCGTTTGTATTCGTACTATACATGCACTCGAAACGTCCTAGGTCTGAGTATAAAACCATCTGAAGTCACCATGGAATCATTCGTGAGTACGAGCAATCCGAGAGGCGTACCTACCTGAAAGGCACCCAAACATTATGCGGACTCGGACACGTCTGAAGCAAACTATGGCACGCATGCGGACACCACGTACCATCCTTCAGCGGTACAAAATCCGCCGCTTACCCTCAAGAGTGACGCAGCCCGAGGCAAATACGAGAACAACATGTATCGAAGGGGACGTAGGATACTCACAAGTGGCTGGGTTCTCGGATTTCCTTGCTGCGACACAGTTGGAGATGGGTGGGGCTGAGCGCTGAGCGCTGATCTGTCACCGTCATTCCTTCCTGGTGAATTCACAGGCCCAGGCCCGTTGCTCCAACTCTGAGTCATGGGAAAGTACAGTACTTCACAAGGTCGATACGTCTATAAGATCCTCCAAACGTGGCATCAGAACCGTTCTTTGTGTTCCTTTCACGGTAGAGGAGTGAGAAGCAAGAGGCCAAAAGTCGAAACGTGTAGGCTGTGAGCATGAGTCAGGTAAAGGAGCCCGGTGAACCGGTGAACTTACCAAGTTTTGTCTGACCCACATGTTGTTGCCAAAAAGAAAGAAATTTGTCAACATTGACCGTATTCCCAGTCAAATACCAGAAGTTCGCCGCGTGCAGGTTGGAGGGGTAACCCGGACCTGGCAACACTGAATGCCTGGGCCTGTGCACCTCCAGGGGGTATCAAACTTGAATTTTCACCGGTGATCCACTTGACCACGTATCGTCGTCGACAAGACAAAAAAATTCGCTCACTCAGCTAAGTTTCAATTGCCCAGCGACAAGAGCAGTGAGGACGTGACGGTGAAGGGAGAACTGTAGTATTTCCACGATGGCATGGTACCCCTACGAATACCCTATCTAATCGATGGCAACGGGACAGGCCCCCTTTCCTGAAGTTCATACATCATTAACGTACGAAGGCATAAGGCAAAAAAGGCATAAAGTGAATGAGTGCAGTAAGGAGTAACGAGCCTCTTGATTCTATGCAAAACAGGGTGAGGACACAATTATGAGACTTATGTAAGTACCGGAACAGTGACAGGCGCAGCTTGAGGGCATGACGGTCGGAGTGAATCGTGCAACTGTCAACGGGCACTGATCACTGTAAGGCGGTTACAAGGGGGGGTCGGTTGATGACGCACCTGCCGCTGTAAAATACGCCTACGGGTTTATGATAGTGTGACCACCAAATCCGCCTGCTCGCGAATACCAGCCGTTCTTTGTCCGACCGTCGCAAACCATTCCTTTGCGCGAACGGCACGGCGCTCCATCTCCTCCGCACCCATCACCTCGCGCGAACGCTCCTCAAACGCAACCCGGAAGCGTTCTTTCAAATCCCACGCAGCAAGGCGAAGCACCTTGCGAGTCTCGCGCGCGACTCGATCGGCCTGAGCATCTATGAATAGCGGCTCCTCCTGCGTTCCCAGGCCGCTACTTTCAGCCTTGGTGAGGCTATTCCGAATACGTCTGCCGACCGTGCGTGGGACAGAGTTCGGGAGCTCGAGGACAAGGTAGGCAGTCGCGCCCGTGACGATTGCGCCGAATACTGGCGCGGCCCAGTTACGTGTACTCTCGTGGGAGAGCACATCCGCAATGCGCACAGCACTCTCCACAAATGCTCGAATGCCGATGGCCTGTCCACCGATCATAGTAACCACTCCGATACCGACGGACATGATACTGAGTGCGCTCGGCCCGCTCTCATCCTCACTGTTCTCCTTGCCGTCGTCAAAATAGACCCAGAAATGACGCGGGACGTCCAATAGGTCAAAGAACGTTGGCTGGATCAGTTCCGGGCGTGCGGCAAGGCCGATGCCTAGGCCAAGCGTACCACCTGCGACCACAATGCTATCCCGGCGAGTTTTGCGCTTGCCATTACGCATACGATGGGTGCTAAACATGGCCTCGGGCATGAACACGCGGCGAGAGCGCTCGACACCGGCCGGAAGATGCTCCTCGCCAATAGCGTGAACCTCCTTGACGCCCGCAGTCGTTATTTTACGCGCCTCATCTTCTGCAACCTTGACTGCCATGTCAAGGCTCGCAAGGAGTGCCCTGCGCACGTCTCGCACGTAATCCCATATGTTGAGTATACCGGGGTACGATGGCATCTGCATCGAAGATGATTCTACTCCAGGAAGGCCCTCGGCGATCCGGTCCAGCGCATGCGTAAGCATCCGCTTCGTCTTGCCACTTGCCGAGCGAGCACCTTGCTCTTCCACTGCCTCCAGTGCGTCTTCAAGTACTTGGCGACTGCTTTTCATCCTTTCGAGGACAGGAAGAGCGGCATTGAGATCACCCTTGGCGCGCACGATGTCTTCCTGAGCGACAATGGCATTCGCACCCACGAGCAGCTCGATGTCCGAGAGTAAGTTGGACAGATACGTCGTGGCGGGATTGAGTTTGGATTTGGCGCGCTTGACCAATACGAAAGATCGCAAAGAAGCTTCAAGATCCTCAAACGAAGGGTCGTCCTTTCCCACGTGGGAGTCCACAAAGTGCACCAGGTCGTTAGCATCGTCGTACGTGCGAGGACTAAATTCCCTGATCTGGTCCAACACCATACTTCGGCACTTCTCCTTGTTTTTGATCTGATCGAACTTGTTAACCACGATGAAGAGGTACGCCTTCTCGTTGCTCGCATTCCGGAGGAAGCTCTGTGCCGACTCCGTGAGGTGATTCTCCGCGGAAACAACGAAGACGACAATGTCGATCTCTTCCTGCCGGGAAAACAGCGCCGTCGTTTTAAAACTGTCGCGATTGAGGCCAGGAGCATCTATAAGAGAGATGTCCACAACACCGTTGTTCAGAAGAGATTGGTTGAGCGGTCGCGAATCGTGGAGATAGAGCTTGAGTAAGCCCAGCGAATTTTCCTCGCCGTCCATGATCCTGTGAAGATCGTTGAGACTGGCTCGTCGGTACGTCGACTCATCATCGATTTTGTAGACAGCTGCATCCTTGACGACGTGTACTTCTTCCATGTTGCCGTTCTCCGAAAAGTCATGCACTTCACAAAACGCTGTCGTGCAGGGCTGCTGGTCCACCGGCATGACTTCACGTCGGAGAAGTGCATTGACGAAAGTCGATTTGCCAGCATTTAGATCACCTGTGACGAGGACTTTGGATGATGTATCTTCCACGCGGACGCGTAGCCTATCGATATGTTGCGCCGAGACAGCCATGCGTTCATCTACGAGATTGGCAATCGAACCTTTCTCAAGCTGAGAGACAAGAGCTCCCGCTCCTGCCGACGAACCAGGAGAGCCAAGGCTGAGGTCGAGACGGACGACTTGGAAGTCAGAGAGCTGGGAGTCGGGGGTAGAGCGCCCGTCGGTATCGGAAACCGACGGAGAATCGTCGCCCTCATTCTCCCGGGCATCCGAAATCGAGGCAAGGGTGAGCGAGCGGGTGAGACTTCTTTCGAGGATTATGTCGGTCTCTGAGGATGGATCGTCCGCAAATGAAAGAAAATGACGTGTGCCGCGGAGTTTGGGGGAGGACTCGACGGCATCAGACTTGGCACGGAGCCTTGGATAGCGGATTGTCCAAGAGTCCTTGTTAAAAACTCGAATATCGGATATAAGTGATTTTACGGCACCAAGACCGCCGAGTAGACTTTAGGAACATGGATCAAGCACTGGCGGATGCCCACAGCACGACAGTTTACGCACCGGTCTTTCTGCTCAACATATGCCTCCTGCGCAGCCCGAAGAGCAAGAGATCCCTCTTCTGTTGCAGCCATGTTGCGTGCCAGGCACGTTGTGGATAGAATGGAGACGATTTTGTGACTGCTATCGTCTCGTCGTCGGTGTAGGTGAAAAGGTGACGTATCAACACATACAAATAGTTAATGGAACATTACATAATCATGACTGTCTAGAGTGAGCATACGTCGCTTCCAGTCGCGACTTTACATAATCTCCCGCCGTCACAACCTCGTATTTGGCAGGAAAGTCATCCGAAACACAGCTAGGCAGCGCCTAGTTCGTTCACCATCAACGAAATATTGATAATCAGTAAAAAAACATTAAGACTTGCCCGGAGCAGTACATTGTAATCTGTGCCGAAGAACAGCGGAATGGAATAGCGCGCAACGCCAGAGCGATTTACAGCGCGGTGCACGGTAGAACGGAATACATCGTCTTTTTGCATGTAATTCGTCAGAGTGGCATGGACAACCGGATTAAATGCCACCAATTAAAACGCACTTGTCCAGCGCGCAAACTGGTCGCCGAGACTACACAAAAATAAGATGGGAGGGGATACAGAAACCAAACCCACAACCCACTTGACGACAAGTGAACCGGGAATGGGAACCGCGTTGATCCACTTGCCGGCTGTATTCAGAACCTGTAGAGCGTTGACATCATCTTGTTGCCACAAAATTGTGAAGCACTGCGGTGATCATCAGCACTCCTTGGAGTTCAGACCGACGGGAAAGAACCTCGTAGCTGCCGGTGTTCCTCGATTAGCCCAGCGGCTCTTTCTTTATCTCGACATTTCACGTACTCAGTGTGGGAACCGATGCCAATTGCGCGGTCATCAACTATGCCCGTTTGAGGCGGGTAATACAGCAAGCGCATAATCGCCGCTGGCTTTGTTATCTGTCCAAGCCAGTACGATACGTTATATGCATAATAACAGACATATATCGGGACTTACCTTATCAGCGAAGAAATCCTCAGGCAAGTCCAGCGCGAGCGCGAACAAGGGAAACAGATACTGTCCAAGGCGTACCACCGCGTGACTGTCTCACCAAATATGCCCCGTCGTTCAGTCTGCAGAAGAAGAATTGAGAAAAAAGGCGACTCGCTAATATTCGAGTACTGCGCGGCGGAAACCAGGGAGAAGCGCTTCGTCAGGCCAAACGTTTTCGCCTGCCATAGAACCATCGTCTTCTGACGACCGAACCGTGCCTGAACCGGGATCCTCCCACCCCAAATCAAAGCCCTCGTGGAGGTCCCCACGATTCTCCGGGTTTGTGTTTTCACCAAGTAGCGCGGTGTAGCCCTTGAAGTTTTGACTCTTGTGAATGTCCAGCTGGAAAAATCATGTTACCGTATAGAAGCAGCAACGTGTTGATAGATGAGCCATGTTTTTTCTTTGTTATGTGGTGACTTGGAGAGGCTATTCGTACCTCCAATTTTGTCGACTCTGAGAGAGCGAAGAAATTTTTGGCTGCGGTAAGCGCACCCGATATGACCGAGTGTGGTATGCCATGCCCTGTGACTGGGAGTAATTTGCGGATCAAAGGCAATTAAGCAGACTCGGAGCAGTACGAACTGTAAAAAAAGCCAACATTTATTGAAGCGTCGCGGATCTGAACAGCGATGTCTCTCAAAACAGCCCGGTCATCGGAATTCGCACCCCGTAGGTCGCTATGGTCGTCTTGGTGAGTACCTGTGTATAAATGAATGAACGAAACTTACATCACTGGAATCTCATCAAAGGTACCCTCTGTCTCTTTATCTCCTAAGAGTATAGGCTTCCTTGGAACGTCTGCGCCACCTGACATGACGTGATTGAAGTGGGTTCGCGGCAAAAACTGCGGTACTGTGGGCCGTGAGTGTCGTGTACCGAGACCGAGGCGACTTTTCAGTTCATGTCTTTGCCCGCTCCTATTCCTTACAGTACGATCCCCGCAGAGTCCCCGCAATCAGTCGCTACAGGCTTTATTATCGTCGCGATGGAGACAATGACGGATCTCTTCGCATTCTTCAAGTGCCGCCACAACAGTACAATAGCAAGTCCCCTAGTGGCGGTTTGCGTCTCTCTTGTCCCGTCTTTCGACGACATCTTACCGACTGGGTCGCGTATTTTGTATTTTCTTTTCATTCTACCCTTCGCGCTGAGCGTTTCAATATTCTACGAGCCTGCTCGGATTGCCCACTGATCCTACTTATCATTACTTTCGCTCTATCGTACTATCTGCAAGACTCACAAAATGAAGTTCCTGTCTGACTTTGTCCCACTTGGTATCCTCGCCGCTGCGACCGTATCATCCTTTCCCATCACTCGGAGGGAAGTAAATGATACCCTCATTCCTCAATTCGGCTTCTCATCTGGTGTTAATCCAACTGGCGCGTCCTTGCCTTTCTTCGAATCATTCTCAGTGGACTGATGCGCCTCTCTACACAGGCACCGGTGATTGTGATGGCGCCGTGAATGGAGCCAATAGTCAACCCATCAAAGTTCCCTGCGACTGCCCTCCGGATCGCGCAACGTTCATTAAGGTGAGGACAAACACAAGTACCTATCGCATCCTTCGCGTCTCTCGCACGTCTTCTCACCCTAACAACTCTTCAGGATCTGAATGCAAATGTCGCAGCCGGTCACGTCCTCAATAACTCGGTCGTGCCCATCTCCTTCCCCGAAGATAACTCCACGGCGTCTCAACTCGCCCGCCTCAACGCGGCGAGCGTGACGCTGCAGAATCTTAATGGGCCGGGAGAGGGTTGTCCAGTCGCGTCTACGACGTTCCAGGCGCAGGCAGCCGCGATCAACAAAGCTGGTACTCAACCTGCCCCACCGACGAACCCATCGCCATCGTCGTCATCACAGGCACCCACGAGCAATGACGCTGGGACCCCGACTGCCCTGTCTGCAAGCTCAACGCCGTCAGTGACACCCGTGATAAGCAACGCTGGCTCTCCGATTGTCCCGTCGGCGTCGTCGTCATCAGTGACAGCCGCACAAATCAATGCCCTCGCACCCAAGCTCGGCTTCACCGCAGGCAAGAATCCAACTGGTAAGAGCTTCGATCTCCCTCTGTACGAGTACTACACTTTTGCTCACCCCATAGTGGTTCATCTTCAGGCACCGGCAATTGCGATGGCGCAATAAACGGCGGAGACGGCAAGCCTATCCAAGTGCCGTGTGGCTGCCCCCCGGACCAGGCGACATTTAACCAGGTAAGCGTAGCACTTTGAGTAATCCCATCAGAAAATGACGCTTTCCAACCTTTATACGCGCGTATAGCATCTCCTTGCGGACGTGACTGCAGGCCATGCTGTGAATAACCCGACTGTTAAGGTATCTTTCCCACTCGACAACTCGGTGGCATCGCAGCTTGCACGGGTCGACACTGCACTCGTGACGCTGCAGAATCTCAACGGGCCTGGAAAAGGGTGTCCCGCCGTTTCGACGACGCTCACGTTGCAGCAGGCGGGGTTGGTCAAGCAGTTGTGAGGGCACAAAAAGGCGAGCAGAGATTCTCCTGCCATGATGTGGTTGTGGTAGTAGGACCCATTCCTGTAATAAAATTTGCTTTACTGTAAGTGCGCCGCGTTGGCCCCAATCTGCATCCATTTGACCCGATTCACGGGCAGCAAGTAAGATGAAGACCGCACGGAGGATATCGTTTGCCGTAGAGCGCTAAATTTCACACGGAACGTCCCTGTCTGGCAACTCTCACTCTCAGTCGCTGCAACTCTGCTGCTGCTGGCTCAGCATTCTAATATTCCTCTCTACCACTCTTTCTCCTTTCTCCTACTTATATTTCACCCTTTGTCTGGCCACAAGGGTCGCTCTACTAATTCCGATTCTTTCTCCCCATCCTTAGAGCTGCATTCGATACCCATACCATTAACGCCATTCCCAACACATTTACATATAATATCCCTGAACAATGATATCTTCAAGAGTTTTCCTTGCTTTCGTCTTGGCTCTCCCCACCATCGTCACGGCAGTCCAGTACAACGTAGTCAAGGAGTATGCCGGGGCGAACTTCTTTAATGATTGGGACTTTTACGGGAATTGTTGAGTGACCACCGCCTTTTCTACTCTTTATCTTGCCTCTCTGAAACGAATAACGCAGTCGACAACCTCACTAATGGCGATGCGATGTGAGTTGTCTCAGCGCGGACTCCCCCAGTGCGCGCATAATCTGACTGACCGACATCACTGCCATTGGCATTGGGGCATATTAACTCTTTATTTAACCCAGCTTCGTAACAGCATCACAGGCAGCGTCCCAACAGCTCGCGTTCGTAAATGCTGCAGGAAACGCAATCATGAAGGTGGACAACAAGACGCAGGTGGCATTCAATCAGAAGCGCAACACAGTACGCATCACCACCAAGGATCGGTTCACCGTTGGTAGCGTGTGGATCGCGGACATGTTACACGTCCCATTCGGGGTAAGTTTGTCGTCCAGTTTGTCTGGGGGCAGCCGTCTCAGCAGCGTCGCGGCCATAGTATGGCTCACCGCCGTCGTGTCCCACCGCCATTTTTACGACACTCTGTCCGGTCTTTTTTGTATCGTGCCTATACTGACGCCATCTGCATGTTTAGTGCTCCGTCTGGCCTGCCTTCTGGTCTCAAGCCCCAAACTGGCCCACAGGCGGCGAAATCGACACGTTTGAAGGCGTCAACATGGTGCACAACTCGCAAACTTCGCTGCACACCGAGCCCGGCTGCACCGCTGTCAACGCGGTGCAAACGAGTACGCTCGTCAATTCGACCGACTGTTCTTTTAAGACAAACTCGAACGAGGGCTGCGTCGTGGAGGATCCCGATCCAAACTCGTACGGAGCTGCTTTTGCGGCTGCTGGCGGGGGCATGTTCGTTACCGAGCTTGCGGAATCGGGCATCTCGTACGTCGTCCTCGTTTTTACTTTGCATGAAAATTGCTCATGGACTGTACTGTTATGTACGGTTTCCAGTGTTTGGTTCTTCTCGGTGCGTCCATTCTACGACCCTTATTCCCCTCCCTATAGATTGGTCTTATGACTTCGACCCTATCTTTGTAGCGAAGCCAAATACCCAGCTCGTTGCAAGGCAACGCGAGCAGCATCGATACTTCAACGCTAGGCAAACCCGTCGCAAATTACCCATCGGGTCATTGCAACATTGACGAATTCTTTCGAGCGCAGAACCTTATCTTCGACATCACGTTGTGTGGAGGTGCGTTGTCGTCCCTTTTCTTTTCTTTTTCAACGGAAGCAACTGATGGTATCACGTGACAACGCTCTACTGTTTTCTCCGCTGGGCTTTTTGTTTTCTCGTTACTCCCAGACTTTGGTGAGTCACAACACGCGACTTTATTTTCCTGGCACGCCAGCCCTGGACCACCACGATTCTGATTGTTGCATGAAACGTAGCCGGCGATTCTCAAGTATTCGCCCAGACGTGCTCGGGTATCTGCTACAACGATTATGTGATTGGCTCGCCGAGCAACTACGACAACGCTTACTTTGAGGTCCGGTCCGTACGCGTGTTTGGCACGTCGTCCGCAATCGATATTCCTCCGGGTGCAAATGGTACGAGCCGAGAGAACAGGAGCACGATGGTCGTTGGCCTCGTTGGCGCGGCGCTGGCGACCCTCATATTCCTTATGGCCCTGTGAATAGCCCCCAGGAACAGGCACCATCTTCGAAGGGAGCTATTTATTGCACACACGGGTGTCATACTTTGCTTTGTACACGGATGTCCGGCTTAAAAGGGGACGCATTTGTTCCGATCACGTCTTGGTCTTGTTCCTGGGGGGGTGTAGTAGTATAGGGACGCGATATGGGTAATTTGTCAATTGCCAGATTTTGCCCATGAAACAAGGGGTTCATTCCACATGACATGGCGTGCTTGTTGTTCCGAATTAACGTTCACCGCCAACTACATACAGGTGAAGCTGACGGTGCCTTTCCAATTGTCTGGCGCCGGCTCTAGTCGGGCAGAAAAAAGCTTATGTGAAAGCGAAAAGAAGGATGTAAGACAAGTACGATCCGCCCATCTTTGAACCAGAGTTGTTCCACGTATCAATTTCACACTGACCACTTGATAGGTACCGTCAACGCACATTTTGCATTTCCTCTGTGACACTCTTACAGATTAATATCATATTGCCGTCGACCCTGCCATCTGCACGACGGGCGACCAATCGACCAATACCCGGGCCACACTGTACCGGTGCACCACATGCATATGCACCACCCTCATGCAAGTGGATTTCAGTTCACAACACAAGATTATAGTTACCGTTGCATCCAATACCAATACGGCAACGGAACAAGCGAATTGGTCAGTCCAAGAACAAAATGCGCTGATCCGCACACACTCACACATGCTATTTTGTGGTCCCAATCACCACCTTTGATAACGACCGCCAATTCCATTTCCATTTCATCCCACTACTAATCACTGATTACCGATCGCCATTCCCATTGCCATCGCTGCAACCCACTGGCAATTATAAGCCCGAGCCCGACTTTCGCATCAGGGGCCGAGAAAAAATAATTTCAAGATCCAAGATTACAAGGCGCAGTAGATTAAATTCGAGACAATATTCATATGCATGATACTTTAGCGTTGTTTTCTAATCCACTGCATGAAGACATTAAGGCATGAGCCTGTTCGTGGAAACTATCAGGGACTCGGACACCAGCCCGAGAGCGGCTCACTGTTAAGTTACTCATTCGTACTCAGGCTGCTGCATGATCGGACTCATCTACTTTTGTACTTTTGGACAGTCGCCTCCCTCCAGCCATCAACATGTGGGATGAGTTCTGTGCTACTACACCATATCTCACAAATTTCACAGGGACATCCTCAAATAATGGTAAGACACCCTACGAATCATGGTACAGACACAAACCCTCCTTATCTCACTTATGAGAAATTGGTTGTCGGGCTTTTGCCCTTATCCCAACTAACAACCCAAAAGTTACCCATTGCTCTATTCCCTGCACCTTCATAGGATATGCTCCCAACTCAAAGGTGGTGCATCATGATGGGCAATCACTTGCACTCACTTGCACACATCAGTTCAACATTATTTGTGCCGCTGCATCCTACATTGAGACCGCCGCCTCGTCACACCACACTACCATGCGTAGCTGCCGCACCATCATGAATCATGATGATCTTGAGTTCCGTTCTCGGTCTTCCATGTCCGAGTCCAAGCTCCTCCAAATCCACGTACAGTTCCTCCCAAACTTTCTATGCCTCACGGGCACATACCTCGCAACACTACCCCTCAGATTACTTATAGTCAGTACTCTGCCTTTGCAGTAAGCAATGGCGTCTTTCTCAGACTATTCGCATCGTCCCATCTGAAATACATTCATTCCCAGACCGCACGCGTCTTCCTCGAAATATTCCACCTTCCTCATGCCTCGATTATAACCGCAACTTCAGGTTACACGCCGCCACGCGAAGAGAAATGGTTCTGAAATGGTTCCATATACAAAATATATATAAGTGTGCGTATGTAATGTATGTATTTTGCACCCGTGATGCGCGTATATATATACACATTAAAGCAGAGAAGGGACAACGTAAGACACGACAGTTCTGATCAGTTTGGAGCCGAATACTTTGTCGACCACAGACAGTGGGTGTCAACGTGTTAACCCTTCTCTCCCCTCATCATCCTCACTTCGAGCGCAGGTCATCATCAACGAATAGGAATCGGCATAAGGAAAATCGAAAAAAAGAGGCGTTTTCATGAGAGTACGAAGCGTAGAGGACAATAGATAGGATGGATCATGGATCGCAGTTCATTTCTCAATCTCTTTTCGGAAGTCTGGGGAAAAAGTGAAAATTGTTCTAAGCCGCGAGTGACCCTACACCACCACCAGTGACACCGCCCGTGCCCGGGCCAAGACCCGCAGCGGGGGAGGACGTAGGTGGAGCAGGGGCAGGAGTACCAGGAGGCGGAGGGGCAGTAGGGTCATCAATGCCCATCTTCTTGCGTACGACCTCGAACGTCTTGAGCATCTTCCTGCGCGCCCCAAGTGCGGCGACACCCTGCGCCTCGAGTGCAGCCTCATCCATGACGACCATGTCCTTCCACGTCATACGCTCGAAATTGGGCGTGTATTTGTGCAAGCGCAGCGTGCGCAACCACCCCGCGACGTCGTTCAACACCGCCGGATCAAAGTCATCCTCCTCCTTCTTCGTTCCATTTCCCGACGAGCCTTTGTTACTCCCAGCACCAGGAGAGCGTCCACCGGAGCGCCCTGGACCGTTACGTGGCCCTGATCCGCCAATGCCGCCCTGCAGACCGCCAAAGTTGCCCAGGCCCGTGCCGAGACCTGGCTGTCCAAAGCCACCTCCAGCAGCTGCGATCTGCGCCGCGAGGAGCTGTGCCTCCGCCGTGAGACCCATCGCATTGAGGTTGGCCATGCCTAGCATATTCATGTTGACACCGAACGGGTTTATGCCGTTCATGCCATTCAATTGCGCAAGCTGCGCCATGCTAAGCCCATTTTGCATTCCCGCGAGTGCTGGAGAACCCAGCCCAATGTTAAATCCTCCAACGCCCATGCCAAGGCCTGCGAGTGCGGCCTGCTGTTGAGCGGCCGCAGCCATCGCGGAATTTCCATCGTCGCTCCCACCGAAGCGACCCGAGTTATTGGACAGTGCGGGGCTGTGCGAACCAGACCATGCACTACCATTGCCATTGCGCAGGTTTCTCGCAGAACCACCTTGGACGCGGCCACCAGCTTGCTGACCCTGGCCATGAATGAGGTCGCCGTCATCGCCATAAACACCATTATTGGGGTTACCACTGGCGACAGAGGCGGTGGTGTTACCGCTGCTGCCAACATCGGACACATGGCCCTTGGATGCGCGACGGAATTTCTCAGGCCCATCGAGGCGCGGGACACTACCACCATAGAGGTCATTCAGCTTGGCCGTGGCGAAGTCAACAGTCTGGGTGGGACCAGCGCCATTGTTGTTAGCGGTCGATGTTTTTTGGAACATTGGCAAGAGTGGGGTGTTGACCATGCTTGCCCAGCTGTCCCCCATAGCCGGTGAAAGGGTATCAAGAGCGTTGCCGCTGCCGGCGCCTTCAGGGCGGGGAGAACGGAAGGGAGCGCTCGCGGCAATACCGGAAAAGTCAGTACTCTGAGGGCGAGACGACTTGGGCTCGACAGTGATCTCCTGTGTGGGTGAACCATCGCGCTCAGCGACCTGGCCAAGTGGGCTGGCGCCTGCCCAGGGGCCGCGCTCGCCGGTGCTCGAGGGGAATGCTGGGGCGGAGATGCGGTGCGCAGCATTGGTGGCTTTTAGCTTGGCACGCTGCTGAGCGAGTGTGGCGGCGGCATCGCTCGGGTTGCCGAGAGCATCCGGAGAAAGGAAGGAGGAAGGAGTTGAGTCAAAGGCAAGGGATTGGCGGTTCGGGTTGGCGGTGTTGCTAAAATTGCGGGTCGAAGGGGAGCTGGGCATATTGGACTTGAGTCCGGGAGACTTTAGATTCATACTAGCCAGCTTGGCCTCCATCTGGCTCTGCATGGAACCCCCGACGGCCGGGCTCAGAAGAGCAGTCATGGGGTCCGCCCTGGCCATCTGTTGGAGGACGGTGATAAAAAAGCGGATCTGAACTTGAGTAGAATTTTGCAAAAGACTGTAGAGAGCGGCTGTGCGCTCAGCTTCCGAGAGAACTTTGAACCCTGTAGAAATCGCAAAGAAATTAACGGTGGATAACGGGAGATGAAGGGGAATGGTTAAGTTACATTGCTCGATGGCACTTAGTTCTTCCTTGAAATTGACGTCGAGAGAGGCAAGTGCCATCTCCTCCTATAATAATGGGTAATTGGAAATCCAAAGAGAGTGAGATAAATGATCATGAGTTTGAGACATTAAAGCTGACCAGCGTGACTTCGTAATGATGAAAGTTCTCAAACCATTGGTCGATGGCATCCGCTGTGAAGAGATCAGATCAGTGTCCAAATATAGAAAGTGAGGACACATCGAATGATGATGCGAGATGCAAAAAAATCCACACGTCATCACACGATAAGGCGGGCGAGGGGTGGGTGTGGGGCTAAAACCTAAAGCAAAAATATACGCAAAGTAGTGGTAACTGTGGCCAGCCTGCCGCTTAGCGCAGGTGCCGTGAGAACGTAAACAACGATAATATGTCAAGGCCAGGGATGGTAAATTGTTTGGACAGGAACATTCCAAAACGACCCGAGAAAAAAAAACAAAAAAGTTTAATCGATTGAGAAGAGCTCTCACCTTCTGGGGTTTGAAAGGTGGCACTGCCTAGAAGTTCGCTCGTCGGGCGTCCACTAGGGGGCCCGCCTCCTGGACGAGGAGAAGCGAGGTTGAAGCCTTGTCCACCAGCAGAGGGGCGAGCGGCGGGGCCCATCGAGGCGCGCGCACTCGCATTTTTGCCGTTAGCACCTTGGACAGGGGAAGGGCTTGGACTTGGGCTTGAAGGTGGCCTTAGTGAGGTCATCTTGGATGTGTGTGCGAATTACGACGAATACTCTATATGTGAGGAAGGCGTCGCAAGAAGGGGAGGTTGTAAGTGGAACGACAGTGGAAAGCACCCCAGGGTGGAGGTTCCCGGAGAGGGAGGAAAGGGGTCGCTGTGTGAGCCGACGTCGAGTCGGTTGGACGAGGAAGTGAGTAGAATGGGGGGGTAGGGGAGAGTGTTGCAACGGCAACAAGAGAAGGACCAGCGGAGCCTGCCGGTCTAGAGGAGAGAGAGGAAAGAGGAAAGAAGATGAAGAGATGATGTGGTCGGGATAAAGAGGCAATGCGACCGAGGCGGCGAGATGAGGCGAGGCGAAAAAACAAAAAGTCTAATTATGGAAACAACCCCAAACTAATTAATTACAATTAATTCGCGATAAGTCCATCCCTCAGATATTCCTCGAACACAGACTTGTACGCCTGATGCCACCGACTCAGCGCTGGCCGTCCTTCAACTACATCCCCCGCACCCCACAGAATCCTCAGCTGATCCACCTCCTTCCGCGTCTCGTTATCCGGCACCAGTATGTAAAAGTCTCCGGTGCGCACGCGTTCAAGCATAAACTGCACCGTCTCCAGTGCAGTCCATGCACCAGCCGGCTTTTCCTCCAAACTGTCTTGATCACCTTCTCCGGCGGTCATACC
Source organism: Russula emetica (assembly GCA_015178925.1). Classification (NCBI taxonomy): domain Eukaryota; kingdom Fungi; phylum Basidiomycota; class Agaricomycetes; order Russulales; family Russulaceae; genus Russula; species Russula emetica. Next base: position 36,171 of record WHVC01000058.1, read on the forward strand.
TGTCCACGTCCATCCAGGACTATATCGAATTCAACATCTCATATAAATATTTCACCACGGTCAGCACAAGAAGGACGCACATGAACAGATGGGCCGTCACGTTGGCCGCCTGAGGGCGCGAGCGAAGCTCATGCGACAAACTCTCCGTGAAGCTCTTTACGGCCGCCTTGGAAGCGTTGTACGCAGCGTCGCCCCTGTAAAACGCGGATTAATGCAAGGGCTGCCGACCGAGTTTCCATTCGATGCTTACGGAGGATTCGTGATGCCCAGCTTGGATCCCGTGTTGATAATGACTGACTGGTTCTCTTGATGAATCATCGGCTAGCATAGACAATTCCGGTCAACTCAGCACGGCCCGCGACATTCAATAGGGCATGATGACCATACCGGGACGAAAGTATGCTGCACATTCAACATGCTGAGTGATAAACCATTAGCCATCAGCAACACAGCTCCCGCACAAAACAGTGACGCACCCGAACAAATTGACATCCATTACGGCCTTCCAGACATCCAGGCCCTCAAACGGGACGCCCTTATCATCGACCCCAGCATTATTGAGCAGTACGGCAACCTAAAAATCAGATTAAGGGGTGTGGGCACGGGGAAAGCGCCACGGCGGGGTAGAGGAGGGGAAAGGGGATCCTTGCTCTTCATTTGAATCACAAAAAGTAGGGGAGAAGGGAGAGGAAAAGGGGGAGGGGAGATATGGTGGGGGTGATGGGAGCCCGCGCCGCACGACGCTCACCTCGCCCCACGCCTCGTAAACACGTTCACGCAGGCGCACGACATCCTCCAGCTTGCTCACGTCAGTCGGCATAGCGAGCACGTTCGTCTCGCCATGCGCGGCGACCAATTCCTTGGCGAGCGTCTCGAGCGCCGCGGCGTTAATGTCAGCGATTGCTACTTTCAGTCCGAGCCTGACAAACGACCACGGATCACGGGTCAGCGCATCTCATCTCAGCTCCAGACAGAACGGGGGTGGGGAACGGTGCTGATGGATGGGGAAACCCATGACAATGTGGGGGGGAGAGAGGCGCCCGCACACAAGAGACGGCATCCCATGTGATCTCTTCGTGCGCATCGCATGACGTGCATGCACCGCCCCGCCCCGGAACATTAGCGAGATCCAGGGAAAGGCGTACAAGAAGAGAAGAGTGGGATGGAAGGGAAGGGAAGGGAAGGGAAGATGCAATGAATGAATGATAGAGAGATGTTCACCTGGCCAACTCGCGTGCGGCAGCACGACCGATCCCACTGGCAGCACCGGTGATGACAGCGACGCGGCCAGCATGTATGACGGGATGATGTTCGCTCTCGATCGGGGAGAATGAGGGATTCGATGCGGAACGGCGTCGTCGGGGGACGCAATGGCGAAGGGCCACGATTGTCTCTGTCTCCCATCGGCATGGTCAAAAATAAAAAGAATAAAAAACGGAGAAAAAGGGGGGGTTCTGTAGGATGTAAAGGGGACACGAAGAGGGAAGAATTTGGGGGATTGTTGGAGTATATATCGATTCCTGGCTGGAGTGATGGTGTGGAGCGAAGCGACTGGGAGGGCCGAGGCAACGAAAATAAGGCTCGTTCTGGGTTCTGGAACATTTCGAGGTACTCCTCATGGGGACTCGCCCGTCCCCTTATTCTCCCAATGGTCGATACAATCCATTTGTATTCGCGTCCCCGACAGACCCGGAACCAACGCGGTAGTCTCTCTTACAATCCCTCGTCGTACAACTTTCGCGCAAGGGCAACATACACCCGTTCTAGGTCCCGCTTCGACTCGAGGTCCCCTCTCTTCCCATCGGCGTACCCCTCCTTTTTTTCCCAACCCGCGGCACCCTCCCTTTTTTTGCCGCCCGTGCCACCTCCCGCGCCACAGCCGCCGCTGCTCTTGCTATTCCCATCTCCAGCAAAGGATAACCCGTTCCTGGATGCGATAGGAACCTGCTCAACAAGCCAGTCAAACACCGCTGAAAGCCGCTCAGTCGACCACCTCAGCCCCTCGTCCGATGATGATGACGATGGTGATGGCGACGACGACGACGATTCAGACATTGACGACGTTGACGACAAAGCCCTGTCTTCCCGCGCCACACTGGCACTTGTCCCCTGTGCCTGCTGCGTGCCCTCAGCACGGCCCCGTTCCTCGACACGTCCAAGCGCCCGCACGAAACGACCCCAGTCCGCGAGCCCCCATGCATCCCTACTACCAACGACAGAGGCCAAGTCGGTGTCAAGAAGTTCGATCCCGCTAGCGCCTCGCAATGCCCAGTGGTCAGCGCCCTCGAGGGTGCCAAGGAACTCGCCCCATCGAGCGCTCTCCACGCTGACTAGGCCGTCATTGCCCTCCCTGCCATTGGTACCGTCCAGGACGACCTTGGGAAGCCAGAGCGGATGCCAGACGTTTACAGGCCCGGTGCGCCCTGCCACGCTGAAGTAACGTACCCGCGGGTCGTCCGGAGTGCGTGGATTGAAGATCTTCGTCAGGTACCTTGTAGTCAAGTTGGCGTAGGCTGGTGAGTCGAACATGCCGAGTAAAAACGTCGTGAACGACGATGGTAAAGAGGAAAATGAAAATGTGGACGACGATCTCGCACTTGCAAAATGTGATGCCTCTGCTTTGGCAGCCGCAACCACAGACTCGGCGGTGACAGCACTCGCTGAGGTTGACTCTGGCTTTTCTTCCTCTTCAAGCTGTTGCCGACCCAAACCAAGGTACTCCTGATCACCACAAAGAGGAGTAGTTTAGCGATAAGTAACGCCTGGGTGATGTATGCAACGACGTGCCTGACACCAATCCATGAACGGACTTCCACGATGTGGTGTCGCAATCGTTGTAAGTGACAGGGGTGTGTAATCCGCGGGCTTAAGGTGCGTGATGAGATGACGACAATCAAGCCCGCCCATCGAATGTGCCATAAAGTTGATCCCACGCCCAAAGGCTTTAGTTTGTAGAAAGCGGTCAAGTTTCTCCGCGCGCGACGCGATAGAGCCTGTCCCTGGTACAGCCGTCACTACGACCTCTGCTCCGACGGTCTTGCGCAGTATGCCCAGGATGCTCGACCAATAGTGCATCCGCAAACTTGGAAACGAAGTTGGCCCTCGGACATCGAATCCATATAGGCCTAAGATTAGATTAGGTTTCCGTCTGATTTGTTTAGGTCGTAGTCTCAAGGGGCGCACCGTGGCACAGTACGATAGGATAGCGTGGCGCGCGAAGAGGGTTGTATAGAACCGGGTTCTGTATTAAGCGATGGATCTCGTCCACATTCTGGCGCTCCTCCCTGGCACGATCCATCGGCTCTGGTGGACCTGGCGGACTAGGACCGGGATTTGGATCTGAATAAGGGAGTATTCTCTCTCCATCCGTCTTTGTCGAGCCGTTCAGCTGCTCCACGTAGCCATCAGACCTGGACCCGGATGCAGGGTGGAAGAGCGAGAGTTGCGTGGGCCAATGAAACCAAGGTACAGAAAACTTCCCTGGCGCTATGCAATCAAAAAAGAAAGTTAAAGAGAGTTCCAGATCCAGAGGTAGTTTAGGCTGAAATTTTGTACAGTACCTTGGAGGATGTGGTCTAATAAACTGTTCTCCAATGGTAAGACATGTCTTTCGGCCTCCTGTTGTCGAAGTCGATTCAGGGACTGGAGGATTCTGCCGGCCCATGGAGACGAAGGAGAAGGGTCGTCTTGAACATTTTCCGCGCCGGTCGATCGGGGTGGCAATGGGAAGAGGTAGTGGTGGGTAATGGAGAGAGTGGAGAGAACGTTGACCACCCTGCGTAGGAAGAGGGCGACGGGGAGAGGAAACCATATGTTGCTCATCTTCCATCGGATAGTGCAAAAGGATAACAATGAAAGGAAAGAGCAATTTCCGAGCTTTCGTCACCCTCACTCCAAACATGTTGATTACCTCTCGGGCACGTGATCAGACTTAGCAGCACCGAGTCACTGGCACCCACTGCACTCACTCTCACATCCCCACATGCAACTCCCATTACCCTCGTCCTCGAGTTATCAATCAATCAAACCAATCATCGCACTTCCAATGACAGATATACGTCGATAAGTGCCACTCCGATGCATCTGCCAGCTGGGATGCAGGTGACTGAGGATGTGACAGAATACAAACCAGCGGTTTCTTATTCCCACTTGACATTATAACAGTGATTCCGAGTAACACTTTCCCCAAGTGGCAGCAAAGTATCTATCCATCTGCTTGTCCGGTAACTCAGATTGATGGCCATTGCAATGTAACCGGCCGACACTACCACTGTCCGGGATCTCTATCTAGTATCTCAGCTTTGCCCGTGAGTGGGCCCATCGCAACCCTTTGCCCAAGTGGCCACGCAGTGGGCTTTGACCGGCCCGCCTATCTCACTCCACGTCTTTTTAACGCCACTTCGTAAGATCCCAAACGGTCGTTTTGGAAATTTTTCTCTGGGTATTCACCCCTCGCGGCGCCCTCATTGCATTGCAGTATGCTAAGCGCCACCCACCGGTGCCATACAACGAAGATCAAGTACCCTGTCTGTTGTCGGTTCTTGGATGATCCTGTTGTGAACCTTGCTTCAAGCCTCACGCTGGCCTCGGAGAGGCCGTCTGATATTCGCAAATCCATGTAATTCATTGTCAATGGTACATCATGCTGCAGCATCGGCAGTAGCCGCTCTGTTCGATCCAAACAAATGGACCCCTACACTTAGTCGCTTTCTTTCACGACAATTTGGTGGAGCGGAAGTCTGCTACTGCGAGGTCACTTTTCCTTTGTTTCGGTATCAAAAATTGAAGCCTGGCGTGTTAAACACGATGAATCCAGCAGGACTTCTGTTGTCCTCGATCTCCGTGTACACCCCGGTCGAGACCCAAAGCCACTCATGCCTACTACACCCTTCAGATCGGGATGATAGCGGAACTCCTTAATGACCAAGCGCTTTGGGACGTTCTCATGTCCATGAACAGCGTGTCTGATCAAGGACCACTACAGTAGTCAGTTCACGTTGACGTGACCCACTCTACTCCCGCTATCGGGTCCATCTCTTCCGTCTGTTAAACCTACCTTTGGCAAGTGATGGTGTGCTCACCCTTTTCATAATCGAAGACGCCTCAACTTGCAAAACGATGCTTCCCCAAGGATCCCAGTAATTTCGAAGCGCCAACCATTTGGGGGGCTTATTGCAAACCTCTAACGTGCGGTTCTCGCGGCCTGCTGCGATCCCACTATTTTAGGTTTTGGATCATTGACTCCACCACCACTTCCGGTGAGGCGTGAAACCAGTGACAACGTACCCTTGTTCCAACAAGCCGGGATGTCTTGGCCCTGGGAGAAGAAGGCTATTATTTACCGAGTTTGCCGATCGTGTGGCTCCATTCGACATCGGCCGGGACTTAACCGTAGACCCAAACTAGGCGTTGACCCGTCATAGGCTTTGTCCCGTGGCACGTAGGATTTGTCCAGCCGGCGAATCCCATCCTTGAGCAACTAGGTAGGACATGGCGTTTCATTCCAGTGACCCAAATGCAGCACGCTTGCTGTGCTGCAACCCCTATCCTTTGCGTAGACTCACCCGAAGTCCCCCTGTACAGCCTAGAGTCCCCAACATTTTCCTCAACTGAGCCAGCATCACCAGATCTAATGGGATGATTGTCAATCTAATATCACAACTCTCCGGGATGCCCATGATGTATGTTCTTTGTTTTTGGTATTTTCTCTCCCCTATCAATGCATTGCCTCACTATGCGGAGTGCGCAGCAAACAGGGCGATGACAAGTGGGATAGGGTGAGATCTCCACGTAGCCGCGACAGTATAGCAACCGAAAAATAGTGTAATGTAGGAACGAGGAGAAAGAATGGTCGGAAATGTACTACCGGTCACTGTAGCACCCTAATAATGAATCGCAGACCGGCGCGTGGCTGTTGGACGCACCTACAATTTTGGATTATCCGGCACGTTGCATTTTCGGGGTTCTCGCATGTACTTCAGCGCTAAATATCCAATAGATCTGTCAAACAGTGTCACCGAACTGCGTTGCCGAGCCTGCATCACCGGCCGGTATCAATTCCGGCTGTTTAGCCTCTCACGTGCCTTGCACGCTCCAGCTGTTGCCAGAGCTACTGTACTATAGTTTTGACGTGAATGCAGCCATATAGCACGCCGGTTCTATTTACACCATTACTGTACCAAACATGATTAGCCAGCTCAATTGGTTTACTAGCAGTGCAAAGCCACGCACATCATGACTGACTGACCGTTAACGGTTAACAATCAAACTGCGCGGCCCACTGAATCGGGCTGATCGAGTATCAAGTACCAAGTAACCCGGATGGGGCATACACCATTCACAGAACGAGGATCTTATTCAGGTTTAGTACCGCTGCTTACTGAGCGAATCAAAATATCGCACCGAAATATGGTTTCATCGACGCGCACAACTGCATTAGGGATCAGTGAAAGTTATGTGGCTCGGAGTCATCACATGCTTTCACAATCGGGCCGAGTGGTCGGTACAATTGCGCTACACCTACGGCCTACGGCCCAGTGACGAAGGAAAACTTTCGTGATCGGTCTCACTGTCACTGCACTGAGTCATCCAAGGATGAAAAACCATCTCACGGCTTTTGATCGTTGCAAACAAAAAAGAAGAAAAAAAAATAGAACCGAACTTATACCGTCCCGCCTGGTGATAAATGCGAAACTGTTTCTATGCCTCTAGAAAATATTTTCTTTTGTCTGAGAAAGGAGGGCGACTGAGCACGTGCAGCCGGTCGCCAGGTGTACAATAGGGGGACAAACTGATTCACCTTGACATCCGACGCCCATCAGCGTCTCCCTGAGGCCACTTCACTCACTATCGCTTCAATTCCCACTCGGAAAAACACATCCTGGGATACTGTATACGTTACTGTACAGCATATGGGTTCACCCGTTACACTCTGATTCAGGGTGTAGCATCACATTTTGACGTGTCGATGTGTCGCGTGGATGTGTTTCTCGACTGGATACGATCTCAGGGCCTCTATTGTGACATAGTTGTGGACGTTCTGAATTTCCGGCACAGTACTGCAACTTTGGCGATAAATGATTCTGCACCTCCCCCTGTCACCCGCACCCCTGAGCGACGCGCAATCGTCATTTTCGCTTGCTTGCTGCATTCCATAAATGATGTGTTTCACACTCACGTCCGAATGCGTGTATACTGTATGTCTATGGATGCGGTGTGCTGTGCTCTGGAAAGAATCTTCCGAAGGCCAGGCCCTCCCCCCATTGCGATCCCGCTCACCGGGGTTACGGTTGGTTCGGTTGTTTATCCTATATAGGTCATCATCAAGAACCAAGGGTCGTCCCCGAGAAAATATCGGCATCTACAACAGTTGCTTTGGTTGTTTTGCCACGCAAAGTCTCTGACTAGGGTGAGATATTCCGATGACTCGCCCCTGTGTCCTAGTCGATACACAATGAGGTGGGGTCGAACCCGCCTGCCGTCTGACATACATAATCATAGATGTCCCTGTGAAGAATATCAGGGTGACATACATATTTGGATTTAGTGTCCTTGATATCCAACATGGCCCCCCCGTGTGAAGACGTAGCCGCGTGGTGTACCGGCGCGCGTGATAGCACCGCCTCTAATGGACAACATGTCACCATGCACATGACGGCTTGATCCGGCGAGTGCTGCAGGGCCTGCCGAGCAGCTAGACCCTTAAGCAAGCGGCAAATCATACCCGATCCTAATGACTCGGACAAGGCTGACAGGTTGATCCACGCCCGTGCAGGCATGCAGTACGTTCTATACTACCACGGAAGCCTCTTGACCATGACCAGCATTAGCACACGTCCAGAAGCCTGGCAAGAAATGGCGTCTGAGAGCTCCAGTTTTTTGAGTCCTTCACTGGCAGTGATGGGGTTGGGGCATTAGGAAGGGAATTGGAGGGCTCATATTTATCATCGCCTCCGCTAGCGTTTGGTTGTGACAAAAGAATATGGGTGGCGTGGGATGGGATGGGGGAGAACTTGTTATCTACGATCCCACAGGACTTTGATCCAAAATGGGCGTGAATGGAGAGAGGGGGGCGAATCTCAAATCGTCCCCACGGATATGAAGACGTCGTCACCTGCGAAATCTGTCGCCCATAGGACGCGTTTAAGTCGCTCCGAAGGTGGGACCTTGGATACGGGGAGGAAAGGGGGGAGGGAATTTGAACAATAAGTCAGCAACCGCTGAATAGAATACGATTCTTGGCGGCGAATTCTTGAGACCGCTGCAACGGCCGAGACTCTATTAAGTTGTCTATTGAAATGTGATTTTGCTTTTATTTCCCGTCTTACTGTAAGTTAGTGTATCACGGTTGTTGCAAAAGTCGAAGATTTGGCTAGACGACCAAGGCGTGGGAGTCCGAGTGAACTATTATCGATATATTATCACTTGCTGGGCACCAAAACGGGATCCAAATCCATCCTTACGTTTTCTCGTGCGCGCCCACTGGCAGGGTAAAGGTAGACAAAGTCCGGCGGAGATATTTTAAGCTCGACGCATGTGCGTGAGATGTGAGCATGGCAGCGTGTGGGCTTGGCCCGGGGGTGGGAAGCAAGTGTCTCGTTGCTGCGTGTACTGTAGAGTTTCGTTTCACTTGCGTACTTACGGCAGGCTGCTACGGCGTGGAGGCATCGCTCTGGGACAGTGACACACGGCGATCGCGATCGCTATAGTAGATGACGAGAATTAAAGCTAGTCTATAAAGACGACAACGTGGCTGTGTCCGGGGTCCTCGGAATGTCCAAGTCGTGGCAGTTGTTGTGTTCGACAACACGTTCAACTCGTCAAGTCCTTCTCTTGTCCGCCCGTCTCTCTTCACCTTCCAATTCGAATATGTCATAACCAGTTATTTTCTTCTTTTTGTATGCCTGTTTTTGTATCTCCTCAACACAGCGCTGTGCGTGCCATGGCACTCTCCTCTCTTGGGCAGGCACGACACCGAACATGCTGTTTTTGTTCACACCCGTTTGGTGTTTGTTGGCACGCAACCAACCGTCCTCAAGGTTGGCACGGATTTCAGCAGCCTTCTCCAATTTTGCGCCGCTCTTTCTCAACCCGTCGGCATTAAAGGCATGATCGAGAGTTTTCATCGGTTACCTCGGAGTAAGTCTTTGGAAATCTCGTAGTCTTTTCGACCCTTCGGCCTTTTCAAAAACGTTCGGTGCCACGATGTCGTAGGCAACAGTGCTATGCTTCGCATGCTTCTGAAATTCATAGCATAAATCCTCGGGAGGGCACGCCCATCCATTCTGGGTGCCCACTTTTGCACGCTGGCATAGGTCTTACCCAAAAGGAAGGCCTGGATTGCATAGCAACGTGACGGTCCTACGTGGTCAAGGTCCTCCTAGGCCAGACTGTCGGGAGCAGCCCTTGGCGCTAGCGGATTCGGTCGTTATATTATCATAAGCTGGTAAGGCTTACTACCCCTACCTCTCCCGCGACCGTTACTCACAATTCTCCCCCCCCTTCCCTCCCCCTTCCCTCCCGCGCAACAATGACTGATGCGCATGAACGGATCACCTTACCACCTATTAGTTCATTCGATATCACTCCCTCAAGCAAGCACCATAGTCACCTTCGGTCAGGTCCCTCCCGTCGGGGCTCACATTTCCGCGGGAGTTCATCCTGGGACGGAAGCTCTGCTGGAAGCAACCATCCCCATAATGAGTTCGATGACATATCGTACCGGTGCGAGACATTCATCCTCTGAGGCTTCATGTTACTCACGTCCAAGTTCTCCCATGCCGTCCGTCTCCTAGACCCCGCTCGGGTAAATACGAATACGATGCTCTCGACAGCTCCCATCGTGGCCGCCATATCATCACCGGGCAATCGCGGCACAACCACTCTCCATATTCTGAACCAACGGTCCTCATTGGTCCATACGAGTCAATCTCCACGGCTCCGCGCCCCCGTAGTAGCAGTGCTGCTCTCGATCGAGGCGGTCTCTTTGTACCGCAAGTATCCCGGCATAGTCGGAAGAGTCTCGCCTCATGCATATCGTCGCGAGAACCGTCGCCTGATTCTCAAGCCTCTTTTTCCCCCTCTGTGACGGACAGTCCCAACATGCGCCGTCACCTACAGTCTATCACAGTGCCTCTATCACATGCCTCCGCCGGTGCCAGTGCTGGTGCCACCACACCCGCCTCAGGTGCCCGTCTGTCCTCACAGATGGCACCGTTCATCAACTCCACACCCGGGGACACTCAGGATGCAAAGACGGTTGGGGCGACCCAGAGGCAAACGCCACCCCCTCGGAAACGCAAGGCATCTGAGATGCTCGGTGGGTCCCCGGGCTCGGAGGACAGGGCCGTTTCACTTGAGCCAAGTGAAAGCGAGGCGAAGAAGAAATATAAGAAAAAGATGAACGTCCGCCACTACAGGGCGCAGAACAAGGATGCGATGACGCAGCTCCGTGACGCCCTTCCAGAGCACATGAGGCCACCAGAGAGGCAAGCCAAAGCCTATGTGACCCTGAGCGGTACGTCGTGAATTTAAAATTCGTTGCGGGCACGACTGATTGTTGATGTTTTCTGCCGCTCAGCGATCAAATACATACATGAACTTACGGCCGAGAATGAGCGTCTGCGGGCAGAAAATATCAGGCAAGCCACGGAACTTGGGGAACGGCACCACAGTGATCGACAATTGTCGAGCTCTGTGGAGGTAGCTATCACCGGAGATGAGACCGAGGGCACGGTTCCCAAAGCGGAAGTGCCATGCGACACGGGCAAGTAGAGCAACTGGGACAATTATTTATTACGAGTCAGGTCAGGTCTGTTGCCGTCACATTTTTTTCAACCTCCTATCTATTTTGATGATGCACGTCGGATGGGCAGCACGCATGGATGATCGAGGCGATTTGTATTCACATACACTCACATACAGTTATATTGTAGGAAACGTACCACGAAAGTTATTATTACCATAAGCATTACAGTAGGGCGTGTTGAACCTAATATTAACATCGAAACTGGCCGTTGCTACAGTTCGACGTAATAGTCCTGCTTCCGCCGGCGACAGATGCCAAGTTCCGTGACGAGGTCCGGGACCAAAAATGGTGTTGGGTGGTCACCGGAACGACAGCGCAACAAAGGCGGGGATCTCGGAATCTCAGAGTGTGACTGTTCCGGGGTTCTTTACAGTACACGTGGTGAAGAGCCGCGCAGGGGCTTCTATGATGCAAACTAAGGACTATTGGTGGGTACGACCCTGTCACCAGGACAGCGGGAAGCTCTCATTGGGAGGGGTGAAGGGGTTAAAGAGGACGTCGTCCTGTCGGATGGGATCTAAGGCTGTTCAGGATCGCCAAAGCGACGGATGAGAACGTGGCGACATGATGATTCTCACTTTGGGCCCGGTCTGGCCCGGCACCTGGTACTGGCACTGGCACCCGACCCTAACCCCATAGCCTGGTCCGTCCCCCGCTGTATGGGTTTACTGTAACTGACAGCACAGCAAGGTCTGAGTCCCAACGCGCCCTGACCTCAGTTGAGTGAGAAAAAAAAACACAGCATCTGCTCCCGAACTACGACGCTCTTGAGGGTGCTTTGCACCCGCCGCACGGTATGGTACAGCTATCCCATCGGCCTGTACCAGCGTCCCTGCATACAGTTATTCGTTCATTTACCTCCGTAGGCTATGATGGCCGCCCAAAAAGATCCGAGAAAAAAATTTGGAAAGATGACATATAGTAGACGTACCATACCGTTTTTGTGAGCTGTACATGTTGATGTTGATCGTACCTTCGAGTCAGTTACTAGTAGGCCGCAGTCCGAGGCGGTGAGTAATACAGTAGTACGTCACATGACTACTACTGTGAACACGCATTTCTCATCGCAGGCCGCCAACAATACAGTACTGTAGCTCGGTGGGGCACTGCATCCGACACGATAGCCGCTTAGATGCAGGCACAATACAACAATGAATTGGAGTTAGGCGTTTGTTTATGCAGTACGGAAGACCGCCCGCCCTGGCATTTGATTTGTTTCCCAAGTCGCCCCAGACTCGGAGGTGACGCCGAAACAGCAAAAGAATGAATACAACCGTACAGTACCGTGACACTTTTTCACTATGACTCGATTCAGACCTACGCACCGACATCAATCATGATCAGGCCCGGGCGTACAGCAGGCGGCGGCAGGCGGGCGCGTGTTGGCCTGATCAAAACACGTCACAAGTCATATGTACTGCGCTCTTGCAGGACGTCTGTATCAGGATGAAACAGGCGCATAACTTTATGCTTGCCGAGTGTCCCGAGTGATATAGCACTAAGAGGAATAAAGTGATCCCGTCTCTTTGGCCCTAGTGCTTTTGTTGACAAGAGGCGGCCTTGTGGTGTGCAGAATAAAAGGAAACACCGCCTCGCAAAGTCGTAGTACTATGGGACCATTGATAACCGAGGTCACGGTAGCTGGGTCTATTTTAGGTAAGTATTACCAGTCATCCTAGTCAGCACAATGATGGCCCCAGCCGTGCTGCGGCAGAGTAGAGTGACAGTGTGAGGTTGATTTGTGCAGCAGAGTCCAAGTACTGTGGCAGCAACGGCATGAGAACAACGCTGACGGCCTCGCTCCGGATACCCGGTCCCGGTCCCGGTCCCGTGTTGAATCCGACGAGACGAGGCTCTCTGCTGCGTTCATTCTCTGCTCTACTCCACCAATACCGCATATAGCGGAACATCATCAACACCATCAATTATCGTAACGACCGGGGAACAAATCTCAATCCTGACCTATCTGCACGCGTTCCAGAGTTTTCCCGGCTTGCAAAGCCGTCTTCTGATCAGGCAGACAAAACAAAACAGAACACCGAGAACAGGCAGACAGACAGACGGATAGAACAGACTAATGACCAGATCGTCAGCCACGACACCCTACGTGTCCTCTACCAGTTCGAAAATCCTTAATGATTACGTGCGTGTCAGATTGCTGATCCGTTGCTGCTTCTCCCAGCTGAGAATGACGCGTAGCAACTCGGTGATTCGCTGGGTAAAGGCGCGTTTGGGCAGGTTTATCGTTAAGTCGCGTCTTTTTATGTGGTCAACGCCCACAGCTCTGAACTTTGGACACGTTCTAGGCGCGCTCAACTGGGCAACCGGGGAGACCGTGGCCGTGAAGGAAATTCAGTTGACTAATATCCCCAAGGGCGAACTCGGCCAGATCATGGTGCGCGTCACGGATAGCTGCTTCGCGTTTTTATCGTACCCCATTCTAAATCCTCAAGTTTACAGTCTGAGATCGACTTGCTGAAGAATCTCAACGTATGACACCTTTCGATCCTGATATTGATCGACTATTCACCGTGTTGTGTGTTATCTACAGCACCCTAACATCGTCAAGTACAAGGGCTTCGTGAAAACACCGGAATACCTCTACATCATCTTGGAGTATGCAGGCCACCCGCCCACCGCTTATGCATGTGCTCTTTCTGATGCTTGCTAGGTTCTGCGAGAACGGCTCTCTACATAACATCTGCAAACGATTCGGCAAGTTCCCAGAGAACCTTGTTGCAGTCTATATCTCTCAAGTCCTCGAGGGTCTCGTATACCTACACGACCAGGGTGTGATCCACCGAGACATCAAGGGCGCCAACATCCTGACGATCAAAGATGGCGCAGTGAAGCTCGCCGATTTCGGTGTCGCGAGTAATACGACTACCGCCGGCGCAGCAAGTGATGATGCGGTCGTCGGGAGTCCATACTGGAGTAAGCCCTGTCCACTGTCCATCGTGCATCGCACACTTTGTTTGACTGATGTGACTGATGTATCCAGTGGCACCTGAGGTCATTGAGCAATGTGGCGCTACTACCGCATCTGATATTTGGTGACTTTGGACTCGGAATTAAATGATACCCTTTTCTAACATTTTTGCCATACAGGAGCGTTGGCTGTACGGTGATCGAATTGTTGGAAGGGCGCCCACCCTATCATGCCCTGAAGCCTATGCAGGCGCTGTACCGAATCGTTCAGGATGACTGTCCACCGATACCTGGGGCATCCCCTATAGTCAAGGACTTCCTTTACCATTGTTTCCAGAAAGACTGTAACCTCCGCATATCTGCCAAGAAATTGTTGCGTCATCCATGGATGCTCTCCGCGAAAAAGCAGATGGCGGATGGGAAGCGTGCGAAAGGAGAGGTGGAGGGATCGCGTCCGCTGAGCAACTATAACTTCGACGAGGCCGTGCTTAAAGTGCAGGAGTGGAATGAAGCCCTCAGGTGTAAGTCTCGCCGCATTTTCTGGTGCATGACCTTCACCGAATTACAAATATAATACGTTTGGCACACAGCTCCCTCGCGGCCCTCAAAACATGGTGGGCGAGACCCCTTGGACATCGCTCGACAGCTGGAGGGACCCGCCTCGCCGGTCAAACCACGGTTCAACGAGGCTTCTTCGTCTGCAGCCCTCTCTTCCTCGTTGAGTCTGTTTCCCGCTTTGTCTGCTGCGAGGAAGGTGGTCCCCCCTGCGGCTGCGAAGAATGCTGCACCCCTTGCACTGCCTCTGCCGGCTGTCCTACGGCAGCCTGAAGAACAGACGGATAATTGGGACGATGATTTTGAAGAAGGCATATCGTTCTCCAAGCTGCAAGGTACTCCGCGTCTAGTCTCCTGCATCAACACAATGTAACCCCTCACCTCTGCTCTCTTTCACAGCACTCGAGAAGTCGACAGTGGACGAGGAGAAACAGCAGCCCGAGCACGATGACAATGCAAAAACGATCAGGCCCACAAACCGTTCTCCGCGCTCAGCGCCGGGCGTCATTTCCAAGTCCCCATCGCGGGACATAGGCCCCATTGTCGAGGATTATTCGGACCTCGGCATCGACGAAGACGGCGATTGGCAGGAAAAGTTTGCAGACTTTAAGATGAAGACTTCCGTCCGTCGTGGTTTATTTCACCCCAATGATATTAAAACCGTTGGACTTGCGCCCGTGTCTCCGAGCGCCAAATCGGCACCGCTACCGGACGTGTTGAACACGACGACGCACTCCCGCACACAGTCACACCCATTGAACAACCCGATCACTCCGTTGTCAGCATCGCCATTTACAGCCGCGACGACTGCCCGCTCACACTCGCGCTCTCCGTCATTTGCGGGTTCGTCGAGCGGTTCGTATGGAAGGTCGGAGGCACGGAGGTTGACTAGTCAAGAGTTTAACAAGTATGCGGAGGACGATGATGAGGATTACGATGATGTGTTTGGAAAGCCAAACGCATCCTGTGCGTATTTTATCTTGTCTTTTCTTGGTATGTGACACTGCCGACGGGGCTAATGATGTATTTGTCTGCGTATCACAGCGCTTGAACATCCTGTTCAGACTCTACAACTCAACACCCGGTTGTCAAACAAGTCTTGGGTGAGTTATATGGTTACCCGTAAATTCCGTAGCAAAGTCGTCGTAACTGATACCCGGTAGCTTGGAGACGAAGATACTGATGAGGAGGATCCTTTCGCCGAGGTACGTACATGTTCTTTGTAACATGTAGTTTATTGAGCGTTGTCCACCATGACAGATTGACGAGGGCTTTGCGGAGGATGACTTGGAGGCAAATCTGCAGCGTGATAAACATGCGCGGCTTACCACTGCTGTCAACCAACTTATAGACGAGCTCACACCGTCCGCGCCTGATTTCCAGCTTAGAGATGCCTGTGATCAACTCGTGAGTTGAACATCTTATTCGTTCACCTGCGTTTCCCCTGATACTGATGGTATCATGAAAAAAAAAGTTGAGCATCGTGTCCGAGGCTCCCGAGATGCAGGGTCAACTGGTCTCCGCGCACGGAATGCTTGCAATCTTGGAAGTTTTGGAAGGACGGGGATCTCGTGAAGTCATCATGCGGCTCTTGCAGATCATCAATCTGGTTAGTGCCCGTTGGGGTTTTGATATTTTATTTTCGTTTTTTTCCCACGAGTTCGCCTGTGCTTATGCTGACTGCCTGCGCGCTCGACAGCTGGTCACGGCCGACGCAAGCTTTTTGGAGGGTTTCTGCCTGATTGGGTGCGTAGTCTTCTCTCTATCGTCTTCTCTCTATCTGGCCTAGACCTTCCAACGGAGCTGACCCTTCTTGCCGAAGTGGTATTCCCGTTATGATGGGTGCGTAGTCATGGCCCGAAGTGGTCTCGATGGTTATTTCATATTCTTTCGCAGGTTTTACCTCTAAAAGGTATCCGTCCGAGTGTCGGCTGCAGGCTTCAAATTTCATCCAGTTGCTATGTCACACGTCCGTGCTGACTTTGCAAATGTTCATCTCGTACGTCCCGTATGTTTCGTCATCTATAGAGAGATTGAAAGTTTTCCCTTCTTTTCTCGCAAATTACTATTAGATGTCGGGGGTTGAAGGTCCTGGTTGATCTCCTTGATGAAGATTTTGCCGAGCAGAGTGAGCTCATTGTACACGCGTTGAACGGAATTGGGTCCGTCTTCGAGCTGCAAAGTCCGACTTCCACGAAGAATGATTTCTGTCGGCTGTTCATCCGAGAGGGTTTACTCGATCCGCTGTCATCTGCGCTTCTGAACGTAATGGCGAGTCGCGGCGATGCAGCGGCAGACATGAAGCGGAAGATAATTCAAATATTGCTCGTTTTCTGTCAAGTATCGCAGTCCGATATCCATGTTCGCAATGCGCTGGGCACGCGAAAAGTCGTCCGACGTTCGTATCTGCTCAGAGAGAGCCCTTCCTTTTTTTTACCTCTCGGCTGATTGAGCGTGCAGGGTTGTTGCGCGCATGTGAACTCCTCGAGCCGGAGTATCTCGTTCATATGCTCAAGGCAATCAAACATCTCTCCATGAACGCGACGTTGCTCGAGGTTCTGCAGAACGCCAATGCCATCGAGATTTTGACGCGGATTCTTGATGAGCAGAGCTCAGGACTCCACAGCACGGTATGTTACATGTCGCCCTTTTTTTGATTCTGTGCCCGGTTTATAACAATACATCTTATGCGCTGTCTAGGAAATGTCGAATCATATATTCCAGACGTGCTACAACCTTTGTCGTTTGAACAAGGGTCGACAGGAGGAGGCTGCGCAAGCAGGGATTATACCTTTACTCGTGCGGGTGATCGAGTCGAGTTCTCCTCTCAGACAGTTTGCACTTCCCATCCTTTGCGATCTTGCCAGTGCTGGGAAGAGCTGTCGGATGTTGCTGTGGCAGCACGATGGGCTGTCGATGTATACCAAGCTGCTCACAGATCCTTACTTCCAAGTCAGTGCTCTCGAGTCTATTCTGTCCTGGTAAGTTTCTACGGAAGTCGAGGCTTCCGTCGACTGATCCTTGTCCCTCATAGGCTACAAGAGGAGACGGCACGTGTCGAGGACAAGTTGGCCAAGCCAAAGTCCCTTGATGCGCTCCTTAAGTGTTTCGTCTCGGCCAAAGCAGGCTCGTTTGAGAACTTGCTGGATCCTTTCCTCAAGATTTGTCGTCTCTCGACCCCGATAGCCATCGGCATCGCAAAGGCCCAGTTTTTCAGACGCATCACAGAGAAGCTAGGAAACAGCAAGGCAGTCGTGAAGCTGAACCTACTGCGTATCCTACGCACAGTCTGCGACGTGCACCCGAACCGCGCGTTGCTCGTCGAACGCTACGGTATTCACGAGACCGTAGCATCGTTACGGCGCAACGACGGCGCGGTGCTCGTCAGAGAGCTCGCGAAAGAGATCGAACCCAGTCTCGCTCCTGCGCTCAAACCTTCCTTCAAGGTCGGAATCGACACGCCAAAGAGCACGATTGCGCCCAAGAAGCGCGTCTCTGCACCCGGTGCCCCACGCCGCACAGCCAGTGATACGTCAGGCTTGTGCACCCCTTCACCGCCATCTTTCGTTTTTGGTTCGATAAATCCGCGTGTCACCAGCGCTGGTACGGGTACGACGAGCAAGGCCCGTCGCCACGATTCGGTATCTACGGTAGTCCGCGGTAGCCAGGCGCTGCGGGCACGGACCAACGTTGAATAATATGGCAAGCTTTGTACAGTATAATTTTTCTGTATATCTCGCTCCTCTCCCTGCCCCAGCGTATGCACATGGATCATCGCTCTTTTGTTCTCGGAACCTAGTTCGCTCCCTTCTTTTTGTATGCTCTTTCTCAGACACAACACGACTACTACGCTGCTTTATTGTCGCCCACGCCATGTGATTCAGCATTATATCACTCTCTATCCACCAACATTCCCTGCATCCCAGTGTTTTAGAAACATTAATTACACCTTTACACATTACTGTACTAGAGGTCAGATACTCCCCTTAATCGAGTGACGTGTTTCGCCAGATACATAGTTGTACGATACTACCATTAGTTCCGATTCTCCTCCTACAAGCAAAACCCTTACTACAATATACATCCACGTCATAAAAAGGACCATAGAGCTACAGGTAGGGCGAACGTCATGATCAACTTCTTAAGAACCATAAATTCGCTCAATATGGGCTGGTTGCTCATCCACACGGAAGAACGCATCGCGCAGCTCCATTCGAGTCAGCTGGTGTATGGCAGAGGCTCCACAATTTGCGCATGTCGCCGACAGACGCTCCAGTGGGGTGTATCACATACGGAATGCTTCCGCTGGCACCGCCGCCCCCGTCACTGTCGAAAAGGTGTCCATCCCGAAATACGACCCACTCTCCAACGACGACAACGATGACGCTGCCGCTGCTCGTACGTTATTACGAGGGGGAGGCGGCAGGAATCCCATTTCGTACTGCTGCGGTGGGTAGATGGAAGGGAGCGTCTGCTGTGGCGGTGGCGGTGGTGATGGGGGTGCGAATGATGTTATAACCGGTTGGGAAGCGGTCGAAAGGAAAGTTTGATGGGGGTGGGGTGGTCGGGGGTGGGGTTGACGAGCCGTGTGGTCGTAATAGATGATTACATTGTTTGGGCTGTTGGCGAAGCGCCGAAGGTGGAGTGTGATGCGCGACATCAAGGCCACTGTGAGACTGCAGCCCGGAATTGAGGGGGGACAGGGCGGTCAGGAGTCAGGAACGTAAGTGGCTGCGGATTGACTTACCAGAGATGAAGTCTTAAGGCACAACGGCGCAAACCGAGCGTACGACAGTTAGATGCGCTGCGGACTAAGAGATGGCGATGGAAGCATGCGTACTGAGAACCGACGTTGCGGATAGATGGTGCCGCAGTATTGATCATTATGGTCAAAACCAAAGTGACGGTACATATGATGCTGCACGGTATTTGGTGGCGCTGCATTGAGGACAATGATGAATGTAAAGTATGCGTGCAACTACGCACCTGTAATAGAGTAAACCCTCGCGAAAGAGGACGCGAAAAGTGTCGCTCGTAGTCCTTGAATAAGCAGACCTCGCCGTGCGATACATTGTGAGGAACATTACGGTTGTGTCGAAAACGAGAGGAAGCCAAGCGGTCGAAGATGTGAACGTCCGTCCGCTAGACCCGCCCGGAATTCCAGGTCAGTTAGTCATCAAAGAGCACCGTGAAAAAAGCTTACATTTTTGGATCAATAATTCCTGTGCAAGCTTGTGTAAAAGCGTTAGCGTGAAAAAAAGACGATTCGGGGGGAAACAGCGTACCACTGACGCTGTTATTCGCCGGATCTTTCACAGGCTGTAAAGAGTGGGTCAAGACTCAAGGGGACGATGTACTAATAAGGGTAGACGTACGAATGCCATGCGTCAACACATACGCATTGACACCGACAAACGTTATGAAGATGGCAAATACGACGGCTTGAACTGAGAAGATCCGGGCATATAAAGCGCGAATACTAAAAAGAAAAAAAAAAGTTAGACCTGCGAGAGTTGCTTCTCCGGGTGACAGCGTCAAGAATGCTTTCGAATCCTTACCGCATAATCATCATAAGGAAAACGATTGAGATCCCAATCATGGTCATCGATCCCTCATATCGAACGAAATGATCGCATCTGCAGGGATTCAGTTAATCGTCGCGCAGGGCAGCCAAAGCAACAATATGGCTACCACTTACGACTAGTATTATAGTAACAAGCGAACGAATTTTCAGAGATACAATTTTTCAATCTGCTGGAGATGACTCACGAATGTGGACCAATCAGTGCGGAAATATGCCCAAAGGTTGACAATGAAGCTCAGCGGAATAAGATAGCGATTCTACGAAGTGGGAGGTTGTCCGGATGAATGGTCGATTGGATTAGATCATGTCAGCCGACTATTAGGGCAGCAGTGCATAACGGAAACATGAATCTGACCACGAAGAAGAGGTAGACGGCTAGATGCGGTCCTATGTGAACATCCAATACAATCGGAAGGAAGAAAGACACTTACGCAACCCCTTTGCTCCTTTCCATACATACTCAACCTCTGCATTCGTTCAATCAGGCATAGAGACATTCATTATGCGAGGGAACACACACCGTCGGAGAAGGTGATAATGTGGTCCCATACAAGAACCGTGAAACTTGCAACTCCAACGCACTATTCTCGTTACCACAGTTGATGGCCATACAATTGGAGACAAGAAAGTTCCGGACCCACCCGCGTTATCACGCTGTGGTATGAGAATGAGAGGGGTGAGCTGATGCCGTAAAGATGATCACGTGACTGCGCACAGATTTTGATTATCCTTGATCAAGTCCTTGATATCACTGTGAGTTGACATTGAGGGTTTGTAGTACAGGAAATCGACGAGGTATTCTCAGACCAGGAAGGGGAGTCTCTTCTCAGAATCGGAGAAAGAGGTGAAGTTGGAGCATGAGAAGAGCTGGTCGCAGCGTTTATGTATGGGTCTAGCCAACACTCTGCCAGGAGGTGATCCGCCAAATCCCCGGGTCGACTATCTGACGCTCATACATCCAATAGGTCTAAAAGTTCCTGTGCAAAGGACCGGCTGAAGACGACTCCCGCCTCCGCGGACAATCGCATCCGCGACTAGGACTTCCTCACCTCCACTTGGCTCCGTTGGCCCGCGGTAACAAATCTCTTAACTGCGTTTGTTGGCTCCCACGCGGATCCCATAACCAATGCTCTTACTGTATGACTGTGAGTAGAAAAAACGTGCCTCAACATTTACGGATGGTTGAGATCAGCGGTGATAGGGGATGTGTTCCCGTGACCAGTAGACCACAAAACTTGATTTTCACATCTCGCTTGTTTGAGTCAGCGGTGATAGACGTTGTTTGAGTACGTGGTTCTATACATTGTTTTGAATCAATGGTCTTACACATGTGCACGTATATGACCATGCTGGCAAAGCTTGACTTTCACATCTGTGATGGCAGTGTGCGCGTTGGCAAGGCGGCTTTCATATCTGGGCTGTCAAATTAGTGACGGCAGCATGGGAATTGCGCCCAGAATTGGACGTCGCTGTTCATCACTACAACACGTTGTATGTGGGGTTACTGATCACTGTCATTCGCGACGGTCACAAGGTGTTGAGACCGCACGCCTACGGCCTCGCTGAGGTCAGACCTGAGTTGGTGGGTATCATAAGAGAACAGTAGAGAACAGTAGACCAAAGTCATTAGATTACCATAATAAGAGTCGTCAATAATAACACAGCCATAAAATCTGGGGGAAATGTCAGCACCGTGTTGTGCGGGGCGTGTAGAGAACGGCCCCTGTACAGCAATTAATACGACCACAATCACAATGATGACGCCAAGGCAGGCGGCCCCACGTCGGCTTTTCGCTGATACTCTGATGCGGTTGATTGCTCCTCCTCCTCGGCGGCTCCGCGGTATCCACGGCGATTGAGTAAACATTTGACTCGATGTTATCTATGATGGAATACGCTGTCTAAGCGGGCACGGAGTTTGCAGATTGTTGAGTAGACTAACCAAGCGTGCCGAGGTGGCGAAAAATCTCGGAGAGCTCATGTATGCCAGTCTCGATTTCTCTAATCTCGGCTTCGTGCTCCTGGACGAGGGATTCCTGGTATGCAAGTTCATGTGGAGAGAGCTGGGCCTGCATTGCTTGGGCCTGTAATTGCTCAGGTGCAGCTTCCGTGTGATGACTCGATCTACAACGTTGGAGCACAGTTGTCTCTGTGAGTCATGGCTTGCGGGGGCCATCAGGACACTACCGCATTGTCTAGCGAGGAGACGCACAGGCTCATTCGTAATGTGAATAAATCCCGGAGTGCTTAGCTGGTCAACGAGCTTGAAGATACCCTGTACGTTCGCGTTTATCTTGAAGACCCGAAGGGAGAGGGAGGACTGCAAGTTGAGGAATGCTGCTTCCTCCCGTGACTTTGGGGTCTGGGATGGGGAGGAGAGGGGTTGACCTTGACCCGAGAAGTGTCCTTGAGCTGACCTCGTCTCCTCCCCACAGCCAGATCATGTCACGTGAGTTGTGGCAACTTTTCTGCAGACCTGCAACGGCGACAAGAATTACACCACCATCACATCTTCGGCGTCAATCAGCCCGAGAGCTGCATGCTACCAACCGTTGGTGGTTGGAGGTTTGCGCATGCAGACCTCTCAGCGACGAGGAAATGGAAGAATACTGTCTTGTCGTAGTCGGAAACAAGACCGACCTCGCGCCTAGCTCAACGGGCTCTGCTGTCCCAGAAGGGGCTGCGTTGGACTTCATCAACAAAACTTGTCCAGCTGTCGGCATCCCCATACAGTAGCTTATTAACACTGGAGTACGAGCGAAACTGGATACCTACGCAAGGACCTGACTGCGTCCCAGCGGATCTGACAATGAGGTCGTTGTGCACGATAATGGGTCCCTAGAATCGGGTGCCGCAAGTCCAGTGGACATCATCCTCGTAGAGAAGACCCACTCCGCCAACATTATTTACCACAACGATGTCGGTTCAGACAGGGAAAACTCAATCCCACCTCTGCCTTCCCTCACGCACCTCGATCGACTTCCACAGTCATCACCATAAACACTCATTTAAAGCGTGCTTGCGGACCTCGCAGTTCAGCCTCCTGCCCAACAGCACAGTGAGCTGGACACATACAGGCTTCACATCTTTCCAATCCTTCCACACGCCTGCTTCCTCCATCCCTGATGGCTACGAGCAATATCATTCCGCCCAATCATCTCATCTTTCTCACTCGCACTCGCCTTCGTGCTCCCCGTCACACCACAGCCACAGATAGTATCCCTTGCTGTCGGTGTCGATGATGTCAACTTCAAAAGCCTCAACGTCAATCGTGCCCACCATCACTCCCGCACGATATGCCAAATCTGCGCACGTTGTCACAGACAAAGCCATCCTGTCCACTGCGCGGGCCCAAGGTATTCTTTACCTCAGCCAAAACGGGCGCAGGGGTATCGGAGGTATTTGCATACCTCGCCCGCAGAGTCATGATGCGTTGGGAACAGGAAGAGGCTCACGCGAGTGGGACCATTGTTGGAAACGGCAGCACTCAGACTTCTGCATCATCCTCCCCCATTCCATCAGGAGCCCAGGAAACTATGATCATAAAGCATACTTCAAGACAGTAGCAACCGGTGAAACTTTCGAAGATGGTCGATTCGTCATTACAAGGAAGCTTGGCTGGGGCGGATTTTCGAGCGTGTGGTTAGCAAGAGACCGAAAGTACGTGTTAGAAACCGTCTCTCTGTATCCGCGACTTACGAGTAAAATCAAGAGATAATCGCCATGTTTCCCTCAAAATCCTGTCATCGTACGCATCGAGAGAAATCGAAGCTGGACGACTCAAGGAACGCGATATCCTTCGAAGGGTCACAACCGCAGCACCTCGTCACCATGGATTTCAACATGTGGTCCACCTTTTGCATGAATTTGCATTTGAGAGTTTTGCCGGCCAACACATTTGTTTCGTCACAGACGTTCTCAGCTATAGCGTTCCAAGCCTGCAAGCTCAACTGTCGGACCGGCGACTCCCCCTCAAGTTTATCTTGCGCCTTACGAAGCACATTTTAAAAGGGCTCGAATATCTGCACGATGAGTGCGAGATAGTTCATTCCGGCATGTCTTGCAGGGTCTTATTCGGTCCCGACGCCTAGACTAACGTCCTTACTAGATTTAAAGCCCAGTAATCTCCTCCTAGTGCCATCTGATATAGACGCGATTGTCATGCATGAAATCGCCGAGCACCCATCTTTACTTTATGAGTTCCCAAAGACCGTGCCACCAAACGAGCTGCCATTTCATCCTGTTATCTCGACTCCCCTTCTCTTTGACCTGAATCCAATCCAGGCCACCAGATTGCATTGGCTTATCGCAGATTTGGGACACGGTGCGTTGATACAACCATGACTTTGAATGAAACATTCAAGCCGGACGTATCAAGCTCATCTGCAACGCGAACATCTGAGCGACATCGTTCAGCCTTATGCCCTACGTGCGCCGGAAGTTATACTCGGTCTTAAATGGGGACCTGCTGTCGATATATGGAGCCTTGGATGCATGGTGTGGATTGTTCCTCATTCTTACCATGTCGATGATCGACCTTATGCTGATGACCTTTCCAAGATGTACGAGTTTGCGACAGGCCACTGGGCTTTTACACCAGAAGCCACTGACGGCCTGCCACGTGATGTCGTACACCTTGCTCAAATGACTCAGCTCACCGGTCAAGATCACGATCAAGCTGTCCTGGAACAATATGCAGTGCGAAACAAACACCATGATCTCAAAGGCAGGTTTTGCAGCCTGAGCCAATGACGTGTTCTTCAACTCCGAATCTAGATATGTTGAGGCGTGCGATGGTAGAAAATGCTGGGCTAGCATCCATTGGATCCAAATTGAACGAATCAACTGTTTACCACAATGGTGCCGAAGAAGTTGCCTCGTTTGTCAGGATTATTCGGTCATTTTTGACTTTCGATCCTGACAAAAGACCACGTGCCGTAGAGGCCTCATTCGATCCAGTCTTTAAATTTATTGAATGATGTACTGTACTTATGAGAAATTTGACCTTAAGGATACAGGCAACTCTTTAAGATACATAATTGGCCAAAGAACCGCCGCCTAATATATGACTAGTGCCATACCTGACAGACTTTGATTGAGTTGCTGTAGTTGTCCTACAGAATGCAAGCTTGGACACCTCGACAATCCCGACGACATACAGTAGTTTCCATCGAATCCGTGTCATGTTCCAGTGGGCTTGACAGGAGACGAGATGTGCGGTGTCATCACAACATGGCGCCTTTTTGGTCAGTCAAGAGTCGGACATTTGAAGTGCGTTCGGCGCACTTTTTTGCGAGTGCAAAAATCTGCGGGAGAGTGGCCATTCGGGTGAGTTTCGCAAGAAAAAATAAAATGCGAGTGAGTGAGTGTGTGTATGACTGTGATTGCTTTGTTTCCCTCATCTTCCCACTTTATCTTTGAAAAATTCGCTCCACCCCCTTGGCTCGAGGAAGAATTTGTGGATCTCATGGCTGGTGCCGCTGGGGTCATCTCTAGTGTCGAAGATTTGGTGCGTCATACTATTTGGAGTGTATTGGATACGACTCATGTCCAAAACAGGTCCTATGGAATAGAATGTATTTGAATGGTGGTGTCGACCCTAAAACAAATGCAACGATCATCTCACCCGCACAGCTTAACGCCATCATGGAAACAGTATTGAGATCCCCGCCACTTCAGAGATTTCAACCGTAGTATACGGAGCGGGATGGGAAAGGTTGTCGGTTTTCGGCCATGGTGTGAGTGAGAGTTGTCCCCTTTACCCCACATGATCTGAATTCTCGCCATCAGTTCATCCAGCACACCGGAGCTGGACCGGGGGTCTCCACGCACATCGTTGCTACTCTCGAGGATCGCTCCGGGATCGTCGCGCTCACTAATGCCGACGGCAAGGCAGAATCCTTAAAAAAAACTGTACTCGGCCCGGGCTTGCACAGAAAGCGCTCGGCGTCGAAAGTTCCTTCAACACCCCAACAGCTAACAACTCAGTTACTTCCCGTTCTATATTACCACGACGTGCCAGTGCTGGTGTGGTCGCTAGGGCAGATGGCGCAATGGTGCCGCCTTATCCTGACCCGGCAGGGACATATTGGAGCGCAGGATATGGTACCACACTTGTCTTGTGCAGCGTGTACAGCTCTTTTCCTGCATGCAAGGGCGTTCAGAACGACGTCCGCGCTCTTTCGCCGAACTCGCCGGATCTATTTACGTATTGGGGCGCGGTGTGGGACAAACATGGCTATTTTGTCTATACAAATGGCAGCAGTTAGTACACGTTACTCATCGGGACGATCTATCCGCAAGGCTATGGGGAAAACTCCACGCCTTTTGAAACATTGGGTTCTTATGCAACAGCAAAGTTCGCAGTGGAGAATGGGGAGGTCGTTGGGTTTGGTTTTTATGATACGGAGATCTGGAGTTTACCAATAACCCCCGGTGGATCGGTGAAGGAGACATCTCAGGTTTGGTTTGACAAGACGGATTGAATCGAATATACTACCGGTGCTTTCTTGCCCCTTGGCTTCTGCTTTTGGTATTTTAGTTACTGTACGGTTCTGATTGGGGATTCCCTGGTATCCGCTCTGATTCCGCTGTTGACAGTTGTCCTTTTTTTTGCTTGCTGACTCGGACAGCTCCACCTGCAGCACCTTATTCTGTATCTTTCGATTTGTTTCCTGGAAATGTAATAGTAAGCACGTAAAACATGTAAGTTATCTGATTGTATGGGATAATAGGAGAGACCAGTGCGGCCGCACTTATCTAATCCTGAACGGGATCACCTTTTTGGCCCAATTTTGGGTCTTTCAAGTTGTCGCCAAACACTACATCCTTTCCCACTATATATTTTCTTCCACCGGATTTACGTTTTTAAGGGTCAAACAAAATCAATGCTGGTACTTCTTGTAGCACAGCCTAAGGCCGCGCCTGTGAGTTCGAGTAGGGAGGAGATGTCGAAGGAGATGGGGAAAGGGGCAGTAAGAAGAGAAGAGGACGGAGGCCTAGGGACGGCTGTCAGTGTGGGATCAGTAGGGTGGAACGTACTAGGCCTCGATGACCCGATCGTCGGTGTCTCGGACTCGGATAAGGAAAAAAAATAGAAAAAGAGATAAAACTCGCGTCCTGGGACGTCTCGCACTTAGAGAGAAGGAGAAAGAGAAAGGGGACCAGATATATGATGGCCATTGTGACCTATGCTGGACTCTTTAAATACATGGAAGGACTCCCAACACGTCAGCCCGTTGCACTCTACGGTAAAACGATCGGTAAGTAAGTGAGAAAAACGAGAATCAAGAGAAGTTCGAGGACAACGCGTGGCTGGTGGCCACCCCGACGCGAAAGCATGGAGCCTGTCCGAAACTTGTACCCGGTCGTTCAAAGTCGGGAACGTGGGCGGAACGGGGGAGGAAGCATAATGTAAATGAGAAAAGGGATCACTATAAAGCGTGGGCGAGCGAGAGAAGGGGCGATCAGAGTAATGCTTTGGAAAAAGATGCCAACGACAGGCAGCCACGAGGCTGTCAGTTAGATAGCAACGAGGCACGCGCCCTCTGTAATACGTATCGAAGGCGCCTAAACTGTAAGCGCGCGTGGAACGAAGGGGGAAGACAGAACAAACACGAGGAAAAATAAGGAATACTCGGCCGACTTACTCCGAGTCCCGCGATCCGGGAGGAGGTCGACGCGTCAAGAAGGGTTGGGCATAAAGGAACTTTCCGGGCGACTCAGACATATGAGAGGGTCACTGGAGTGGTCTGCGCGAGCGCAGCCCGTGCTCCTACCTTACATTCTCTTTCCTCTATTGGTTCCAGACAGCCTATTATTAGTACAGGTGACCTTGGAACATGTCCATCATGCCTGATGGAACATAATCGCGTGGCTGCGCAACTATTACAGGATTTTGGTATCTATACCTGCTGCGCTGTGAGAAGCCTATAAGTATGGCTTCGGACCTTCAAGCCATCTCGGTCAATCGGTACCATGAGGCTCGGATTCCTTCTCTCCGTCTTTCCTGCGCTTTACAGCACAGTAGATGCGACCATACAAGTAAAGGGACGGCAATCAACTCTCAATGGAACATCTGGCTCTATCCTGACACCCGACGTCGTCCAATTCGTGCAAAATATTGTCGAAGCAGATGGAATTCCGGGCTTGACCTTGGCTATCGTTCATAAAACCAAGCCAGCAGAGTTTGGCGCATGGGGTATCAAGTCCGAGAACGGTACCAAAGTGACCACAGATGTAAGTTACGCCCAACTCTTTGGAGGCTAGAGGCAAGAGGTACTGATGGGACCACGATATCCTTTGTAGACACTGTTTAATCTCGCCTCTTGCTCGAAGGCCTTCCTCGCCACTTCTCTTGGGATTCTGATCGACGATTTTGCACATGGACGCAATACGACACCCCTTCCCGCGGGCCTATCAACCTTGTCTTGGAAGACTAAAGTGGCCGATATCATACCAAACGACTGGCAGCTTATGGATCCTTGGGCAAGCCAAAAGGCCAACCTCATAGATATCCTTTCCCACGTTTCCGGCCTCTCCCGGTGAGATCTCTGTTCTATCTGTTCCCGTGTCTAAGGCGTTTATTATCTTTGTCCTCAGAAACGACTACTCATACAACCCAAATAACAGTGTGAGCGACGTAACGAGAAACCTCCGGAATTTGCGCCCTACATTCGAGCTTCGTGAACAATGGCAATACAATAATCAGGTATGGCCCCTTACTCCTCGGTTCAGGCAGTGGCTTAAGGAGGAAAGTAGATGTACATAGTTGGCTCGTATGTCGTGTCCACATTGTCTGGAATGCGCTTCGTGGACTTCGTCAGCAAGCGCATATTCAAGCCACTGGGTATGCATTCGTCGACCTATTCCATCGATGCGGCTCTCCAGTCCGGTAAATTTACCGGTACATGGACCTACTTTGGCCGGTCAATACCCCATTGGATCGACGAAGGATTTGTGGATCTCATTGCTGGTCCTGCTGGGGTTATCTCTAGTGTCGAAGATTTGGTGCGTCAGACTGTTTGAAGTACATCGGATACGATTCATGTCTCGAGCAGGCCATCTGGACCAGAATGTTTCTGAACGGCGGCGTCGACCCTAATACAAATACAACGATCATCCCGCCTGCAGAGTTTAACGTCATCACATCGGCACACAGTATCGTGAGCCCCAACGCTACTGCACAATCCTCAACCGTGGTATACGGAGTGGGATGGGCTAGATTATCGTTTTTGGGCCATGATGTGAGTGAGAGCTGTGTCTTTTGCCCTGTACGTGGTATAATTCTCGCTAACAGGTCATTTTGCACAATGGAGATGCACCGGGGGTGTCCACGGTCGTCGCTGCTGCTCTCGAGGATGGCATCGGGATTGTCGTGCTCGTGAATGCTGACACGAAGGGATTATCCTTATATAAGATCATCGTCGGGATTGCGGAGAAAGCTTTCGGCGCCGGAAATTCCTCCAACTCCCCGGCAGCTGACGACTCTATTACTTCACGTTCTATACTACCCCGACATTCTGGTGTGACGTCTCGGGCAGATAGCGCAGGGGCGCCGCCTCATCCGAACCTTGCGGGAACTTATCACAGCACGGGATATGGTACAGTTGTCTTGTGCAGCGTGGACAGCTCCTCTCCTTCATGCCGAAGTGTCCTGGACGACTTCCGCGCTGTTAACGAGTCTATTTCGCTCAATTCAACCGATCTCTTTGGTTCTTTCAACACAGTGTGGAACAAACACGCCCATTTCACATATATAAATGCCAGCAAATACTTGATATCTCTTGGGACGATCTACCCGGGAGGCTATGGAAAAAATTCCACGCCTTTTTCGACACTAGCACCTACTACAATAGCGCAATTCGTAGTGGAGAATGGGAATATTGTTGGGTTCGGTTTCAATGATTCAGATACCTCGGATTTGACTCATGGAGGATCGGTGGAGGAGACATCTCAGGTTTGGTTTGTCAAGGAGGCTTAACTCGGATTCGAGTTCTACCGGTGCTCTTTTCTGTGTTGTTTGGTTTTTGGTCTTGTGGTTATGGTTCTGTTTCGAAATTCCCTGTACCGCTTTTCGCCGCTGTCCTTTTATTCCTGTTTTTGGGACAGGGCTATCGTATGTACCGTAACCGTACAATACGGCTGGTACGGCCGTATTAGTACGGAAACCAATTTCGTATTTCAGAGGCCGTACGGTTCACGTGACCAAACCCACGTATATTCCAAGTTCGTTGATGAGTCCCGTCGACGTTGACGGTCTGGACGGTCATTGTGTGGAGTGACGCGGACGGGGCGAGGCTGATCACCACAGGACTACAACGACGCCGCCACCAACTTGAACTACTAATCCGGAATCCTTCCTTGACTGCGTACCGTGGCGTCCGCAGACAGCAGCTTTGAATGCGGTATATAAATCCTCGCTGTAGGCAGGAGATCCTCCACCCGTTCCGTCTCCCTGCTCGACCCCGTCACTTATGGAGATTGAGCTCACTCGTATTAGTTCCGAAGCGGACACTTATGATGTCCGCAAAGCCGTCGCTACTGTCCTTCATGGCCCCGATCTCTTCGACCCGAATGATAGAGAGAACAGAGGGCGAGTGCCAAATTTTGAGATAATCATGGGTAAAAGCCATAACGGAAAGGCCATTCTCCGTGTTGGCTCAAACCTGGGACGCAGACTACTCAAGTGACCACAATATCGAGGTAAAGGGACAACTCCTCAAGATCTTCAACCTTTTCAAGTCCGTGCCTCTGGACGTAAAGCAAACGCTTGAAAATGCGCTGTATATCGACCCGGAAAGGGACAGGCTACGCTCTCAAATAACTTAGAAGAGCAAACCCGGCCGGGCGTCCAGGGCCGCGTCGATAGACATCACCTGACCCGCCACGTAGCTGGTTCCGTTGCACTTGATTTGTGGCCTCCTGCTGAGACTCTCGAGAGCTACGTATAGGTCATGATACATCACGGTGAAGATGGTATCACGATGCTACTGTAGTGCCCGGCGGGGCATCTTCACCGAGTCTGCTAATCTCCACTGGGCTAAAATTGCCCAGCTTTTTTTCAACCGAAGTCCTCTCTGGCAATGCCTCAAACGGATTCAGAAATAGGGGATCATGAAGCAGAAGCAGAAACAGAAGCACCAGTACAGCACAGCAAGTCAGACCCGGTAATGGCTATGTGACCCATACGGGTGTCTTATACCTTAAAAGAAGACGGCGTACGTATAGTATCCACGGCGTCGAGCTGTGCTCGTTTCTGTAGATGGTGCTGTCTAGCGCGTACTCGGTTCACGAAGCCCTCCGATAATGATACTAGCCTGGGAAATGTCCCGGCGACAGCTCTCGGTCTCGGGGGAAGAGGGGTGTGTATATGTGTGGGCCTAGTGTGGCTCCCTCGTCGCCTGCCAGGCTGCCAGTGGCCAGGCCCTCTGGCCTCTCGGTCCTATCTGTCCAATCTGTCCAATCTGGATGTCTGTCTGTCACGGTGACGCCACGCCAAGGCCAGTACTCCTGCGATCCTCGGACTCTGCTCTTCTTAAGTTCTCTCGCCGCTAGCATTTTTCTATACCATCCATCACCGACGATAGCTTCACCTTCGCGACGCGATGTGTACTACACAAACGGACGGCGGGCGGCCACTACATGCCAATTGTGCATCGTGCGCCACGGCTCACATGTCTTCGTAAAGTTCCACGTCTTCCTTTTTTTTTTTTCCGTTCTTCTGTTCGTTCACATTCTCGCAATCGCTCCTCTCGCAAGTCCGACCCTTGCCGGTGATGACGCTCACGACCCTTCAAAGGTTTTCCATGCGTGACTTTGTTTCATGACCTTTTGTCTCTGCCAACGGTAATGAACCGCTGAAGTGCGTGGTTATGCACCGACACCCTGACCAGGATCGCTCCTAATCTGAACCTCACAGCTGGCATGGCCGCCACTTGGGGACCATATCTCTCGCTCGCTCATCGAGGACCACATTCTTCCAACTCTAGCAAACGGGCGTCCATTGTGGAGGACGACGGAAAATTGCGTAGCGGGCTAACGAATGTATTACATCTAGCAGTATTACGAAGACGAAGACGACAGCGGATGATGAAAACGAATCAAGAACCCCAAGCATTTTACTGTATAAAGAAAAAAAAATCTAATGCTCATAATTCGGTTCATACGGATACAAAAGGTGCTCATATTATGCGATTGAAGCGAAACGGGCCGGTTAGAAAGGGAGAAAGAGAAAAACGAGGGTGTTGATTATACTCCACAACTTTTTTATCAGTTGCGAACGACATTAAGATATCATAAGAATCAGATTACCCCCTATGAAAAAGAAAAAAAAAAGGTTTGAGCCGTTCACTTTCGTGACTCGCGCTCAGCATGGAGTGAAGCCCTCTACGGCAGCGAATACGAAGGAGGTGGAGTGGCAGATCCCAAACTAGATAAGGTGGGCGAAATCGTGAGGTTCTCCATCGCAAGGCCCAAGGGATCGTTGGCAACGCTCGAGGGAGGTGCGGCGGTATGTTCTCCCATCATGATGCGACCGAAGAAGACCTCTGGCGAGGTACACGCCGCGACAGCGCGGCGCATGTGGTTCGTGAGGAAGGAGAGGCCGACTTGGTATGCGGCTGCAAAGCAGGAGCATGTAGTCAGGACTGGAAGAGAGAAAAGTGAGAGATCGGACGTACCATTCATCCAACCGAACCCTTCGCGAGGCACCATCTTGAAATCGATGCCCTGATTACCGTACTCGGCATCGACAAGGTGCGAAAGCCTGACCGCGTCAAACTTCTCGGGTACAACGCCGTTAAAGTCGACAAAAGCAGTTGTCATCCTAACATCGACAGTAAGAATAGTAAGAGGGATTCGAGTAAGCAGTAAAAACGCACATGTATAAGAAACGATAAGCAAGGCGCTGGGCATCTTCGAGGTAACCATAACGCTCGAGTCCTACCCATGTCATGATCTGGTGTGGTGGCCTTTAAAGGAGTTAGTGATGAAAGTCAACGTCATTGGTCGAAAGAAACTACCATGCGTAAGGGTAATCCCACTGTCGATTAGGACGATCAAGAGAGATCTTCCCTCGGGATTCCTCCGTTCCAGAGACTAACCCGCCGAGCACCTCAAACTTCTTGAGCGACTCCGATCTGAAGTATATCAGGGTCAATCTCTGTCCGTAGAGGTATTAGAGGTCACCAATGACGCACATAAGCTTCCACCCTTGTTCCTCACTCGCGCATCCAGCCCACAGCGGCCAAAACGTAGTAGAACTCTCGTAGAGGCTCTGCTTCTCTTGCACGGTATCATAATCAAAGTACAAGCTCTTGCTCTCGTTCCAGCAATACGTGTTGATCGCTTCCCGACGGAAATCTGCACGAGCAAACCACTCTGCGCTCGTCTGCGGGCGCGCACGGGAGCGTTCGCGATGCGGGTTGGCATACGCTTCAACGCTCGGAGGAAACGGTGCAAGAGCAAAGTCCTCGTCGAGCTCGAGCTCATCGTCGAACACCTCACGGATCGCCGTCGCGATGTCGACCTCATACTTGTACAGAAGAGATTGCAGGTCGATCGTCCCAAGATTGGCGCAACGCTTCTCGAGGCGATAGGTTGTGTCGTGACCAGACTCGCGTACCGCGCGGTCATGCAAGAAGTACTCGTCAAGTTCGGGTTCATGTATCGTCCCGTTGTTGTATCGTTCGCTGAATTCGTTGATTGAGAGCCCATTCTTCACCGCATATGGCTCGAGGATGTGAGTGAAATGCGTCGCCTCCGTCTCGGGAGGGATGCCCAGGCCTTCAGGGCGGTAGCGTGAGAGGCCCGTCTTGGGATCCATGCGGGGCTCTGCAACCCAAATCTGTGATACTCTTTGATGGCTGCTTGAATCGCGCGCTTAAGCCACTGTCGGTTAGCTTCAAGATCCGAGCGATCTAATTGATTGTAGATTTGAAGGGCCATGTCGGTAAGAAAAGGTGGCTGGGAGCGCGCGAGGTAGTAGGAACGACTGCCATTGAGGATCTTGTTGTAGTGCTTGATCTCGAAAACGAAGTGGTCGACAATGCCCTTAGCCATCTGAACTTGGCCGTCAACGAGAAGTCCGAGGGAGATGAAATACGAATCCCAGTTGTATAGCTGTGAGTAAAACAATAAGCTGATCAATTCGATGACCGGCGATTATAAAGTAGCGGGTTTTACGGACCTCGTTGAAACGAGCTCCTGGTACGATGAACGGGATGCCCTTGAGAGTTCTGCCGCCACGCCCATCGTCGACTTCATTCATAGCGAGGGCCAAAATACCCGGTTTGCTGTTCAGACTTTTGACAAAATGGGGGTCACCAGGATTGGGAGGGAGGACCTGGACGTCCAGGTTTAGATGCGGCTTCTCTGAGGCAATCCTTCGATAGTAATCGACCATGGCAGGCTCGCCATGGGGAACATAAATCCGTGGCTGAATGCGACCTGTTCGGTTTTTAGGATCTGCACAGATAATCTCGAGGCCGTCGCCGTCAATGCGCCGGGTGAGGGAGTGCCAGAAGGAATTTTTGATCATTCGAGACAGACGATCCACCGGGTTCTCGGTGAGACGAGCCTCGTCGAGAACTATCCTCTTCCGATTGTGATCACGAGCTAGAGCAAGTTCTTGAAGGAGGTTCGACAACATGTAAGTGCCCTTTGACAAGCATGCCATCAGTTGGCAGGAGAGAAGGGATCGTGATAGAACGCACACGTATATCGAAGGTCTTAAACCCATTGCTGGTGGCCGTACCGAGGGAGAGAATTTTGGGGCCAGCGTCGGTAATACTGATTTGGAAGTCGCCATCTGTGTCTTCCTGTTCTAGGACAAGGCGTATAGTCTCCTCGACATCTATAAGGAACCTGCGTGGGGCGGATTGGCTCTTCTCGTCGTGGGACATTCTTCGTGGCTTGATGTGCCAATCGTCTTGGAATGTGGGACGTTTGGGACCACTACCCGTCGACTAGAGTGGGATGAAGACAACACAAAATCAATCAAAAGGTGAACACTTACGATGCTATATGTTCTAGAGCGGCTATGATACTCCGTTCCACCGTAGTACACGGACGGGTCGGCATCGATAGGGCGTTCCTCGTGCTGTGGATCGCCGACGAAGTTCAATCCTGGTGGGTGATTGAGTAGCGGAGCCATTATCTAGAGTTGCGAAAAAGGGGCCTAGAAGTGGGGAGAGAGAATGTGGGTATGTGGAACGTGAAGCAGGATAGAGCGAGTTGTCGTCAATGGTCAACGATACTGAGTCAGGTGAGACAACCCTTTGAGGCTTTGACAAAACTTACACTGCGTGCTACGTTGAACGTTGAGCACCTCAACTTTCTGTAATTGTACACCATACTCGTACAGTAATGTCACTCGGGGAGAGTCGTCAGCGCGAGTGCACTCTCCCGCGTCTTGGCAATGATTATCCTTTCAATACATCCGTTGGCCGTTGAACATCGCCCCTGTAGCGCGACGCGATCGCTTCTTTGTTCTCCCTCACCGAGAGCCGCTAAACGGCCTACTCTGATATATACCAATGAGCGACATCACGGTTCGACTGTGTGCCCAGCAAAGCGCTTATTTTCAGACTGTAATAGGTCCAACTCCAGGCCGTACTGAATGCGTGATGCTCGCGTGAGCACACAGTACTACGTCGACATCCGTCCCGTGTAGAACCCCACCTCCGCGTTCGACATATCATGGGTTTCACGTCATCGCAGCTTTTTGCTGCCTCCTTGCTCTCGTTCACCGTTTACGTGCTTTTACGTAGAAAACGAAGGGACCCATACCCGCCTGGACCGAAGAGCCTGCCACTAATAGGAAATCTACGAGACATACCTTTCAAGTATCAATGGCTTACATACGAAAGGTGGGGGCGGGAGACGGGTGAGTACATCCTTATCCTTATAGAGGCGTAGGGTTCATTTCATTTCTATCCTTAGGGTCGGATATCGTCCATGCAGAATTCTTTGGGATACATGTAGTCGTGTTGAATTCTGAGAAAGCTGCCAGCGATCTTCTCGATAAGCGATCTTCCATATATTCCGATAGGTGCGGTTGCACCCCGCTCGCAGCTAAATTTACTGTATACCCTAACGCCTATCAGGCCCCAATTAAAGGCCATGACCGAATTGTAAGAAGTGTACTACTAACTATATCCGGTTCGGTTCCACTTACGCGTGTAGACTTGATACAGGGAATTGGGTGGTCACTTTTTTCCCGTATGGCAACAAATGGAGGAAGTGGCACAAAGCATTCCTCGCACATATGCAGCCAACCGTGGCTCGTCAATATCACCCGTTCGAGTTGAAAGCTGCTCGACGTCTCTTGTGGAATTTATTCGATACTCCGCAGGATTTCATGCAGCATATCCGTCAGTGCGTTAAAGATGTTCTCTTGGCCGCGATGCATCTTAAACAACTCATTTTTAGCATGATTGGTCAAGTCAGCTTGTCAGTCGCCTACGGCGTTGATACAGCCCCACGGGATGACCCAAATATTGCCCTTGCCGAGGCAGCCCTTCAGGGTATAGCGGTCGCCCAGACAAAAGGTCGCATCTTCAACCTAGTACCTTTCCGTAAGCCAAATCAGTTTCGGCCCTGTTGTTACCATCGGTGACCTTGAGCTTCCTGGCACAGTCATCCACTTGCCGTGGTGGTTCCCTGGTGCTGGTTTTAAGAAGGAGGCCAAGGTGTGGAGACGCAATATGGAACGATGTCGCGATGGACTATATGAGACTGTTAAGAAGCAGTTGGTGTGCATTTTGCTTCACCTGTATTCCTAGTTGGAGTCTTTTCTCAAGGGTGGATCAGAGCGAAGATAAGGCCGTGCCTTCAATCGCCGCGACGATGATCACAGAACTATCCGAAGACTCAACTGAAGAAGCAATCCTCATGGCGAAAGCCTTACCCGGGAGCATTTACCTTGGTACCGTAATCCGTTGGACACATTGATTACTATCTTAAACTCCCTTACTTATTTAGCTGGTATCGACAGTGTAGGCCAATTTCACCTTGGGAGCGGATGTAGTTGACTTTCACATCTTCTATTCAGACGGCAGCCACCCTCCAATCCTTCGTCCTCGCGATGGTCCTGTACCCGGATGCACAAAAGCGTGCTCAAGAAGAGATTGACTCGATTTTGGGCCACGGCCACTTTCCTCGTTTCGGGGATGCAGACGCCCTGCCCTACCTAAAAGCTGTGCTAAACGAAGTGCTGCGGTGGGCCTGTCCAGCTCCATTAGGTCAGACGGATCCATGTCATTTATACCTCGCAATCCGCTCATATGTCGTTGACGGTCGTTGTGTCAGGCATCCCTCACCGCGTAACAGAAGACAACATCTACAACGGCTACTTCATCCCTGCGGGGTCACTGGTCTTCGGGAACATATGGTATGTCCAAACATCTTCCTCACCCCCATTTTTTTTAAAGAAAGATTACTCCTCTCAAATGTGCATATGGTAATTAAGGGCAATCCTGCATGATCCTGCGACGTACCCAGAGCCATTGAAATTCAAGCCTGAGCGCTTCTTGGATCCCGTGACATCGGCACCGCTGCCACAGTTTGACCTCATGTTCGGGTTCGGCCGGCGTGTCTGTCCGGGCCGGTTCTTCGCACGAGACATGCTATGGTTGGCGATGGCGAACATGCTCGCGACGTTCGAGTTCCTCCCCGCGACGGATACCGAAGGACGCCCCGCGCTACCCGCGCAACAGTTCACCTCTCTCTTCAATTCGTGAGTCTTTCAGCTTGATTCTTTCTTGGGCCACGGGATCCGTAGATATTGGCCCCCCTTTTTCGGCGTACTTGACGACTGGCTGATGCTGATGACGACGGTTTGGTTGTGCGCTGTGTGATAGGGGTCCAATTCCATTCAAATGCACGATCAAACCGCGGATTCCGAACGCGAAGGAATCATTGCTTGCGGCGCTTCAAGACTGATTGTCTTCTTTTTTGTTTCGCCTTTCATTGAGGTCCTTTGCCAGTTTTTAACGAAGCATTCTTGCGTATCGCAAAAGAGTGTTTATTTCTTTGGTATGTCGCTGTATGCACCGCATAGTGACACTTCTACTCTCAGTCCGGAAAATCCATGTGTACTGTCATGTCATGCTCTATAATGTACCTGTCACCAACGAGTCCCCTTTTCATTTCGCCGCATCCCTTTCCTACATGCCTGACTTCAATGAGCTGCATATAGAGGCAATAGATCGTAAATGGGAGGGGAAAACGTAAGGAGTAAAAAATAGGATGGTAATGTGGCATGATACATTGACAGTGTGTCTACAAGCGTAGAGCGTCAGTGACAGTGGGCATTGGGTTCAGGCAGCAGATGCGAATGTGGACGGCTGTCTCTTGGGTTTCAGAGTTTTTCGAGCCCGGTAGATTGGGATGGGAGGAGAGAGCGTTAAAGAGCGTCGTCCCGTCAACGATGCTTCACGTCCCTAGGGTCCGAGTGACGTTGGCCCTAGCCCTAACCCAGCCACACAAATTCCCAATTTTCTCAATTTGGGAACGCGGACCGAGCCATGTCTCGGTTCTGGGGTCGCTGGGTTGGTCCTGGCAATGGCAAGTAGGAATGAGGCGAGCAATGTTTCTTATGTGTGAGGGGGAAACAAAGTCTTCTGGTCCCGGAACGATTCCCCAGCAGCCAGTGAACAGTAGAAGATGCCAATACAGACGGCTGCCTTATCGAGCACCCGTACACTCAGTGCATCAGGAAAATGTCCAAAAACTTTTGGACTTTTTCACTTTTTCAAATAGAAAAGCTAAAAAGTAAAAAAGTTGACATTGCCGTGTACACTTGAATAACTATGAGTAAAAAAGTGCAGAAGTACAAAAAGTAGAGAAAAGTCCCAATTTAATCAGCAATACAATAAGAATTTCGACAAGGACAACGATTGGTGGAGTGAACTTCTTGAGCACCATGATGTCACTGGTGTTGTCACGGTCGATGTCATCTAGGGCCCCGCCATCGGTAGAACACTCGTATCTGTTCTGCCCGAGGGATGATCCGGCTGAGTATCACACGGGTTGCTGGTGTAAGTGTTCGAGTTGTTCTGGCTAGGCTGTTCTGGACCGGTCCTGGTGACGTCGCCGTTTGTATCATGACGTCTGTGGTGGCTCTATTGTACGACTAAGCTCTGGGATGACGAAGGGGATGATGCTGTGTGACGACAGGTGTCCCTAGTAGAAAGGCCCAGTAGATTCCGGAAGCTTCATGATGTCACTGGTAGCTTGTACCCCGGTGATGTCATGATGACATCGTAGCATCCTGGCATGTATTTATACCCTGCCTTGGAGTCCCTAAGACTCCAAGTTGAGTCTCCTGTCTTTGGGACTTAATATTAGCTCGCTTCCCCTCCCCTGTCCACTCTTCTCTACCACAACTCTCATCTAGTATAGCTTTAAGGGTGGCTGTCATAGCCCTTGTCTAGCCAGAGGGTGGCTGCTAGAGCCCGGTATCGAGTCAGTGTCCCCGACGGTGACATTAGACTCAACTTCTTCTACCATCACGGCTGGTGCAAGTACTGCAACCAGCAGAGTCATTCTATCTGACGACGATCTCCTCATCTCAAGACCTAACTACAGAGTTATTATCTTGGAGAAATACTGCGCCGTCAACAAAAGGGGAAAGCCATATCAAGTCTATTGCTTGGACGACAAGCTAAGCATCCCAGGAAGCAAACCGATTTGCTTGTACCAGAATAAGTGGCACAGCCTGCTGGTAAGCCAAAAGGGGACATCGGCAGTAGGACCAGAAGTCCCGGAAGTACACAAGTACGACATAAACACCCCGATCTCCACCTTAGACGAAGCATTAGGAGAGGAACCACCACCTCCCTTGAAGGAACTACCTTCGATCAAAACACCAACCTCGCCATCCACATCGGAAGCAACAGCCCACTCAGAAACCCTAAACCAACAACTGCGACTGCTCCCCATCCCCGCCGAGATCCGTACCTCTCCAACAATCTCTCCCATCATGACGCTAACCACCGCAATCCCATCAACCTCCACCATGTTACTCCCCGCCCGACTGACCTCACCAGGATCGCCACCCCCTAGCCGACCAAACTCCCCAGCCCCCTCCGGTTACGGAGGAGGAGGAGGAGGTGGTGGAGGAGGCGGTGGAGGAGGGGGCGGAGGAGGAGGAGGCGGACCTCCATTCGGAATACCATTCCCAGTCGGAGTGGTAGGACAACCCAGGGAAGTAAAACCCATGGGGCAACTCCCACCAGTATTTGATGGAGATTGAACCAAAACGGAAGGGTTCGTAGACTCCCTCAGGGCCTATTTTCGCCTCAACCACGAGGTCCCTGCCTTCCGCTCGTACCTGACAAAAATCGCCCTCACTCTCACCCTCATCCAAGGCCCCCTGGTCCAAGAATGGGCCCGACAGACAGGCAGGTGGTTGGACGAAATGGACCCGGTTACAGAAGACACACTAGATACCTGGAACCAATTCATAACCCAGTTCGAGTCCAGCTTCGACGACACTCAAAAGGTCCAGAAAGCCCGAAACCAACTGGACAGACTGACCATGAAATGGCCCGAAGTAGACCAGTACACCATGGACTTCGAGAAGCTAATGCGTGAAGCCAACTACCGAATTGGATCCCCGGAGAGTATCCAAATGTATCTGAAAGGACTCCCTGACGACGTGGCCGCCGACGTACTAGGCCCACCCCTCGTCCACGATTACCCATCTATTAAAACAAGGGCAGCCCAGAGTGTAAGCACCAGGAGGACGCTCAGAGCCCTCCGAGACCTGAAAAGAGGCGCTCCCTCGCGATTGGGAGACTGGCAAAGGTTTGGAAGAGACAGGCGCCCCAAGAACAACCAAGGGAACCACCCCAACCAACCTAACCAGGGGAACCGCCCCCAAAACCAATTTAACTCCTCGAACGCCCCGAGGGCCTATAATAACGTCCAAGTACCCATGGACCTCAGCAGGACCCAAGGGAATAGAGGCCAAGGGCCACGCCGTTTTCAGAACTACGCAGCATCAACCGCCCCACCTACCAGAGGGAATTGCTTTAACTGCAACCAACCCGGGCACTTTGCCCGCAACTGCCCCCAAAAGAGGCAGAAAGCCCGAGCCGCCACCGCCCAAACCTGGCAGATGGACGATGGGCAGGCTTCCACCATGATACCTGATTACGAGGAGGACAACACCTCCCGAGTCGACGCCGCCATTGCCGCCTTCACGGCCCTCTCCCTAGATGAAAGGGACAGCCTGGCCTCAACGATAGGGGGCAGGGAGGGCGGAGAACAGGATTTTCCCGATGCCTGATCAATTCGGCCTTGATCAGGGCACTTAGTTCAGAACGTGTATTTTTGTCGAATCGTCAATCCATGTCAATACGAGTCTATATTCACACGTTGAACAAAAGGGCCGAAATCCCAGCACTCCTGGACTCAGGAGCAACTGAAAACTTCATTAACCACCGCTACGCCGCCCACCTACGCCTCCCAGTCAAAAAACTACCAACTCCAAGAAAGGTCTTCAACGTAGACGGGACTCCGAATAAAAAGGGAGACATACAATTCTACACGGACCTGGAGGTCAGGACTGGGCAGAAGAACACTAATATGAGGTTTTTTCTCACCGACCTGGGCCCCCAACAAATGATCCTGGGATACCCATGGTTTGCCGCTGTCCAACCCAAAATTGACTGGGCAAAAGGATGGATCGACTATGCACAACTACCAGTGGTAATCAAAACCACCAAAGCCCGACAAACCCAATTTACCAGAGCAGTAAAAATGTGCGGCCGAAGAATGAAACTGCGAGTAGCGGCACAAACCAAAGCCTCTCAGCTAGCAGAACAAAACCAAAGCAAAATCACCCCCCAACTGCCAGACGAATATTGAAGACACGCCCAGGTCTTCAGCGAACAAAGAGCACAACGTTTCCCTGAATTGCGACCATGGGATCATGCTATTGAGCTAAAGAAAGACGCCCCTAGCACCCTCCCCGGGAAAATATACTCCCTTACCCAATCTGAACAAAAAGCACTACAGGAGTTCATCAAGGAACATCTGCAGAAGGGATACATCCGCCCCTCAAAAAGCCCTTACGCCGCCCCCTTCTTCTTCATCAAAAAGAAGGATGGAAAGCTCCGTCCTGTCCAAGACTACCGTCGAATAAACGAATGGACGATAAAGAACCGATACCCGCTGCCCCTTATCCCAGAACTCATCAACCGAGT
Organism: Russula emetica; assembly: GCA_015178925.1. Lineage (NCBI taxonomy): Eukaryota > Fungi > Basidiomycota > Agaricomycetes > Russulales > Russulaceae > Russula > Russula emetica. Next base: position 78,259 of record WHVC01000058.1, read on the forward strand.
CAAAGGAGCAACGCTGTTCTCAAAATTCGACGTACGATGGGGATACAACAACGTCCGGATCAAGAAGGGAGACGAATGGAAAGCGGCGTTCATCACCAATCAAGGCCTGTTCGAACCAAGAGTCATGTTCTTCGGACTCACGAACTCTCCGGCGACCTTCCAAACCATGATGAACGAAATCTTTCAGGAAGAACTCCGAGAAGGATGGGTATCAATTTACATGGACGATATCCTAATCCACACGGACAGTGACCGCCCTCGCCACCAAAAATGTGTCCATCGCATTCTGGACAAACTAAAGAAGCATGACCTATACCTCAAACCGGAAAAATGCCTCTTTGAACAGGAGGAGATGGAATTCCTGGGAGTAGTGCTAAAAAACGGGACAATCCAAATGGATCCGACCAAAATCAAAGGAGTAGCAGACTGGCCCAAACCTAACAACATCAGAGACGTCCGAGCGTTCCTAGGGTTCACCAGATTCTATCGTTACTTCATCCCTAACTACTCAAAAATCGCCCACCCCCTTATCGACCTCACGAGAAAAGCCACCCCGTTCCATTGGGAACCCCCGCAAATGAAGGCGTTCGAAACGCTGAAAACCATAATGTGCTGGAAACCCATCCTGAGACAACCTAACTATGACGACCCCTTCTTCCTACTAACAGACGCCTCGGCGTACGGCGTGGGAGCCGTACTCTCGCAGGAGGGCGAAACCAATCCACGCTCCAAAAAACCATTCCTACACCCCATCGCCTACTACTCCTCCACCTTCATTCCAGCAGAACGGAACTATGACATCTATGAGAGAGAGCTCCTAGCGGTCCTCAAAAGCCTGGAACACTGGAGACCCCACTTGGCAGCCACGGAAAAACCGGTCACAGTGCTAACAGACCACGCTAATCTAGCATTCTGGAAGAACCTGAAAAAGGTGAACAGGAGGGTAGCGCGATGGTTCGCCACCCTCCAAGACTACCATCTCTGCATCAAACACATCCCCGGCAAACAACACGCCGCCCCCGACATGCTGTCTAGATGACCTGATGCAGACAAAGGAGAACAAGATAACCTCGATCTCACCCTCTTACCACCGGAACTCTTTATCCGACTCGCCACCGAACCAAGCCAAGAATGGGTCGAATTGGAGAAAAGTATCGCTCGGGCACAAAGACAACACCTACAACTGATACTGAAGTGGAAACCCAAATTCGCCCTCGCGCTCCAAAAATCCACCACGGCCCCCGGCCTCAAACTCTGGTTCGCACAAGGGAGATTCGTAATCCCGCCGAATGAAGCACTAAAAAGGGAAATCCTGTACCACAACCACGGGAAGCCAACGACAGGCCATCCAGGGCGCGACCAAACGATCCAACGAGTGGCCTCCCATTACTGGTGGCCAGGGTTGAAGGAATGGGTAGCCAATTATGTAAAAGGATGCGCCCCCTGCCAACAGAACAAGATCCTCACCCACAAACGAAAAATTCCCCTGTTCCACATCCCCGCGCATCCAACGGCATTCCCCTTCCAGGTGGTCGCTATGGACCTGATCACCCAACTCCCTAAAAGCGATGGTGCCGACGCCATCCTAACCATAGTAGACCAAGGCTGCACCAGAGCGGCAGTCTTCCTCCCCTGCTCAACGACCATAACAGGTGAAGGAGTGGCCAAGCTCTACCTAGAAAACGTCTATAGGTGGTTCGGACTGCCCACTAAGATTATCTCGGACCGAGACCCCCGTTTCACCTCCCACTTCGCCAAGGCCCTCTGCGAAAAACTACAAATTAAGCAGAACATCTCTACGGCCTTCCACCCCCAGACAGACGGACTCTCTGAGCGGAAGAACCAATGGATAGAACAATTCCTCCGTCTCACCACGAATGCGCAGCAAGATGAATGGAAGCACTGGCTCCCAGTGGCGACCGCAGTCCACAACAACAACGTCAACGCCACGACCAAGGTCACCCCGGCACACGCCCTGCTAGGTTACCTCCCCACGCTTGACCCCCTGGCGCCCACAACGACCAATAATGAAAGGGTCGAGGATCGGCTAGCCAAAGCTAAAGCGGCCCGAGAACAAGCCCAGGCCGCACTCGATCGCGTAGCGGACCAGACTCCTGAAGACCAATTCCAGGAGGGAGAACGCGTCTGGCTAGAGGCTAAGAATCTAGCCCTCCCTTATCAGACGCGCAAACTGGCCCCTAAACATCATGGCCCATTTACTATCACTAAGCGAGTGTCACCTGTCGCTTATCAGCTGGGCCTTCCGTCGACCTGGACCATCCATGACGTCTTCCACGCCTTGTTGTTAACACGATACAAAGAAACTGTGGAACACGGGGCCAACTTCCATCAGCCACCACCTGAAATGGTTGACGGAGAGGAAGAATACGAGGTCCAGACCATCATGGGACACCGGTTCTTTGGCAAGGGGTGCAAGTTGCAATACCTGATAAGGTGGAGGGGCTACTCCGCAGCAGACGATACGTGGGAAGCTGCGGATCAGGTGTTCGCTCCGCAGCTCCTCGAGGCCTACCACCGGAAGCATCCGAAAGGTCAACCCTTTCCCCATAAAAGGGGGACCTCGAGTCGGGGAAGATTCATCCGCTCCCCACTTCGCTCATGTCTGACTACTCCCGCAACGCCTCCATCGAATCACCGGCCTCCCTCAGCCTCGACCTCCCACTCCCCATTCCCCCACCACAGGTCTCTATCGACGTGGACCAGGACCTTGAATACCATGTCTCCACTCCGTCACCATCCCCCTCGCCGACACTTGCGGAGTCCGTCCTCCCGGAGGGACGCATCTCCCCCCAGTCCGCCCTCGCCATCCTGCAAGCCTTCGGCACCAGAGGGAACGCTGACAACCTCAGAGAGGTTGCGCGGATCACCGCCCGCACCCTCTTCCAGTGCACCCAGGCCTACGAGGCCACCATCGGACGCCTGCAGGGGGACATCGCCGTCCTGTGGGCTCGAACCGCCGCAACCCCCGTCACCCCCCGAGTCGCCCCCAGGCCCAACGGCTTCCTCCCCAACAACGGTCGCCTCCCCCATTTCTACATCCCCCATCTGGGACACCGGGCCCTGGCGCGCTTCGTCTGGAAGTGCCCAGCCGACCCCACCATGGCCGAGGGAACCATGGGAGGGACCGGGGCCGAGACCTACGCCTACCCCCTCGAAGCCCTCCCCCCGCACGACGCCTCCAGAGATGGGGGGGAGAACCGCTCCGGAGAGCCCCTCCCCGAGTGGCTCTTGGACCTCCTTCGGGGGTCCGAGACCACTTTCTGGCTCGTGCTCCACGCCAGCCAGAGCATGGGGGACTGGGGCCTCCCCGCCGACATCGCCCGGTACCGTGCCACAGTCAACCGGGTCAACGAACTCCACGCCGCCCGCGAAGGCATCCTCGACAGCCTCAACAGCTGTTGGGAGAGCCTCGACCTCATCGCCGGTCGACTGGGTGGGGCAAAGGCGCCGAGCCGACTTGCCCACCTACAGTACGTTGCGGACATTGTCCTGGCGGAGTCCCGAGACCGCAGCAACCAGCAAGGCAGATGCGGGAGAGGTCGGGTCGCCCGTGGTCGGGCTCCTGTCTAACAGGAGGGTGATGTCACGGTCGATGTCATCTAGGGCCCCGCCATCGGTAGAACACTCGTATCTGTTCTGCCCGAGGGATGATCTGGCTGAGTATCACGCGGGTTGCTGGTGTAAGTGTTCGAGTTGTTCTGGCTAGGCTGTTCTGGACCGGTCCTGGTGACGTCGCCGTTTGTATCATGACGTCTGTGGTGGCTCTATTGTACGACTAAGCTCTGGGATGATGAAGGGGATGACGCTGTGTGACGACAGGTGTCCCTAGTAGAAAGGCCCAGTAGATTCCGGAAGCTTCATGATGTCACTGGTAGCTTGTACCCCGGTGATGTCATGATGACATCGTAGCATCCTGGCATGTATTTATACCCTGCCTTGGAGTCCCTAAGACTCCAAGTTGAGTCTCCTGTCTTTGGGACTTAATATTAGCTCGCTTCCCCTCCCCTGTCCACTCTTCTCTACCACAACTCTCATCTAGTATAGCTTTAAGGGCGGCTGTCATAGCCCTTGTCTAGCCAGAGGGCGGCTGCTAGAGCCCGGTATCAAGTCAGTGTCCCCGACGGTGACAGGTGTAGTGGGGCAATTTGAACGTGCTGATATGTTGACGCTGGACGAGGGACAGGCAGCCTTGCCCATGAGTAGTAGCCCATGAGGCCAGGTTTGCAAAACGATTTAGTGCTCAAATACATCAATTTTTGCACTCGGTGTACTTTGTTCTCCATACCAAAAAAAATCGTTATGTACAGTACTTGCTCACTTTTTGCACTTGTACGACTTTTGATAGGTTTTTTACACTTGAATGCTTTTTCACGGCACTGTCGAACACCACTTTCGGTGAATCGTAGGTTACTGGTAGACTTTCATAGCTTTTTCAGATTTTTTGCTCTATAAAGCTTGTACAAGCTTGTACAAGCCAAAAAAAGTAACATGCAGGGTTCCCGATGCACATACGCAGAGAAGAAGATCGACACCATAAAATATGAGATTTGTTGGTTGGAATGGCACCTGGACGCGGGAAGTAAAGTAAGAAAGTGATCCGATGTTGGAAGATGAACCCTAGCGACATCATTGAGAACGCCTGAAAACACATGAAGCACTTGCACAACTGGTCTGAGGCAGTTGATCAACTTGTGGTTTCCGTTGCGGAAATCCTTGAACTCCTTCACTTTTTCTTGAAGGAGCTCAAGGAGGGTATCGGCGGCCTGGCAATTCTGGAGTTTCTCGGCAAATGGATATTGGGACAAATCTACTCCGGTGTGCTCGTGATAGTCCGCCAAGGCTGATTCTAAAATGACTTTAAATTTGGAAGAGGGGATCACTGTCGAGGACATGGAACTGAGAGAAAGTGTTGGCTGCGTACTAGTAGGACGATGGAGGGAGAGACCTGAGGGTATGGATCCTAGGTGTACAGTACTAGGCCAGTACACTGCCACTGCCACTGCTGTTATGATCTGGCTCCCGATTGCCGTACACAATACGTACGGGTTCCGTTCAACAAAATTCATCTTTACTTCGACATGTATGTATAACGAAAGGTTCTTCGGCGATTGGATTGCTCACTAGTAGTGAACGATAGACAACGGAACCGGTGCTCCTGCGGGATGGAATTGCCACTGGCTTCTGTCTTTGTGAGTTGTTTGTAACGCACCGATTATCCATGTGAAAAATATATATCTGATATTACTGTTCCCAAGCCTTTTCACAGCAGGCACACTAACCGACTTTGATGCCTTCACATTGCCGAAGAGACGAAAAACGCACAATGGGTTTAGCATTGCTACCGTAAACCCTTGCACATCACCTCACCTTTTGTTTTAATGACAACCCTCTACATCAGGAAAAACCTACTTTACTAATTTGCCTAGGTAGACTTCATTAGGTCTCAGTATGGCTGGGTAGTAGGAATAGGTCGCTAGCTAATAGTAGCTATATTGGGCCGATTATATTGGTTACACGCGTAATTTCCCTAATGAAATATATTTTAGCCACTGTTAGGGCTCATTAGTTGTTGTTAGATGGTATTGATTTTATGCGACATTACCAATAGCTTATCCAATAGCGTCTGTAGCTGTTGTTAGCAGCTTTTAGGGCTCATTAGCGCTCATTACTTATGTCGAGTGCTTGTTTGGACTGCGTTAATTTTGTACAAATCTACCATAGCTTGGTTAGAAGCCAGTAGCTGTTGTTATCAGTTATTAGGGCTTATTAGTTAGGCTGAGTACTTGCTAGGACACACTAGTTTCATACAATTCTTAGAATAATTGTATTTCATTCCCATCAGCAAACCGCGTGTCATAAACAGTTCTAGATAGTGCTGTACAGAATATTACAGTCTTTAGCTCCAAAAGGCTCAGCAGCAACCGTAGCGTGCACATAAGAACGCGTCCCACTCCATGTCAAACTGCAATTTCAGTGGTGGTGCGGCCGCTTTCGCATCCTGGTCGTGGTCCATCTCAACGTCATTGTCATTGTCATTGTCGTCATCATCTTGTCCTCCAGTCGACGTCCATGGCAGAGCATGCGCAGGGTCCGAGAAAAAGTCGCTCCTCTGCGAGAGCCGCTTCAATTTTGGCCAGCTCGTGCAATATGTCCTGGAAACTTGGCAACCGCCTGCGTAAGTATGCCAAGTTCTTGAGAGCCTCATTACTACAGCCCTTGGACGCTAGCCAGCACGGAGATTCGGGGACTGTCAAGAGCCCGAGTGCCATGATCCCCGTGGGTACAAGTTGAAATGCAAATGGGATGTGCCAGATCCTTGAACTATTGAGAATATGAAGGCTGATCCCGACTGGAATGACACCACAAGCATCAAAAATCTCGTCCGAAGAAAGCAAAGGCGTGCGGAGATATGTTTCAACGTACAATTTATAAAGTATGGTGGTGCGAGGTGTGCGTGTGATGAGGATGGACCTGAGGCATTGACAGTAGGGAGCTTCTTTGGAGTTACGATGCTATCGCCCAAAAGAAGGAAAGAGGAGGGTGATGTATGGCAATCGTGGAGCTTGGGTTGGGAAATGCCACTAGGATCATCATTGTCAAAAACGGAAGGTAATGGGAGCTCCATCAGGGAAAACCTCATTTGCTAACGAGTGCTAGCGAGAGATAATGACAGATAATGTGAAATACAATTAACTTATCTGGTTAGTCCACTTCAAATTATCCCTCGCTAGCACTCGCTAGCACTCGTTAGCAAATGAGGTTTTTCCTGATGTCCTCACCACGTTCTGTAACACAGATGGCTCAGCGAGGATCAGGAAGGGGAACGAAGCAGATATGACGACCGGGTCATACAAGTGAGTCTGTGAGGACAGACTAGGTAGAAAAAAGGTTGTTAGCACGTAAATGGTCAGTGTTAACACACAGTAGTGCGGGGGCTCAGTGTAAGTCTTCATTAGTAGGGAAGCAGAAAAAGGCAGAAGAGAAGGAAAATGGCAAAAAAATCGTTCTGGGACAGCTGTCGCGCAAAAAGGAGGGAAAACTCGCCCATTACATTGATGAAACTGTTTATAGTAAATACATGAGAGATCGACTTATTTCTTTTACTAGTTCTTTTGGGCATGGGACCGGTGGACAGGAGCAAGAGAAAAAAAAGGGGACAGAGCAAACAGAGGGAAGTGCGAACAGAGGGAAGACGCAACACAGGAGGTGACGCGGTGACGCGTAGACAGACCAACCTGTCACAACTCACGAGGCACGTGACACCAAGAATGTAAAAAAAATGCCAAGTCATGCGTGCGCATGGCTTACAGTCTAATAGCATGCTCGCGCAAATCAATGGTGCTTCGCCACAGCAGTCACCCCAGATCACACATCCCCCTTTACAGCCACCTATCCAGCCCAATAAACTACCCGGTTTGTAGAGGATCAATTCAACAGTAACTTTGTGCAGTTTACTAGATCTAAGGGCATTAGGCTTAGTGAACGTGACCTCATTATTGATGACCGACGTATCAACCTCTGGGCTTTGCATAGAGCGGTGTTCTCGCGGAACGGTTTTGAATCGGTACGCCTTATAATATTTTCCCCTAAGCTGCACGTCCGACCAATATTTGTACCGGGTATCCACACACGACGAGTGGCCCGCTATTGGCGTGGCTCTAGGTTTCCCTCCAGTTGCCGGTGGGGATCCTAGTCGACCTCCACGGTGCGGACCTATCATAGCGCAACGGCTACAACAGTTGTACGGTGAAGTCTTACACCACTTCGATCAAGTTTACATTAGTAGCATCGTTGCTCGATTGAGGACGCAAGCATCCGGTCAATTACCTCAGCCTCCGCAACCACAGCATCAACCCCCCACGGAGGCAGATTACCAAGCGCTTTTGGCTAGCATCAGTTCGGAAGCATCCGTTATGAAAACCGAGACGATGAGCATCCTGCCACGGTTTTCACATACATCTGGTGCCGAACTGGAGGCGCATTGTGTCCCACAGCACGTCATCACATTCATGGAGCAGAATAGAGAGCACTTACAACGAGCGGCGCAAGACCAGAATGGGTTCTGTGCTGGTCTGACATCTACCAAGAATGCACCACTTGATAACCGCACTCAGGTCAATCATGCGCCCGCCCTTCAAGCATTGGCTCGACTGCAACAGTTTATTCCTGGTCACCAGCAGCCTCAACAGTTGCAACGGCAGGGCCTTGCTCAAGGGCCAGGAAAGCCTAATATGTTGCAGTCAGCTCAGTTATTCAACAATGGGCCTCATGTCCCGCTGTCGACCCCACAAGTGATGAATGCATCCAACATGCAGTCGATGGGTGCTCAGATTCCTGGTTCTAACTCAAGTAGCGGAGTGCAGAACCAGGGAGGTATCGTACCTGTATCGATGAACCCAGCCGCTGTGAATAGTGTCACTTCCGGTTCAATTGTTACCCAAGCCGCATCCAATATGCAAGTCCGGCGCTTGAACCAAGAAGATCTGGTTGCTGCGAAGCAATGGATTGAGGAGAAGAAGCGAATGGCGTTCAGTTCTGGTTAGTCTTGTCCGCTCCGTCGTCCTCGTCTCTAATCGGTTTCCGTCTAGTCCCAAACTTCGACAGGATGGCCTCCTTCCAATCAATCCCAGAAAGCGACACTCAAGAATACCGACGCAATCTGGAACGTCTTGATCAAGTACTGGTCAATATCGAAAAATACATCCATTTTGCGTTTGCTGTGCTGAAGAAGGGGGAGGTAGTCGAAAGGTTGTTCAAAATGGTCAGTTGATTTTACCCATGTTAATACCTAATCAATGTTAACTGGTATATATAGATGGCATCTACGAAACGTCAGCTAGAGGAGCTTAACAAGCCGAATCCGCGATATGTGCTCGAGCTTCATACGATTCGAGGAATGATACAGGAGGCGGACAATATGGACAAAGGATTGAAGGCTGTCTTCCAGAAGACGCAAGCCATGATGGCCCATAATGGCGTCCCTTCAGCACCACAGCCCCCGCCGCAGCCACCTGCATCCACCAGCGCACTGTTCCCCCAGTCTGCCCCTCAGACCATGCCACCAGCCACTGCTCCTGTTTCACGTGCTCCACACCCCACACCTTTGCAGCCAGCACACAGAAAGAAGCCATCTCAAGCGCAGGCGATATCTACCCCAACGCCGCTGCCGATCCCCGTTGCCTCTACTCCGACTCCACAAGCAGCGACACCTAATATTACGGCTCCATCTCCTCAGACACCCAAGTCCCCCAAAGGGAAAGCCGCCCCGAAGCCGAAGCCTCCAGCTCGTCGCAAAGCCTTAATGAAAGCCAACAGCGTCAAAACGCCAACACCTGCACATACTGTTGCTTCTACTCCCACATCTTCGACACATGTGGATGCGAAAGGCGGTGGGAAGAGGGCTCATGACAATGTTACCTACCTACTGTAGTCTTCATTCTCCTTTCCTGCTACTGCTCTATCATCCTCATCTCTAATCGATTATGATACGATTGACGGCAGAAAACAAATTCGTAAAAAAAAGACATCCAGAACATACTTTTTTGTCAACTCTCACACTGATCGCGAGGCACTCATTACTTTACAATAGTTCTTGCTATGTCTCAATAGTATTGTGTATCTAGAGTACCTACTTTTCCCTAACCGGAACAATCGATAGCCATTATTAGACATCATTAGCAACACATATTATTGCCAGATCTACTGGCTCTAATGAGGTTGAATTAGGAAAAGAGGAATTTCCTGATAAACAGATAGACACTATTAGACATCATTAGACATCATTAGACATCATTAGCAGCTATAGCAACCAATAGGATTCGCTAGATCTATAGGATCTAATGACAACTACATTAGGAAAGTAGGTTTTTCCTGATGCACGGCGATGATGGTCATGAATATGCTTGGTCCTTTGGGTACGAGCACGAAGAACGTGTCCAAGTCTGGAAGTGGTGAGGAATCCTAACATGCCCGTGGCGATCGTGCTCGTGAGGATTCTTTTACCGGCAGTGATACTGTAGTCATCAGGAAAAACCTACTTTCCTAATGTAGTTGTCATTAGATCCTATAGATCTAGCGAATCCTATTGGTTGCTATAGCTGCTAATGATGTCTAATGATGTCTAATGATGTCTAATAGTGTCTATCTGTTTATCAGGAAATTCCTCTTTTCCTAATTCAACCTCATTAGAGCCAGTAGATCTGGCAATAATATGTGTTGCTAATGATGTCTAATAATGGCTATCGATTGTTCCGGTTAGGGAAAAGTAGGTACTCTAGATACACAATACTATTGAGACATAGCAAGAACTATTGTAAAGTAATGAGTGCCTCGCGATCAGTGTGAGAGTTGACAAAAAAGTATGTTCTGGATGTCTTTTTTTTACGAATTTGTTTTCTGCCGTCAATCGTATCATAATCGATTAGAGATGAGGATGATAGAGCAGTAGCAGGAAAGGAGAATGAAGACTACAGTAGGTAGGTAACATTGTCATGAGCCCTCTTCCCACCGCCTTTCGCATCCACATGTGTCGAAGATGTGGGAGTAGAAGCAACAGTATGTGCAGGTGTTGGCGTTTTGACGCTGTTGGCTTTCATTAAGGCTTTGCGACGAGCTGGAGGCTTCGGCTTCGGGGCGGCTTTCCCTTTGGGGGACTTGGGTGTCTGAGGAGATGGAGCCGTAATATTAGGTGTCGCTGCTTGTGGAGTCGGAGTAGAGGCAACGGGGATCGGCAGCGGCGTTGGGGTAGATATCGCCTGCGCTTGAGATGGCTTCTTTCTGTGTGCTGGCTGCAAAGGTGTGGGGTGTGGAGCACGTGAAACAGGAGCAGTGGCTGGTGGCATGGTCTGAGGGGCAGACTGGGGGAACAGTGCGCTGGTGGATGCAGGTGGCTGCGGCGGGGGCTGTGGTGCTGAAGGGACGCCATTATGGGCCATCATGGCTTGCGTCTTCTGGAAGACAGCCTTCAATCCTTTGTCCATATTGTCCGCCTCCTGTATCATTCCTCGAATCGTATGAAGCTCGAGCACATATCGCGGATTCGGCTTGTTAAGCTCCTCTAGCTGACGTTTCGTAGATGCCATCTATATATACCAGTTAACATTGATTAGGTATTAACATGGGTAAAATCAACTGACCATTTTGAACAACCTTTCGACTACCTCCCCCTTCTTCAGCACAGCAAACGCAAAATGGATGTATTTTTCGATATTGACCAGTACTTGATCAAGACGTTCCAGATTGCGTCGGTATTCTTGAGTGTCGCTTTCTGGGATTGATTGGAAGGAGGCCATCCTGTCGAAGTTTGGGACTAGACGGAAACCGATTAGAGACGAGGACGACGGAGCGGACAAGACTAACCAGAACTGAACGCCATTCGCTTCTTCTCCTCAATCCATTGCTTCGCAGCAACCAGATCTTCTTGGTTCAAGCGCCGGACTTGCATATTGGATGCGGCTTGGGTAACAATTGAACCGGAAGTGACACTATTCACAGCGGCTGGGTTCATCGATACAGGTACGATACCTCCCTGGTTCTGCACTCCGCTACTTGAGTTAGAACCAGGAATCTGAGCACCCATCGACTGCATGTTGGATGCATTCATCACTTGTGGGGTCGACAGCGGGACATGAGGCCCATTGTTGAATAACTGAGCTGACTGCAACATATTAGGCTTTCCTGGCCCTTGAGCAAGGCCCTGCCGTTGCAACTGTTGAGGCTGCTGGTGACCAGGAATAAACTGTTGCAGTCGAGCCAATGCTTGAAGGGCGGGCGCATGATTGACCTGAGTGCGGTTATCAAGTGGTGCATTCTTGGTAGATGTCAGACCAGCACAGAACCCATTCTGGTCTTGCGCCGCTCGTTGTAAGTGCTCTCTATTCTGCTCCATGAATGTGATGACGTGCTGTGGGACACAATGCGCCTCCAGTTCGGCACCAGATGTATGTGAAAACCGTGGCAGGATGCTCATCGTCTCGGTTTTCATAACGGATGCTTCCGAACTGATGCTAGCCAAAAGCGCTTGGTAATCTGCCTCCGTGGGGGGTTGATGCTGTGGTTGCGGAGGCTGAGGTAATTGACCGGATGCTTGCGTCCTCAATCGAGCAACGATGCTACTAATGTAAACTTGATCGAAGTGGTGTAAGACTTCACCGTACAACTGTTGTAGCCGTTGCGCTATGATAGGTCCGCACCGTGGAGGTCGACTAGGATCCCCACCGGCAACTGGAGGGAAACCTAGAGCCACGCCAATAGCGGGCCACTCGTCGTGTGTGGATACCCGGTACAAATATTGGTCGGACGTGCAGCTTAGGGGAAAATATTATAAGGCGTACCGATTCAAAACCGTTCCGCGAGAACACCGCTCTATGCAAAGCCCAGAGGTTGATACGTCGGTCATCAATAATGAGGTCACGTTCACTAAGCCTAATGCCCTTAGATCTAGTAAACTGCACAAAGTTACTGTTGAATTGATCCTCTACAAACCGGGTAGTTTATTGGGCTGGATAGGTGGCTGTAAAGGGGGATGTGTGATCTGGGGTGACTGCTGTGGCGAAGCACCATTGATTTGCGCGAGCATGCTATTAGACTGTAAGCCATGCGCACGCATGACTTGGCATTTTTTTTACATTCTTGGTGTCACGTGCCTCGTGAGTTGTGACAGGTTGGTCTGTCTACGCGTCACCGCGTCACCTCCTGTGTTGCGTCTTCCCTCTGTTCGCACTTCCCTCTGTTTGCTCTGTCCCCTTTTTTTTCTCTTGCTCCTGTCCACCGGTCCCATGCCCAAAAGAACTAGTAAAAGAAATAAGTCGATCTCTCATGTATTTACTATAAACAGTTTCATCAATGTAATGGGCGAGTTTTCCCTCCTTTTTGCGCGACAGCTGTCCCAGAACGATTTTTTTGCCATTTTCCTTCTCTTCTGCCTTTTTCTGCTTCCCTACTAATGAAGACTTACACTGAGCCCCCGCACTACTGTGTGTTAACACTGACCATTTACGTGCTAACAACCTTTTTTCTACCTAGTCTGTCCTCACAGACTCACTTGTATGACCCGGTCGTCATATCTGCTTCGTTCCCCTTCCTGATCCTCGCTGAGCCATCTGTGTTACAGAACGTGGTGAGGACATCAGGAAAAACCTCATTTGCTAACGAGTGCTAGCGAGTGCTAGCGAGGGATAATTTGAAGTGGACTAACCAGATAAGTTAATTGTATTTCACATTATCTGTCATTATCTCTCGCTAGCACTCGTTAGCAAATGAGGTTTTCCCTGATGGAGCTCCCATTACCTTCCGTTTTTGACAATGATGATCCTAGTGGCATTTCCCAACCCAAGCTCCACGATTGCCATACATCACCCTCCTCTTTCCTTCTTTTGGGCGATAGCATCGTAACTCCAAAGAAGCTCCCTACTGTCAATGCCTCAGGTCCATCCTCATCACACGCACACCTCGCACCACCATACTTTATAAATTGTACGTTGAAACATATCTCCGCACGCCTTTGCTTTCTTCGGACGAGATTTTTGATGCTTGTGGTGTCATTCCAGTCGGGATCAGCCTTCATATTCTCAATAGTTCAAGGATCTGGCACATCCCATTTGCATTTCAACTTGTACCCACGGGGATCATGGCACTCGGGCTCTTGACAGTCCCCGAATCTCCGTGCTGGCTAGCGTCCAAGGGCTGTAGTAATGAGGCTCTCAAGAACTTGGCATACTTACGCAGGCGGTTGCCAAGTTTCCAGGACATATTGCACGAGCTGGCCAAAATTGAAGCGGCTCTCGCAGAGGAGCGACTTTTTCTCGGACCCTGCGCATGCTCTGCCATGGACGTCGACTGGAGGACAAGATGATGACGACAATGACAATGACAATGACGTTGAGATGGACCACGACCAGGATGCGAAAGCGGCCGCACCACCACTGAAATTGCAGTTTGACATGGAGTGGGACGCGTTCTTATGTGCACGCTACGGTTGCTGCTGAGCCTTTTGGAGCTAAAGACTGTAATATTCTGTACAGCACTATCTAGAACTGTTTATGACACGCGGTTTGCTGATGGGAATGAAATACAATTATTCTAAGAATTGTATGAAACTAGTGTGTCCTAGCAAGTACTCAGCCTAACTAATAAGCCCTAATAACTGATAACAACAGCTACTGGCTTCTAACCAAGCTATGGTAGATTTGTACAAAATTAACGCAGTCCAAACAAGCACTCGACATAAGTAATGAGCGCTAATGAGCCCTAAAAGCTGCTAACAACAGCTACAGACGCTATTGGATAAGCTATTGGTAATGTCGCATAAAATCAATACCATCTAACAACAACTAATGAGCCCTAACAGTGGCTAAAATATATTTCATTAGGGAAATTACTTGTGTAACCAATATAATCGGCCCAATATAGCTACTATTAGCTAGCGACCTATTCCTACTACCCAGCCATACTGAGACCTAATGAAGTCTACCTAGGCAAATTAGTAAAGTAGGTTTTTCCTGATGTGATCGGTCTCATGGGCGGCCCACTCATCATGGTGAGCGCGCGCACCTTCCCCCCCCCCCCCCCCCTTTTCTCGTTCTCATATTGCATCGTCTCGCACCGTAGAATACCAATATAGCCGTGGTGGCTAGGGCTGCACGCCGTAACCGTACAATACGGCTGTATGGCCGTATTTGTACGGGTCCCGTTACCGTACCGTCAGTAATACAACTTGTTTCAAAACGGCCGTACCTTGTACGTGCCGTATACCGTACTCAGCCGTACCATTACGGGTGAAACCGGCTGTAAACGGCCATACAATTCGTGCAGATGCGCCGCGTGTGCTCTTGCTAGTCTAGGCCTAACACATGATTGCCTCGACGCAGCCTCGTGTTATCTATGCCTAACACATGTTTGCCTCGCGATATCTAGGTTTGTCTTTCGCTCCCTCTGTTTTCCTTTATCTCTCACTCCGTGTTCTTCAGGTTTCTCCTCTCTTGTCCTTTTCTCTGGACAACTACCATGGACCTTGTCATACTTCCCTTATCTGTACCCGGTCGCAGTGCATGTAATGCATCCTCGCTGTCACCTCCGGTGATCCACCCGCTCTCCTTTTCCACGTTTCCTGTCGTTTCTCACCCATCGGGCCTTGGTTTGTCTTCCACTCCCTCTGTTTTCCTTTATCTCTCACTTCGTGTTCTCCAGGTTTCTCCTCTCTTGTCCTTTCTCTGGACAACCACCATGGACCCCGTCATACTTCCCTTATCTGTACCCATCCTCGTTGTCACCTCCGGTGATCCACCCGCTCTCCTTTTCCACGTTTCCTGTCGTTTCCCACCCATCGGGCGATTCGGGCCTACGAATTCATTTTAGTTTTGTGAGTGTAGGTACGATGTTGCTGAATAAAAACCCCTTGTTACAGCAGAAAATACTTGTCCATTCGCCCCTGTGTGCCTCTAATGTCTGCTCGATCTGACCCCGACCAGTGTGCGCTGGATGCGAAATAGATGACTTCGTTGGGCGGAATCGTGACCTCCGATCCCTTGAGCTAGATGAAGATGAATGGGACGCGATAGCTCAAGTTGCTGACTGGCTCATGGTGTTTCGGGCAGCAACGACCCAGATGTCTACATCGAAGGTCTCCATGCTTTCCACGACGCATGCTATTTTTAGGGGACTTCAGGAGCATATCCAACGAATCTACCGCGATCTTCCGATGTCTACAGCCCCCAAGATCAAGGCTGGTCTTCTCGACGCTCACAAAAAGCTCAGTGACTACTATTATAAGTACGACCAATCACCCTTTTATACGTGGGCTGCTTGTGAGTCTTGTTGATCCTCTGTTAGTTATGTCAAAAGCTTATCACAACGTTATCCATTAGTACTTGATCCCCGTATATCTTATGAGGGTGCGCTGCAGGATTACGCCAATGATCCTGATCTGCTTGCATACCTCGAATCTGCAAAGTCATCACTTCATACCTACTATGTGATACGCTATGCTGACTCCATGCCGCAAACCCTCGACGATTTTGCTGATGCCACTGATGCAGTTTTACCTGCTGCGGATAGCTCACCATCTAAAGTCAACTTCACATCAAGATATAGGAAGAAGGACCGTGTTCTACGCGATGAACTTGAGGAGTATTTCAAGCTCCCGTGTGAGGATTTTGACGCTTGCAAACCTGTCCAGTGGTGGGTAGGTCGACGAGCCCAGTTCCCAAGCCTGTACTGCCTTGCTCGGGATTTATTGACAATTCCTGGTATGTTTTCTTTCATTTTTTATGTGACTCCAACACTTATGCGCTCCTCACCAGGTTCTGCTGTTGCAGTTGAGCGAATATTCTCTGGCGGGCGTGATACTATCTCGCTGAGACGTGCAAGTCTTCAACCAGAGACTATTCGCACGCTGATGCTCCTTAAGCAGCAGCTGAGGCTTTCTCGTACAAGTAGTATTGACAATTAGCGTAGGGGCGATCGGGGCGATCGGGGCGATGAGAAGTGAACTTGTTGAAATACCCGGCATGCGACATGTTGGTATAAATTTGTTTAGAAGCCCTGTCTGCAGTCGCTACTACACGTTATGAACTTATGATCAGGCATTTACATCAACGAAAAAGGGCCAGTGTAGCGAACAGAAATGGAACGCGAGAGGTGAAGACGACGCGGCTGGGCGATGAGGCGGCGCCAGAGCAAGACGGCGATGGAGCTGATGTGCGACTGCACTCACACGAGAGGGAGGGAGACATCAGGAAAAGTGTCAGTACTTTTTCTTGTCTTTCAGTACTTTTTTCATGACTTTTTTGTCTTTCTTGTCTTTTTTAAAAGACAAAAGACAAAAAAGACAAGAAAAAGTACTAAAAGACAAGAAAAAGTACTGACACTTTTCCTGATGGAAGAAGCTGGAGATGATGGTGATGGCATTCCGGGCACTAGACACTGTAGACAGGGGGCTTAAGTATATACAGGACTCATGTCTGCGAGCACTGACTCATGATACGCCTTTTCGCGCACCTCCCACTCCCTATCTCTCAATGCTTGTGCATCCGCTAGCGATAGCTCGCGCAGCAGCTGACGGGAGAAGGTGAGCATACGCACAGCGCATCGCACCCACGACTGCTTCAGCACTGAGCGGAAGGTGTCTACGGCCGCTTCAAGCTCACCTTGGATTTCCACCCAAGGAGGCGCAGCGCCTGCCGCTGCACGATCCAGTTTTGCTCGCTGGATGGAAAAGGGAAGGGAAGGGTTTCATGATCATTGATGGAACACAACGCACCTCAATGCGCGCCTCGACGAGCCCTGCCCACCCTTTCACACTCACGGGGTTGGACCGCGCTGCACAGCAAACGTTCCTCGACATTGCGTGCTTTTTGATCGAGCGCGGTGCAGCGGTGCTTGCCCGGGATAACAATGGGTGGACGGCATTCCACATGGCATCGGATTGTGGGCATCTCCACATCGTAAAGTTCCTGCTGGACTCAGCTGGAGTGTGGAGTCGATGTCAATATTCGGAGCGGAAATGGAGATTGGAGAGACGTCATTGTACCTGGCATCTGTGGGTGGGAGGCTCGATGTCGTACGCTTCCTAATTGAGCAAGGTACGGACAGCAATGGCTGGACCCTCCTGCACGCTGCATCGCATAGTGGACACCTTGGAGTTGTGAAGCTGTTGCTTCGGCGAGGCGTTGATGTGTTGGTCCGGCCGTACGACCGTTTTCGGCCGTATCACTACCCGCACCGTACCGTATAGAGGTCTCGGGTTCGATCTTACGGTACGGGTACGTGACGTCACCATGCCGTAAGTGACCGTCAAAATACGGCCGTAAGCCGTTACGGTACGGCGTGCAGCCCTAGTGGTGGCCTCTTCGCGACTCCTTTTCGCCGTAGCGCGATGGCGTGCTCCCGCTCTCAAACTGGATCGGACGCGTCGACGACAATCGACAACTGAGAAACGCAGTGACGGTCATGTTCGTCTTTGCAGCCGTCCTGCTGTTCTCTATCATACCTAGTCAAGTCGCCTTCACGTCGCTCATATCGGCAGGCGGCGTACCGACCATAGCAGCATACGCGCTCATTGCCGCGTTGCGCTTAACATGCACGCCGCACGCTTTCAAAACGTCGCATTTCTATCTCGGGCGATGGGCTAAACCGATGCACCTCGCCACTGTACTGTTCAACCTACTCGTCTTTGCGGTACGTCCCCGTCCCGTCCCGTTTTTACGTTTTCCTCATCTCGTTTTCCGTATGTATTTCGTATATGAACCGTGGTTACCATAGATCACGATTCCGCCGTTCTTCTACCCGGTCAAGGCTGATACGTTCAACTTCGCCTGCACCATCTTTGGCTCAGTATCGATCCTCGCAATCCTCTCTTGGTACTTCATACCTCCGGATAAATGATTGCATCAAGAACAGATCGAGCGCGCCTTGCACAGCGCTGAAGGTCACCCCGACATCGTGGAGCCATCGACCGTCCTTCAGGGAAGCGCAATGTGAAGACAACCCCGTCTCGATGTAAATGCCGATGCCATGCCACCACTCACCCTTCTGATTTGTGCTTTTCTGTTTTTTTATAGAAAGAAAATCTCTTCAAACTAGACCCTCAAAAGAGGGTTTATGTCTTTGGTACCATGTTGTGTTTAAAAAAAGTGATATGAACAGAAATATCTATCAGAATGGTCCGAATCCCATCCTTGGCATGCGCCTTCTATGTCCTCGATCTATATCATGCAGTTAGCCAAAAGTGGGATGTGGAAGACAGGACAGACTAGACCTCTTTAGGAGCAGAGGCACTAAGCACGACCGGGTGTTCAGCGCCGACGAGCACTTCATTCTCTATGCGCATGCCGAGGCCATGAAAGTGCTTGGGGTATTGAGGATCAGCCGGTACGTAGACGCCTTGATTAAACAAACGACGGCATGTCAGAATCACACACAAACGACATGGCGCAGGGTAAGTTAAGCTAGGTAAGTTTTACACGTACCAGGCTCGATAGTGATGACCATCCCCTCCTTTAATCTAGTTGACCAGTAGGAAGAAGATCAAAACAAACGAATAAAAACGGATATATATATATATACTCATGGCACGCTCCTCTCCACAGTCCCCGACTCGTGCAAGTCTATTGTCCCCCTTAACTCAGTCAATAACACACCAAAGAAAATTCCTTGCAAAAGGAAGCGCAAAACTTACCGATTCCGATGGAGTGCGTGAGGTAATGCGGGTACAAGATGCGCTCCAAGACACGATGCCCCGCACACGGCAAGCCGACGCGCTCAAGCGCAAGATGTCTACCGAACGACGGTGCGGCGATTGGAGTGAGGTCCGCACGAGACGGCGCACTCTTTCACGAGCGCTTTTTGGGTCGCGAGGAGCGCCGAGTAGAGTTCGCGTTGGGGCAGGGTGAAGGTGCCGTTTACGGGGAAGGTACGTGCTGTGCGATGAATGAATGAATGAATGGGTGGGTGGGTGGGTGGGTGAGAGGCGGGTGCTTAAGGGTAGAAGAGGAGTATGGTTGAGGAGGAGGGAAATTAATTGCTCACAGATTTCGGGAGCATAGCCGCTGCGAGAAGAAAATCCAAATTCAATATTGGTTATGTGTACACTGCGCACTTGTATTCCCCACCAGCGTCGAGGAGCACCAATTCCCCATCGCGTAAAGGTGGTCGTTCCTTGTGTAATGTATAACGAGTGCATTCTCCCTGTAAAGTCAAGGTACGATACTCAAGTCAGTCAGTCAAAAAAAGAATAGAGGGACAAAAATTGACCTACCCTGATGCAACGACAGGGACATAAGCGGGACGCTGCTCACCGCCCCGCGCACAGATGTACTCGAAGTGCGCTTGGAGATCAGCTTTAGAGAGCCCAGGCTGAGCAAAGCGGATCGTCTTTGCATGAGCCCGCGCGCTAATCTCCACTGGCACTGATGCTTTCATCACCTCCACCTCGCACTCACTCTTCACGCTCCGCAACACACCGACGAGTGGCGCGAGTGGTTTTCGCTTCGACATTAACATCGACGTAACAAGGACGTCCATGTACGATCCAGTCCCAGTCTCTGCGTGGTCATCATCGAATGACGACAACGGCTGCTGTCGCGAGAGGGACTTGAAGAACGGGAACCTTATTCCCGTAGCAGTCCCCGCTCCGACATGCGCCGACGATGATGTCGATAGTTCCGGTCAACGTAATTGAACTCTTGGCACGTGATGCATGATGCGTGACTTGTGTCTTTACTACTTGGACACTTACAATTATTATCATGAGCTACGAAAGGCGCAGACGTCG
Source organism: Russula emetica (assembly GCA_015178925.1). Lineage (NCBI taxonomy): Eukaryota > Fungi > Basidiomycota > Agaricomycetes > Russulales > Russulaceae > Russula > Russula emetica. The sequence goes on from WHVC01000058.1 coordinate 98,549, forward strand.
CCGAGGTGAGATAGCTGTGCTTGGTCCATCCACAACAACATTAAACACCGTCCAGACGACTACGACCATTATGACCACAGGCAACTGGCAAGAAGCTCCAGAGTCTCCAGACCAGAAGCTTAAGACCACCATTATCAAATTTGGCGAATTGGTTCGTGTTGCTGTGCCTCGGGCTCACTCATCTTACCGTGATGGTACTTATTTGAGGGTGGTAGATCAATGATGAGATTCATAGAGACACATTGGAATGGTCCTTGTTCCACATGGGTATCGAAATGGTATAATGGAGTGCATTTCATGTGTGTGATGACTTTGGATTCCTGACATTTTGCGCATCCCTTGACATAGTTTTTGACGAATTGGTGTAATCGAGATCCTGTGTATCTGCGCTTGACTAGGCTCCATGTGTTAGAGATTCCAGGGTGGCCTTCTACAGGGGCATCATGGATTTGGATGGAGGACTTGTCTTCGCGTTTCAGGGTTGTCACCAAGGTAGATTTTGCGTGCAAATAGGTGATCTGGAAAAATAGTGACATGTTCGTTGGGATTTAATCCCTTCAAAGTCCTCGCACTCTACTTTTTCTGCATGAACACCCGCAAACAGTCACATTCCCGCGGATTGCCACATCTGACTCGATTTTTTTTTAATATTTTGGCTGGTGTTACATACAACAGTTGCGCCGAACGCACCCTTAATCCTACTACTGACACGCTATCCTATTCACACTTTACTTGTACATACTAATCATCGGAAGGTCGGATCCCTGTCAGTGGCCCTAATTCTAGTCAGTGGTATTCAGCAACACGTGGTAACAGATTATGGACATCTCACCAGGCTTATTCCTAATCCTTAGGGATTACAACATGATGCGTTGTAATGTGGCTCCCATTCTCAGCGGTATACCGGACAGTTACGTGGTTCCGACGGTCACCCGCCAATGTCTCATGCTCAGTGGTGCTTCACCATTGTTCGTCAGTAGTCGTCTTCCACAGGAACATGCATTGATTTTACCAATATGCGGTATAGGCACCACGAGAATCTGCGCCGCCAGGTTTGGTTGCATCCTGACGCACAAGTTGTTCGATGAAGTTGGCCCTCTGGGGATTTGTCGAGTATGCGCCGGGGTTACTCCATCTCATTGTATGAAATAGTCTGGCGGGAGCGCGGGAGGCCATGGTGGAAGGGATTCAGAGAGATGCTTAATGGATGAGGATTGTTGTTGAAGAGTCAAGTTCAACCCAGCCTTTTAAGCACGAAGCAACATCGAGAACACCTGACACCTGACGAAGTCTTAAGATAAGGGTGGCGACAAGGAAGGGTGGCACCAAGGAAGGGTGGCACCGAGGAAGAGTGGTGACAAGGAAGGGTGGCGACAAGGAAGGGTGGCGACAAGGAAGGGTGGCACCGAGGAAGGGTGGCGACAAGGAAGGGTGGCACCGAGGAAGGGTGGCGACAAGGAAGGGTGGCGAAGACAATGAGTGGCGTAACGCCGAGGCCAAATGCATAGCGTGATAAATAGTACGCAAGGCCGTAGGACTGTTTTGTAACTCCGACGGTATGCATGTTGTCCTGCGTCGTCGCACCCGTTTGACTTCCATCGCAGGAAGCCCCATAAAAGCTCTCCACATTCGTAATCTCCTGGGTAATTTTCGAAAGACCTCCTTTCGTCCCTTCAGCAACGACATGTCCGAAACGGTCTCAGATTCCTCTCCTCACTCGGCATATCAAGCTAGCGAAGATCTTAAAGGCGTACAATGGCCAGAAGAGAGCCTTACGTCTACCGCTAATGAAGGCGCTGGATTCTATTCAGCGCGTCTTGGTGAAACTTTCGACGATGGTCGATTCGTCATTACAAGGAAGCTTGGCTGGGGCGGATTTTCGAGCGTGTGGTTAGCAAGAGACCGAAAGTACGTGTTAGAAACCGTTTCTCTGTATCCGCGATTTACGAGTAAAATCAAGAGATAATCGCCATGTTGCCCTCAAAATCCTGTCATCGTACGCATCGAGAGAAATCGAAGCTGGACGACTCAAAGAACGCGATATCCTTCGAAGGGTCACAACCGCAGCACCTCGTCACCATGGATTTCAACATGTGGTCCACCTTTTGCATGAATTTACATTTGAGAGTTTTGCCGGCCAACACATTTGTTTCGTCACAGACGTTCTCAGCTATAGCGTTCCAAGTCTGCAAGCTCAACTGTCGGACCGGCGACTCCCCCTCAAGTTTATCTTACGCCTTACGAAGCACATTTTAAAAGGGCTCGAATATCTGCACAATGAGTGCGAGATAGTTCATTCCGGCATGTCTTGCAGGGTTTTATTCGGTCCCGACGCCCAGACTAACGTCCTTACTAGATTTGAAGCCTAGTAATCTCCTCCTAGTGCCATCTGATATAGACGCGATTGTCATGCATGAAATCGCCGAGCACCCATCTTTACTTTATGAGTTCCCAAAGACCGTGCCACCAAACGAGCTGCCATTTCATCCTGTTATCTCGACTCCCCTTCTCTTTGACCTGAATCCAAGCCGGGCCACTAAATTGCATTGGCTTATCGCAGATTTGGGACACGGTGCGTTGATTCAACCATGACTTTGAATGAAACATTCAAGCCGGACGTATCAAGCTCATCTACAACGCGAACATCTGAGCGACATCGTTCAGCCTTATGCCCTACGTGCGCCGGAAGTTATACTCGGTCTTAAATGGGGACCTGCCGTCGATATATGGAGCCTTGGATGCATGGTGTGGATTGTTCCTCATTCTTACCATGTCGACGATCGACCTTATGCTGATGACTTTTCCAAGATGTACGAGTTTGCGACAGGCCACTGGGCTTTTACACCAGAAGCCACTGACGGCCTGCCACGTGATGTCGTACACCTTGCTCAAATGACTCAGCTCACCGGTCAAGATCACGATCAAGCTGTCCTGGAGCAATATGCAGTGCGAAACAAACAACATGATCTCAAAGGCAGGTTCTGTAGCCCAAGCCAATGACGTGTTATTCAACTCCGAATCTAGATATGTTGAGGCGTGCGATGGTAGAAAATGCTGGGCCAGGATCCATTGGATCCAAATTGAACGAATCAACTGTTTACCACAATGGTGCCGAAGAAGTTGCCGCGTTTGTCAGGATTATTCAGTCATTTTTGACTTTCGATCCTGACAAAAGACCACGTGCCGTAGAGGCCTCATGCGATCCAGTCTTTAAATTTGTTGAATGATGTACAGTACTTATAAGAAATTTGACCTTAAGGATACAGGCAACTCTTTAAGATACAGAGTCCGTTTGCAAAAAGTTGCCACGTAAGACACCAGCCAAAAAAAAGAGTTGGCGAGAGTGGGGCAATGTGTGGCAGCGTGACCGTTTGGCATCCATTCCATACTCATTTATGAGTATGGCAAAGTGCGACAGCCACGCCAAAAAATATAAGAGTCCGTTCGGCGCAAATGTTGCCACGCGTGGCACCAGCCAAAAAAAAAAAGTTGGCGAGAGTGCGGCAATCCCTGGGAGCGTGACCGTTCGGCGCCGATTTCTGTCTCAGAAATGAATATGGCAAAATGTGGCAGCCCCGCCAAAAAAAAAAAAGGTCTGGACCTGTTTTTTTTTTGTTGCCATACTCTTTTGCGTGACGTGACGTCTCGTTACAGCCCCGTAGCACGATAAGTTGTACGTTATCTAGATATGTAGTGCTCACGGCATTAGCCGATATTTGTAGATGCACATTCAAGTTGACCAGAGAGATATGGAAGTATGTTGGGGGACTTTGACAAAGTATGAGGCATACAGAAGAATACAGTCCCTAACAGCCAGCAGAATAGTGATTCCAGTGACGAGCTGGGGAATCTGGACTGTGGGAAACTAACCCAATAGCTCCCAGGTATCGGCTGCAAATACTAGGGGGTGTGAAGCATCGGGGGTGGTCATGCAGGCCTCTGCAGAATACTGAACTTAGTACAAATGCCTATCTATGTCCAATGCGCGTATGACATGCGCTGATAAGGCCGCGCGTTGGTGCGGCGGTTCCAGGAACGAGAATAGGAGGCTGCACTGAGCCGGATAAATCACATGCGCTTCCCGTTGTGCACGTTTGGGTGCGCTTCGCTAATTCGCAATTTGGATCGCACTAAACTACAATATACTCCTTTAAAATTTCTTAGGCTGTGGACGCATGCAGCAGACTCAGGAATGCAGGGTAGAGCTACATTGAGCTCTTTGAAGTTGACTCACTGGAGGGGGGAGGGGGAACTTTCTCTGTGTTTCATGTGATGTAGTTACATGAACTATATAGCACACTGTAATAATGCAGCCACCGAAGTACTGGAAAGCACTGGGAAAGCGCATGGAAGTGAGCTAAGGGTATGGTAGGGCCGTGTCACACTGTTCACGTGCTGTAGTGCTTTGTCATGGATCGTGACAGCTCAGGTGGAAAAAGAAAAGAAAATATATTTTCCAGTATGCACCGAACACAAAATGTCACCGCCGGTATGGACGAGACGATTAGAGCTCGGTAGTGTCCGTAGTAGTTGGCTCTTCCTTGGGCCTTGTGATGTCGAAGCACGTACAACGTCCTCCCTTGTGCACTAGGTCGGGGAATACCTCTTGGCAGAAGGCGTACTTGGGTAGAGCGACCGTGTCTTTGTTGGGACGCTGGGTCATAAGCTAAGTCTTTACAGCGACTTAGGGGGACTGAGGAGTAGTGGGTTCCCGCCTTATCAGTACGTCGATAAGACCCCGCTTTGAATAGAAGGAAGAGACTTCTGTTATTTAGACAGGAGACTCAACTTGCCGCTACAGGGTCAAGTCGGTCGTCCTTAAGTACACAAAGAAAGCTACAAACGCGTACAAAGTATTAGAAACCAAACACGAGGGGCACAGCAATCTGAAACAACACGATGCTGGCCTGCTGTCCATCCACATCAAAACGAGGCACTACACGCATCAATGACAAGTGATCCGATCAATCCATACAGTACTAGCCCGGTCCAGGAACTTACCCCGGTCCACGAGGCGTACAAGCTAGCCTCGTCCCAGGAGCCGGTTACATCACACCGCTGCTTAGACTAGATGTCCGCATCTAGTCCATGCCCCCCCTGAACTGGGTCGTCCTCCTTCCCCGATACCCTCGGGTACGCTGCTCGGGGCGTCCCACCATCCGGAGACTGCCTGTCTTGCTGCCCAGCCGGGCCATTTCGAGGCGTGCCCTTGACGCCTCCTGGGCCTCCCGCATACCTCGCTGCTCGGCCTGGAGGTGGTCGATGCGGAGCTTGATGTCCAGGAGCGAGATCTCGAGCTCCCTGAAGCGTGCAACCTCGGCCTGGAGAGGCCAGTCGCCGTTGTCCCGGACTTCCTGGACGAGCATGCTGTAGACACTGGAACTGCCCTTAAGTAGGGCGAGCAGCCAGGGTTGCAAGGGGAGGACGACGTCTTCGTCCTCACTGTCGATGTCATGCTCGGCGTATACCTCGGCAACATAGGGGGTCTCTCCCGGGGAGTGACTTTTGGGGAGCCCCGCGACCCTACCGTCGGCGAGCTGTTTGACCCACCATGCGGGTTGATAGTACCCGTCTTGGATGGGGATGACGAAGTTAGGGGCCCTCTCCTTGATGTTGAGTACGTACCCCTCTGGTGCATCCTCCCTTGGCTGTACGCGGGCCAGTGCCTCCTCGAAGCGGAGCTTCTGTAGGGCCATCTGCTCGCTCCAGGTGTCGGACTCGGTGCGGTGGTCAGCTTCCCTCTTACGGATGGTGGCCAGGAGCCCCTGGGCAATGTGCATGAGGGAGATGGGGTCGTTCGGCTCCAGCTGGAGGCCGACGGCGGCGGTGGACGGCGAGAGAGGTGGTGCCATGGGGGGTGGCGTCCCTCTGGGGGAGCAGACGGAGGGGTTGTTGGAGGCGTCGGACATGACTTACCCGTGGAAGACGCAGTATTGGTCGTAGCAGAAGCAACGATGTAGGAGGATGTGATCCTGGGGAAGCTTGTTGAGGTACAAGTAGAGGAAGTGTCGGAAGGGCTGGCCGGGGGCGAATTCGAAGTAGGCGGGCTTTTTGTCCCTGGTGACAGTGCAGTGGAGACGTTCGATGAGGGGTCGTTTTGGCAGGCGGGGGACGATGTGGAACTGTAGGTGTAGGAGTAGGACTTGTTGGAGTGGCCGCGAGTCTTTCTTATCGTCGCGGATGTACTCGAGGAGGGGTTGGTTGGTTGGTCGAGAGGCCAGGGTGGAGAGGGTGGCGGTCTCAGCGTCCCTTGTCGCCCTTTTATCTCCTTGGTTGGGCGCCTTTGTTGGTACTCCTTGATTAGGTCGTCCGCATGGACCTGGTCAGCAGGTTCCCATGTGTTGTCGTGATCGGGGTACCCCTTCCATTTGATTAGATACTGGAGGCGCTTGGTGCGCCCAAATTGCCTGTGACCTTCGATCCGTTCTACCTCGAATTCTTCTTCTCCGTTGATAAGGTCTGGTGATGGTCGGGAGAAGTTAGGTCCGTGGGCGGCCGTCTCATGATAGGGCGATAAGAGGGATGCATGGAACACGTCGTGGATGTTCCATGAAACGGGAAGTTTCAGCTTGTACGCCACCGGTGAGACTTCTTTGACGACCCTGAAGGGTCCATACCGTTTCGGGGCCAGCTTGGTCTTCTGATGTCGGACTTTCAGGTGGGTTGCCTCGAGCCAGACTTCCTCTCCAACTTTGTATTGTGACGGGATCACCGATTTTCCTTTTGCGACTTGATTGATGGCATCGATGGCCTGGGCTCGCTTTTCGTTCATGACAGAGACTCGATCTTCAGCGGTCTCGTTCTTTGATGGTGGTGTTTCCGCTGGGAGCAGCTCTGGTTCGTACCCCAGAAGGATCTGATTGGGCGATAGACCGGTCGTTTCGTTTCTCCGGTTGTTGTGTACTGCTGACGCTATTGTCAGCCAGTGGGTCCAGTCTTCGGGGGCCGATGACGTTACGAGTCGGAGGTATTGTTCCACCCATTGGTTTTTCCTTTCGGAAATCCCATCTGTCTGCGGGTGGAAGGCCGTTGACAGGTTCTGTTGGGTAGTCAGCTTTTTCGCGAGTTCTCGGCCGAAGTGGGAGGTGAAGCGTGGGTCCCTATCGCTGATGACCTTGGTGGGGAGTCCGAACCACCTATAAACGTTGTCCAGGTATAGTTGGGCTATCCCTAGCCCAGTTATCGTTGTGGAGCACGGGAGGAAGATAGCCGCTCGCGAGCATCCGTGGTCCACGATGGTGAGGATGGCGTCTTTCCCTTTGTGCATCGGGAGTCCCGTGATGAGGTCCATTGCCACCTGTTGGAAGGGAAGGGTCTGTTCGTCAGTAGTTATGCGGAACAGGGGGATCTTTTTCCTGTGAGTTATGATTTTGTTTTGTTGGCAAGTTGCGCATCCTTTGACGTAGTTGGCGATCCACTGGTTCATCCCTGGCCATCGTGGCCCTTGTCTTGCTCGTCTTATCGTTTCGTCTCTCCCTGGGTGTCCTGCAGTAACGTGGTCGTGGGCGAGGATCATGGCCATCCTCTTCCTCTCTTCGGGGAACGGTGTGGTTTCCAGGTTCGATCGATTTATGAATTTCGATGGTGGAAGTACAGTGATTCCTTGGTTATCGTCCTTTCCCTGGTCTATGCCTGGTGGTCGTGACAGCGCATCGGCTGGAACGTTGTCCTTCCCTGGCACGTGTTGTATTTCGTAATCATACTCTTGGAGGTCTGCGTGCCAGCGTGCCGTTCGTCTGTTCAGGTTTCGTGGTGACTTCCAGTACTGGAGGTTGGCGTGGTCAGTTAGGATGGTGAACGGTTCTTTTGTCCAGCCTAAGTATGGTCGCCAGTGTGCGAGGGATTTCATCACGGCTAGCAGCTCCCTCTCGTATATGTCATAGTTCCGCTCTGCTGGAATGAACGTTGCGGAGTAGTAGGCGACTGGGTGGGTAACTGGTTTTGAGCGTTTGGCCAAAGTTGGTGAGGTTTCTCCCCTTTGCGAGAGTACGGCGCCCACGCCGTATGCAGAGGCGTCTGTTTGGAGGTAGAATCGTTTGTTAAAGTCGGGTTGTGTGAGCACCGGGCTGCAGCACATCTTGGATTTAAGTTCCTCGAAAGCTCGGTGCTGGCTCTCTCCCCAGTGCCAGTCGGTGGTTTTCTTTGTGAGGTCTAATAGTGGACGGGCGATTTTTGAGTAGTTCGGGACGAAGTATCGATAGTAGCCGGTGAAGCCTAGGAATTGTCGTACTTCGGTTGGGGTGCGGGGGACTGTCCAGTCTGCAACCCCCTTGAGTTTCGTGGGGTCCATGCGTATTTTATTTTTTCCGACGATTACCCCTAGGTAGTCGATCTCGTCCTTTGCGAAGTCGCATTTTTCCGGTTTCAAGTATAGGTCGTTCTCCTCGAGTTTATCGAGGACGAGGTGCGTGTAGCTTGTGTGCCTTTGTTGATGTTGTTTTTCGGTTTCGCCCTCCCTTGGTTTAGTGTGGATGGCAATATCGTCCATGTATACCGATAGCCATCCCTGTGCCACTTCTCTTCGGAAGATGGTGTTCATCATCATTTGGAAGGTGGCTGGTGAGTTGGTGAGGCCGAAGAACATAACGGTTGGTTCGAACAGCCCCTCGCTAGTGAGGAAGGCCGCCTTCCACTCGTCCCCCTCTTTGATGCGGATGTTGTTGTAGCCCCATCTTACGTCGAACTTGGTGAATAGGGTGCACCCGCTAAGGCGGTCGATGGTTTGGGGAATCAAGGGGGAGACGTTTCTGTTTTTTACGGTCCATTTGTTGATCGGGCGGTAATCTTGTACTGGACGTAGCTTTTTGTCTTTCTTTTTGACAAAAAAGAAGTTGGCGGCGTAGGGGCTCCACGATTCTCGTATAGTTCCCCTCTTGAGGTGTTCGGCGACGAACTTGTGCATCTCCTCTCGTTCCGCTTGGTTGAGGGGGAGGAGCCTTGCAGGGAGCGTTGCGGGGGCGTTGGGAAGTAGTTCGATGGCGTGGTCCCATACGGTGTGCTTGGGCAATCGTTGCGACTGTTCTTCGCTGAATACTTTTTTGTGTCGTTCGTATTCGGTTGGGATGGCGTGCGGTGGGTTTTCGTTTGGTTGGGCTGGGTGTATTGTGACGCGACCTATGTAGTACTGGTCCTGGTTGGGTTTTCTAGGGATGTTTCGGTTCCTTGGCACGAAGATCGCTTTCTTGGCGTTATGGGCTCGTAAGATGATCGGTAGCTGGGTGTGGTCAATCCAACCCCTCTTCCAATCTATTTTGGGTTGGGCCGCCGCGAACCACGAGTATCCTAGGATTGCTTTATGGTCGCCTAGGTCCGATAGGAAGAACCTTAACTGGGTTCGCGTCGATCCAGTTTGTACTTGTAGGTCGGTGTAAAATTTGACCTCTCCGTCTCGGTTCTCTGTCCCGTCGACATTGAACAGTTTTCGCGGTCTTGCTAGTTGTTTAATTGGTAATTTTAGCCATCTAGCGTAGGTGAGGTTCATAAAGTTCTCCGTTGCCCCGGAATCGACCAGGGCGATTGTTTCGGCTCTTTTCGCGATAGAATGGATGTAGCATCGGACTGTCATTGATTTTCGTGCTGATATATATACATCGCTATTGCTATCGCTCCCCTGCTTAATCAGTGCCGATCTGATTAAGCTGTGGGAAAATCCTGCGGACTCTCTTCTCCTACTTCTTTTGCCAGTTGTTGTTTCTCGTTGAAGGTCATTGCGTTGATTTCGGCTTTAAGAAAGGCGACCCTGTCTACTTCGGGGGAGCTTTCTGCGTAGACGGTTTCTTCGTTTGGGTCGAAGTCGATGAGGTTCGCTCTTGCCTTTCCCTTGCTTGGGCAGGCTCGGGCGAAGTGTCCTATTTCTCCGCAGTTGAAACAGGCGTTGCCGTTGCTCTTGGGAGGGAAGTTGGCGACATTAGCCCTCGAGCGCCAGTTGTTTCGTCCTCGTGCTTGCGGTTGCCCCCCTCTTTGTTGATAAAAGTTGGGCGCTCTCGACCTGCTGAGGTCCATCGGCACGGTTTGGTTATTCATCCACCTTGGGGCGTTCGACGAGTGGTATGGTTGTCGATATGGTTGCGGGTTTGCTGGTTTTTGGAAGAAGGGGCGTCGTTGTCCCCTGTTCTGTTGGAAGGGGAAGTTCATTCTGTTGTCTGCCTTTGGGTCGTGCCGTATTGCAAGTAGGTCGCGGATGGTTCTCTGGGCGATGGTGCTTTCGATGGCTCTTTGTTTTATGGCCTCGTATCCCCTCACTGGTGGGCTGGCCATGACGTCCGTCATTGTTTTCGGGGTGAGACCGAGTAGGAAGAGTCGAGTCGTCGCGTTGTCTCCCGCAGTGTAGCCAGCTCTTCGGGCCAGCTCTTCGAACTTTGATATGTATAGGTCTATCTCTCCTGGTTTCATAGCTAGGTTCTGCAGGGCGGTGCGAGCTCGGTCTTCCTTAGCCGAGTCGAGGTATTGGGCGGCGAATTCCGTTAAGAACTGTTCCCATAGCATGGGGATGTTGTCGGCAATAGGATCCAATGCATCGAGCATGGCTCCTATGTCCCTGGTCCATCCCGTGACGTCTTCTCCTTTCATATGGGTGAGGGTGAAGGCGATCTTTTTCATGGGGGAATTGAAGCCGCTTACGTCTGCGTTGAGACGTAAGTATCCTTTTACTTCCTCGATGAAATCGTCGGCTTTGGTTCTGTCGCCGTCGAACGTTTCCGGGAGTTTGCCCATGGCTCGCACATCTTGTGCTACGGCTACTGGTTGGAGTGGGTTCGGTCCTGCTCCTCCACCGCCTCCTCCTCCTCCACCTCCGCCTCCTCCGCCGCCTCCGCCTCCTCCGCCTCCACCTCCTCCTCCGCCACCTCCTCCTGACGGAGGGGCGCGTTGGAGGGCTTTTTGGAAGGCTTTGGTGACATTGGCTTGAGCGGCGGTCGTTGCGGTGGTGGTGGTTTGGGTGGTGGTTTGGGTTGCCATTGTGGTCGTCTTTTGGGGTTTTGTGAGGGTAGTTTGGGTGACTTGCGACTTTGGTTTTGTCGCTACCGCTTGCGCGAAAGTTGTGCTTTGTCGGATAGGGCTTCGGCGAATTTGCTCGTCTATTTGGTGGTCCTCTTCGTCTGAGGAATCTCTGCTCGGTTTCTCTTTGGCCGGTTCTTTCTCTTTGGCCGGTTCTTCTACTACTATACTCGGGGTGGTTGCGTCGCTGGCTTCGATGCTGATGTCGAAGTTGTGTATACTGGGTTCGGGTTGCCCGAGTACGAATTCCTTCCTGTTTGCTCCTGGTAGGATGCGGTGCCACACTCCGTTGTGTATGGTTACTGGTCCAGCGTCTTTGATTTCTAGGTTGCTGGTTCTGCAGAACAGTTGGATGGCTTTTCCTTTCTTGTTGGCCGACTCGTGTGCTTCGAGTATTCTGATCCTTGAGTTAGGTCTTGTGACGATCAGTTGTTCTTTCGTTAGGTATTTTGGGTGGTTGGTGTCTGCGTCGTCTTTGCTGCTGCTAGCCGTGGTTTTAACAAAGTTGAGTCTAATGTCACCGCCGGTATGGACGAGACGATTAGAGCTCGGTAGTGTCCGTAGTAGTTGGCTCTTCCTTGGGCCTTGTGATGTCGAAGCACGTACAACGTCCTCCCTTGTGCACTAGGTCGGGGAATACCTCTTGGCAGAAGGCGTACTTGGGTAGAGCGACCGTGTCTTTGTCGGGACGCTGGGTCATAAGCTAAGTCTTTACAGCGACTTAGGGGGACTGAGGAGTAGTGGGTTCCCGCCTTATCAGTACGTCGATAAGACCCCGCTTTGAATAGAAGGAAGAGACTTCTGTTATTTAGACAGGAGACTCAACTTGCCGCTACAGGGTCAAGTCGGTCGTCCTTAAGTACACAAAGAAAGCTACAAACGCGTACAAAGTATTAGAAACCAAACACGAGGGGCACAGCAATCTGAAACAACACGATGCTGGCCTGCTGTCCATCCACATCAAAACGAGGCACTACACGCATCAATGACAAGTGATCCGATCAATCCATACAGTACTAGCCCGGTCCAGGAACTTACCCCGGTCCACGAGGCGTACAAGCTAGCCTCGTCCCAGGAGCCGGTTACACAAAATAACAATTTATGGAATTTTGTGGCAAACAGACGTTTCCACAACTTCTCTGGCAGTGAATTTTTGCCACGAAATTTCATGCCTCATTTTTTGCCGAACAGACTCTAACAGGTCTAGACCTGTTTCTTTTTTCGTTGCCGCACTCTTTTGCGTGACATGACGTCTCGTTACATTCCCGTAGCACGATGACTTGTATGCTATCCGAGTCTAGATATGTAGCGATCACAGCATTAGCCGGTATCTGTAGACACACATGTTCAAGTTCATCATATTACTATGACCAGAGAGTATGTAAGTATGTTGAGAGACTTTGACAAAGTACGAGGCATAGAGAAGAATACAGTCCCTAACAGCCAGCAGAATGATGATTCCTGTAACCGGCTCCTGGGACGAGGCTAGCTTGTACGCCTCGTGGACCGGGGTAAGTTCCTGAACCGGGCTAGTACTGTATGGATTGATCGGATCACTTGTCATTGATGCGTGTAGTGCCTCGTTTTGATGTGGATGGACAGCAGGCCAGCATCGTGTTGTTTCAGATTGCTGTGCCCCTCGTGTTTGGTTTCTAATACTTTGTACGCGTTTGTAGCTTTCTTTGTGTACTTAAGGACGACCGACTTGACCCTGTAGCGGCAAGTTGAGTCTCCTGTCTAAATAACAGAAGTCTCTTCCTTCTATTCAAAGCGGGGTCTTATCGACGTACTGATAAGGCGGGAACCCACTACTCCTCAGTCCCCCTAAGTCGCTGTAAAGACTTAGCTTATGACCCAGCGTCCCACCAAAGACACGGTCGCTCTACCCAAGTACGCCTTCTGCCAGGAGGTATTCCCCGACCTAGTGCACAAAGGAGGACGTTGTACGTGCTTCGACATCACAAGGCCCAAGGAAGAGCCAACTACTACGGACGCTACTGAGCTCTAATCGTCTCGTCCATACCGGCGGTGACATTAGACTCAACTTTGTTAAAACCACGGCTAGCAGCAGCAAAGACGGCGCAGACACCAACCACCCAAAATACCTAACGAAAGAACAACTGATCGTCACAAGACCTAACTCAAGGATCAGAATACTCGAAGCACACGAGTCGGCCAACAAGAAAGGAAAAGCCATCCAACTGTTCTGCAGAACCAGCGACCTAGAGATCAAAGACGCTGGACCAGTAACCATACACAACGGAGTGTGGCACCGCATCCTACCAGGAGCAAACAGGAAGGAATTCGTACTCGGGCAACCCGAACCCAGTATACACAACTTCGACGTCAGCATCGAAGCCAGCGACGCAACCACCCCGAGTATAGTAGTAGAAGAACCGACCAAAGAGAAAGAACCGGCCAAAGAGAAACCGAGCAGAGATTCCTCAGACGAAGAGGACCACCAAATAGACGAGCAAATTCGCCGAAGCCCTATCCGACAAAGCACAACTTTCGCGCAAGCGGTAGCGACAAAACCAAAGTCGCAAGTCACCCAAACTACCCTCACAAAACCCCAAAAGACGACCACAATGGCAACCCAAACCACCACCCAAACCACCACCACCGCAACGACCGCCGCTCAAGCCAATGTCACCAAAGCCTTCCAAAAAGCCCTCCAACGCGCCCCTCCATCAGGAGGAGGTGGCGGAGGAGGAGGTGGAGGCGGAGGAGGCGGAGGCGGCGGAGGAGGCGGAGGTGGAGGAGGAGGAGGCGGTGGAGGAGCAGGACCGAACCCACTCCAACCAGTAGCCGTAGCACAAGATGTGCGAGCCATGGGCAAACTCCCGGAAACGTTCGACGGCGACAGAACCAAAGCCGACGATTTCATCGAGGAAGTAAAAGGATACTTACGTCTCAACGCAGACGTAAGCGGCTTCAATTCCCCCATGAAAAAGATCGCCTTCACCCTCACCCATATGAAAGGAGAAGACGTCACGGGATGGACCAGGGACATAGGAGCCATGCTCGATGCATTAGATCCTATTGCCGACAACATCCCCATGCTATGGGAACAGTTCTTAACGGAATTCGCCGCCCAATACCTCGACTCGGCTAAGGAAGACCAAGCTCGCACCGCCCTGCAGAACCTAGCTATGAAACCAGGAGAGATAGACCTATACATATCAAAGTTCGAAGAGCTGGCCCGAAGAGCTGGCTACACTGCGGGAGACAACGCGACGACTCGACTCTTCCTACTCGGTCTCACCCCGAAAACAATGACGGACGTCATGGCCAGCCCACCAGTAAGGGGATACGAGGCCATAAAACAAAGAGCCATCGAAAGCACCATCGCCCAGAGAACCATCCGCGACCTACTTGCAATACGGCACGACCCAAAGGCAGACAACAGAATGAACTTCCCCTTCCAACAGAACAGGGGACAACGACGCCCCTTCTTCCAAAAACCAGCAAACCCGCAACCATATCGACAACCATACCACTCGTCGAACGCCCCAAGGTGGATGAATAACCAAACCGTGCCGATGGACCTCAGCAGGTCGAGAGCGCCCAACTTTTATCAACAAAGAGGGGGGCAACCGCAAGCACGAGGACGAAACAACTGGCGCTCGAGGGCTAATGTCGCCAACTTCCCTCCCAGGAGCAACGGCAACGCCTGTTTCAACTGCGGAGAAACAGGACACTTCGCCCGAGCCTGCCCAAGCAAGGGAAAGGCAAGAGCGAACCTCATCGACTTCGACCCAAACGAAGAAACCGTCTACGCAGAAAGCTCCCCCGAAGTAGACAGGGTCGCCTTTCTCAAAGCCGAAATCAACGCAATGACCTTCGACGAGAAACAACAACTGGCAAAAGAAGTAGGAGAAGAGAGTCCGCAGGATTTTCCCACAGCTTAATCAGGTCGGCACTGATTAAGCAGGGAAGCGATAGCAATAGCGATGTATATATATCAGCACGAAAATCAATGACAGTCCGATGCTACATCCATTCTATCGCGAAAAGAGCCGAAACAATCGCCCTGGTCGATTCCGGGGCAACGGAGAACTTTATGAACCTCACCTACGCTAGATGGCTAAAATTACCAATTAAACAACTAGCAAGACCACGAAAACTGTTCAATGTCGACGGGACAGAGAACCGAGACGGAGAGGTCAAATTTTACACCGACCTACAAGTACAAACTGGATCGACGCGAACCCAGTTAAGGTTCTTCCTATCGGACCTAGGCGACCATAAAGCAATCCTAGGATACTCGTGGTTCGCGGCGGCCCAACCCAAAATAGATTGGAAGAGGGGTTGGATTGACCACACCCAGCTACCGATCATCTTACGAGCCCATAACGCCAAGAAAGCGATCTTCGTGCCAAGGAACCGAAACATCCCTAGAAAACCCAACCAGGACCAGTACTACATAGGTCGCGTCACAATACACCCAGCCCAACCAAACGAAAACCCACCGCACGCCATCCCAACCGAATACGAACGACACAAAAAGGTATTCAGCGAAGAACAGTCGCAACGATTGCCCAAGCACACCGTATGGGACCACGCCATCGAACTACTTCCCAACGCCCCCGCAACGCTCCCTGCAAGGCTCCTCCCCCTCAACCAAGCGGAACGAGAGGAGATGCACAAGTTCGTCGCCGAACACCTCAAGAGGGGAACTATACGAGAATCGTGGAGCCCCTACGCCGCCAACTTCTTTTTTGTCAAAAAGAAAGACAAAAAGCTACGTCCAGTACAAGATTACCGCCCGATCAACAAATGGACCGTAAAAAACAGAAACGTCTCCCCCTTGATTCCCCAAACCATCGACCGCCTTAGCGGGTGCACCCTATTCACCAAGTTCGACGTAAGATGGGGCTACAACAACATCCGCATCAAAGAGGGGGACGAGTGGAAGGCGGCCTTCCTTACTAGCGAGGGGCTGTTCGAACCAACCGTTATGTTCTTCGGCCTCACCAACTCACCAGCCACCTTCCAAATGATGATGAACACCATCTTCCGAAGGGAAGTGGCACAGGGATGGCTATCGGTATACATGGACGATATTGCCATCCACACTAAACCAAGGGAGGGCGAAACCGAAAAACAACATCAACAAAGGCACACAAGCTACACGCACCTCGTCCTCGATAAACTCGAGGAGAACGACCTATACTTGAAACCGGAAAAATGCGACTTCGCAAAGGACGAGATCGACTACCTAGGGGTAATCGTCGGAAAAAATAAAATACGCATGGACCCCACGAAACTCAAGGGGGTTGCAGACTGGACAGTTCCCCGCACCCCAACCGAAGTGCGACAATTCCTAGGCTTCACCGGCTACTATCGATACTTCGTCCCGAACTACTCAAAAATCGCCCGTCCGCTATTAGACCTCACAAAGAAAACCACCGACTGGCACTGGGGAGAGAGCCAGCACCGAGCTTTCGAGGAACTTAAATCCAAGATGTGCTGCAGCCCGGTGCTCACACAACCCGACTTTAACAAACGATTCTACCTCCAAACAGACGCCTCTGCATACGGCGTGGGCGCCGTACTCTCGCAAAGGGGAGAAACCTCACCAACTTTGGCCAAACGCTCAAAACCAGTTACCCACCCAGTCGCCTACTACTCCGCAACGTTCATCCCAGCAGAGCGGAACTATGACATATACGAGAGGGAGCTGCTAGCCGTGATGAAATCCCTCGCACACTGGCGACCATACTTAGGCTGGACAAAAGAACCGTTCACCATCCTAACTGACCACGCCAACCTCCAGTACTGGAAGTCACCACGAAACCTGAACAGACGAACGGCACGCTGGCACGCAGACCTCCAAGAGTACGATTACGAAATACAACACGTGCCAGGGAAGGACAACGTTCCAGCCGATGCGCTGTCACGACCACCAGGCATAGACCAGGGAAAGGACGATAACCAAGGAATCACTGTACTTCCACCATCGAAATTCATAAATCGGTCGAACCTGGAAACCACACCGTTCCCCGAAGAGAGGAAGAGGATGGCCATGATCCTCGCCCACGACCACGTTACTGCGGGACACCCAGGGAGAGACGAAACGATAAGACGAGCAAGACAAGGGCCACGATGGCCAGGGATGAACCAGTGGATCGCCAACTACGTCAAAGGATGCGCAACTTGCCAACAAAACAAAATCATAACTCACAGGAAAAAGATCCCCCTGTTCCGCATAACTACTGACGAACAGACCCTTCCCTTCCAACAGGTGGCAATGGACCTCATCACGGGACTCCCGATGCACAAAGGGAAAGACGCCATCCTCACCATCGTGGACCACGGATGCTCGCGAGCGGCTATCTTCCTCCCGTGTTCCACAACGATAACTGGGCTAGGGATAGCCCAACTATACCTGGACAACGTTTATAGGTGGTTCGGACTCCCCACCAAGGTCATCAGCGATAGGGACCCACGCTTCACCTCCCACTTCGGCCGAGAACTCGCGAAAAAGCTGACTACCCAACAGAACCTGTCAACGGCCTTCCACCCGCAGACAGATGGGATTTCCGAAAGGAAAAACCAATGGGTAGAACAATACCTCCGACTCGTAACGTCATCGGCCCCCGAAGATTGGACCCACTGGCTGACAATAGCGTCAGCAGTACACAACAACCGGAGAAACGAAACGACCGGTCTATCGCCCAATCAAATCCTTCTGGGGTACGAACCAGAGCTGCTCCCAGCGGAAACACCACCATCAAAGAACGAGACCGCTGAAGATCGAGTCTCTGTCATGAACGAAAAGCGAGCCCAGGCCATCGATGCCATCAATCAAGTCGCAAAAGGAAAATCGGTGATCCCGTCACAATACAAAGTTGGAGAAGAAGTCTGGCTCGAGGCAACCCACCTGAAAGTCCGACATCAGAAGACCAAGCTGGCCCCGAAACGGTATGGACCCTTCAGGGTCGTCAAAGAAGTCTCACCGGTGGCGTACAAGCTGAAACTTCCCGTTTCATGGAACATCCACGACGTGTTCCATGCATCCCTCTTATCGCCCTATCATGAGACGGCCGCCCACGGACCTAACTTCTCCCGACCATCACCAGACCTTATCAACGGAGAAGAAGAATTCGAGGTAGAACGGATCGAAGGTCACAGGCAATATGGGCGCACCAAGCGCCTCCAGTATCTAATCAAATGGAAGGGGTACCCCGATCACGACAACACATGGGAACCTGCTGACCAGGTCCATGCGGACGACCTAATCAAGGAGTACCAACAAAGGCGCCCAACCAAGGAGATAAAAGGGCGACAAGGGACGCTGAGACCGCCACCCTCTCCACCCTGGCCTCTCGACCAACCAACCAACCCCTCCTCGAGTACATCCGCGACGATAAGAAAGACTCGCGGCCACTCCAACAAGTCCTACTCCTACACCTACAGTTCCACATCGTCCCCCGCCTGCCAAAGCGACCCCTCATCGAACGTCTCCACTGCACTGTCACCAGGGACAAAAAGCCCGCCTACTTCGAATTCGCCCCCGGCCAGCCCTTCCGACACTTCCTCTACTTGTACCTCAACAAGCTTCCCCAGGACCACATCCTCCTACATCGCTGCTTCTGCTACGACCAATACTGCGTCTTCCACGGGTAAGTCATGTCCGACGCCTCCAACAACCCCTCCGTCTGCTCCCCCAGAGGGACGCCACCCCCCATGGCACCACCTCTCTCGCCGTCCACCGCCGCCGTCGGCCTCCAGCTGGAGCCGAACGACCCCATCTCCCTCATGCACATTGCCCAGGGGCTCCTGGCCACCATCCGTAAGAGGGAAGCTGACCACCGCACCGAGTCCGACACCTGGAGCGAGCAGATGGCCCTACAGAAGCTCCGCTTCGAGGAGGCACTGGCCCGCGTACAGCCAAGGGAGGATGCACCAGAGGGGTACGTACTCAACATCAAGGAGAGGGCCCCTAACTTCGTCATCCCCATCCAAGACGGGTACTACCAACCCGCATGGTGGGTCAAACAGCTCGCCGACGGTAGGGTCGCGGGGCTCCCCAAGAGTCACTCCCCGGGAGAGGCCCCCTATGTTGCCGAGGTATACGCCGAGCGTGACATCGACAGTGAGGACGAAGACGTCGTCCTCCCCTTGCAACCCTGGCTGCTCGCCCTACTTAAGGGCAGTTCCAGTGTCTACAGCATGCTCGTCCAGGAAGTCCGGGACAACGGCGACTGGCCTCTCCAGGCCGAGGTTGCACGCTTCAGGGAGCTCGAGATCTCGCTCCTGGACATCAAGCTCCGCATCGACCACCTCCAGGCCGAGCAGCGAGGTATGCGGGAGGCCCAGGAGGCGTCAAGGGCGCGCCTCGAACTGGCCCGGCTGGGCAGCAAGACAGGCAGTCTCCGGATGGTGGGACGCCCCGAGCAGCGTACCCGAGGGTATCGGGGAAGAAGGACGACCCAGTTCAGGGGGGGCATGGACTAGATGCGGACATCTAGTCTAAGCAGCGGTGTGATGTAACCGGCTCCTGGGACGAGGCTAGCTTGTACGCCTCGTGGACCGGGGTAAGTTCCTGAACCGGGCTAGTACTGTATGGATTGATCGGATCACTTGTCATTGATGCGTGTAGTGCCTCGTTTTGATGTGGATGGACAGCAGGCCAGCATCGTGTTGTTTCAGATTGCTGTGCCCCTCGTGTTTGGTTTCTAATACTTTGTACGCGTTTGTAGCTTTCTTTGTGTACTTAAGGACGACCGACTTGACCCTGTAGCGGCAAGTTGAGTCTCCTGTCTAAATAACAGAAGTCTCTTCCTTCTATTCAAAGCGGGGTCTTATCGACGTACTGATAAGGCGGGAACCCACTACTCCTCAGTCCCCCTAAGTCGCTGTAAAGACTTAGCTTATGACCCAGCGTCCCACCAAAGACACGGTCGCTCTACCCAAGTACGCCTTCTGCCAGGAGGTATTCCCCGACCTAGTGCACAAAGGAGGACGTTGTACGTGCTTCGACATCACAAGGCCCAAGGAAGAGCCAACTACTACGGACGCTACTGAGCTCTAATCGTCTCGTCCATACCGGCGGTGACAATTCCGGTGACGAGCTGGGGATAGACTGGCCGCGGTCCGGTCCGGGAACATGGCGGACCGGGTTCGCACCCGAACCGGACCTTATGTTCAGGTTCAGGTTCACTCATATGGCTGAACCGAACATATACTGGGGTTCGGGTTCAACACCTTATGTGAACCTGGACCTTAGGTTCGAACCTGAACCTTGATAGCAGACTGAGCGGTAACCAGAAATTTTATTATTTTTAGTTCTATATATGTGTCACTAAATGCAGCAAAATGCAAAACTACTTCAAAGCCTTCTAGCATACGCGCTAAGTCTCACCAAAAGGAATATATAAAAGCGAAGAGGGCAAGGCCAAGGTATGTGACGACAGAAGAGGGCAAACATCTTTATGGTAAGGAACATGTCAAAAGACGACTGGTGCTTGTGATTCTCCCATTGAGTTAGTGTTTGCGCGCACATATGGTAATTGAGAGGAAGCTTGGGACAATTGCAGTCAAAAGGATCGTCGGGACAAATGACTGAAGAAACAGCAGCTAAGTATGGCGTGACGGGAACCATATAAAATGATTGCCTTACTATGTATTGGTGACCAGGACTGGTGTAAATGGTGGTGACGAAAACCTTGAGTACAAAGACGGCAGTGAAAAGGACGGCAAGGACGCTCGTGAACGGCTCCAACGCCTCACACACCGCAATCCATTGTGCTGCGGTAGCAGCGCCAGGTGCGGAAAACATCTCGAGAGACCCGTGAAATATACGCTTGCATGTCGTGCAGAAGTAGTCCTTGCTCCCGTAGCCCAGTTGTGTCTAGATCCTACTGAGGAGTAGCGGTGCTAGGGCGGTAGCGACGGAGCGCAAGAACTTATCATCAAAGTCGGTGATCAAATCCTCTGTACCGGGCGGGAAAAGTTGCTTTGAATGTGGATACAGGCGCTCTAGATTGAGAGCGATCTGAAGTGACCTGGAAAGGCACCTGTCTGTAGCAGGGTCGCGGCTCGCAAAGAGAATAATGACAGGAATGCTAAAAAGGATTTTTAAGTTCGTGCTTCCACCAGCGATGGGGCAGTCACAGAGGAACTGAGATGGTAGTGCAGTACGGCCAGTACCCAGTGTGGTTTACCTGAGTGTGTTAGTACCACTGCCGCATGGCCCACACCTACCTTTCTTCGCTTGCTGACCCATCTGAGTACATGTGTACCTTGACCGTTAAGGTCGCACCGCGTTCTTCTTTTATCGTCAGCTTCTTTTGATAGGTGGGATGATCACGGAGAGAGGGAGATGGTATTTACCAAACTAGAAAGGATAAATTGGATGTCGGAGTATGGCCAAACCAAAAAAAAAAAAAATATTTCGCACCTTAGCAGACCTTTCTGTCGACTTCGCCACCTGCTATCCTCACTATCCATCACCAACATGGGACGGGGTGAGCGTGACAAAGTCGATACTTCACTCATTGTCACAGAACCACGTGTCCCTCGACCAACAGCACACGCACGAGGCTTTGATCATGAGGGGTTGAGTGCGCCAAACATTTCTGAAAAGGCGAAAGGTTACTTGATCATGTTTCAAATATAATGGCATAGTGACTTACCCT
The DNA here is from genome assembly GCA_015178925.1 of Russula emetica. NCBI lineage: Eukaryota > Fungi > Basidiomycota > Agaricomycetes > Russulales > Russulaceae > Russula > Russula emetica. The sequence goes on from WHVC01000058.1 coordinate 120,190, forward strand.
AATGCCGCAGGCCCCAAGACTGCAGCTGCAGAGTCTGTTGGCAAAGCAGATTCAGAAAAAAAATGTAAGCATTATTTGATGTTATGAAACCGCAAAAATTGATAAATCTTTGAAGAACTCACGATAAATACCTTGTTTTTGAAGGATGCGTCAAAGCCTGAAGGAGAAGCTTGTAATCCAGATGGAACATTAAAGGATGCTGATAAAATGGAATGGTTGAACTCACCATCGGATTTGGTACCGGTGCCATTTGAAACCCGTCAAGAACATGTCCTTGATGATGAACCTGATGATGAACGCATCACAAAAAGGTGTCGAGTAAGCTAATGTTCCGATTTCATAGAGCATTACCACTTACGTGATTTATATCCTCACTTCACTCCAGCTATACAAAAAGCCTGATGTGGTCCCTTCAAGCGATGATGGTTTGTATGCAAGTGATGCCGAGAAGTTGACAAAGGAAGCCGCGAGACCAAGATCAACGACTATTGACGCTGGGTCTACTGAAGGGGATACTGTTGAGGAAGGGCTTGACGAAGTTGAAGACAGCTTAGAAACTGAAAGCGAAGATGACAATCCAGAGGCAACAAGATGATACTGGGAGGCGAAGCGGAAGAAAGAAGGCCCAGGCGTTCGCAAGGTGAGTTTGCCACGGCCCGCGATGCGTGATGCAATGCGGATTTGATTGCTGATGTTTGTTTATTCAAGCCCAAGAAAAAAAGTTGGAACACGCTGGATTTACGACTCTGCTTCACAAAGGATGTCCGCACGATCAAAAATGAAGAAGTGGCAGGCAAGTATTGCAAGTTATGCCTGTAAGTTGCCAATTCATGTTTTTTTTGGCGTTTAACCCAACATACATACCCTAGAGAGAAAGGTACAAAAAAAGCAGATGCCTTCTTCACCGGAAATGGTTCATCCCATCGAACACACATCACGAGGTATTTACCCCCTTGTTAGCCTGAAATTGTCTGAACTTATTGGTTTTAGGTTTCATTACCGTCGATATCTCGAAATCTGTGAAGCCAAAGGTATCGAGCCAAAGGCCCGCGCTCCAGAAGAATTCCAAAAGAAAAACAAGTACGTCACTCCAAAAGTTAGTGCTGCTTTAAGCGACTGACCATGCTCCGAATGAAGGGGACAGAAAACGATGAATGGTTTTGTTGTTGCAGCGAAGAAGCCAATGCCAATTCCACCCGTTACAAAAGCAGGCTTGAGGGAATATCTACTTGAGTATATTGTTGATGGTGACCTGGTATGGTATTCCTTTCGTTGCTGGGGTGTATCTTTACTTACTGTTCTTATTTCAGTCTTTTCAGTCTGTCGAGCATCCATCGTTCCTGCGCCTCATCCGTTACCTTTGCCCAAAGCTCAACACAAATGACATCCCAAAGCATACCTGCATGGGTGATGCGGTCATGGAAAAGGTCACAATACTTGACGAAATCGACTTGGATCTGGTAACGGGCATCAACTCCCTTGTCTCTATTGTCTACGATGGCTGGTCTTCAAAACGACGCCGATCTTTCGCATCTTACAGCATCCAGTACATCTACTCGCCACCCGAAGATCCTTATCACTGGTCCTTGAAGAGTCACCTTCTTGACTTTCATCGAACTGTTGGACGCCACACTGGGTTGATGGTTGGAAATGACATCATCGGTGTTATTCGAAAGTTTGGGCTTACGGACAAGGTTAGTGTTCTCTTGATCTGAACAACAGATTTAACTGCTGTATGTATTCTTTCAGTTTGGTTGGCTCATTGGCGATAATGTACCTGTCAATGATGTGGCAGTTCGGCATGTTTGCGAGACTTTGGACCCACAGGCGGAGCGACTGGATGCAAAGGAAGTTCGGGGCCGGTATGGTTTTATGCTTTTGTTGGGGTATATTGCCGCTCACCTACATCATCTACCACAGGTGTATTGAACACTCCATCCATCTCATGGCATGTCACTTTGTGACGGCACTCGATGTTCTAGGCATTGGCCGAACGAAGAAAAAAATCCATGCACCCAATTCGGCACAGCAAGAACTCAATGAGTTTGAGGAAGGCTTTGACGTCGATATTAGTATGGAGGTGGAAGCCTTACCCGACGATGCGGAAGCAATGCATGCGGCATTTGACACCAGTTTCGAGACTGGTGACATTGTCGGGAAGTTATTGGCATTTATTGCCCAGCTTCGTGCTTGTGGTGATGACGTCCGGGAGTATTTGTTGCAGATCGCAACGTCACTGGGCTGTCCACCATGGGAGATCAAACTTTGGGTACACACACGCTGGGGCTGCCTTGGTGACTGCTTCCGCACTGTTCTTGCGATCCAAAAGGTATGTAGTATATTGTTATTTGATGAGTTATTGCGTGATATTTTGGGCAGGGAATCGACCGTTTCTGCCGCCTCGCTGATGAAGAAGAAGACTTACCACCCCTTGCCAACGGCAAGAAATGGGCCAACTACTTACTTTCTGGACCGGAGTGGGACATCATCAGGCTTGCATACGATTGCTTGGAGGTATGCTTATTGTTCGCCAATTAAATGTCTTCTGAATATCATGCATATCATGAATAGATCTTGAGGACGGCTCATGGCGAACTCTCTGTGGAGAAAGCACCAACGTGCTATAAAGTCTTTCCATTGGTGGAGATGCTTCAAAGCAAGTGGGATGACCTTTCCGAAAACAACCAATATGAGCCGGTTCATAAGGCTCTCGCAGCTGGCTTGAAGAACATGGTAAAGTGGTATCGTAAGGCAGATGATACCTCGATCTATTTTATTTCTCATGGCAAGGATCCTACTCTGTTCTCTGAGTCGTAACTACAGCTAACTCTCTCATAGTCCTTGATCCGACATGGAAGCTGTCTTATGTGCAGGTGACATGGCACGCTGAGAATGTAGAAGACAATATGGACCGTCTTCGAGAAATCGTACGCCCTCTTTTTGTTTCCATATGTTATACAGACTTGTCTTAATCTTTCACATTCCATCCAGTACCTTAAATATCACGCAAAATACAATGCTGCAAAGGGAACTCAACCACGTATTGCTACTACAGGAAACCCGACCAATACTCTCAGCCGCCGTAAGTTCCTTTATATTTTTGATGCATTGTTTTGATGCCTTTATCAAGAGCACTCATCGACGGAGCGATGGATGACCCAAATTGTGAAGGCGGCAAAACCTGCTACCTCAAACAGGGACGGCCAGGTCTCCGATCCATTTGCTGAACTGAACAGATTTTTTGAGAGTGACCCACTTTCAAGAACGGAATGTTCTGACATTATTGCATGGTATGGGGTACATCTCAGATTGCTTGTTGCCGAGTCATTGGACAATTCAGCTTATTGCTTCGCAGTTGAAATCAACTGAGAAGGAGTTTCCTGTCATTCGGCTTATGGCTCGCGACTATATGGCAATACCAGTGTCCTCTTGCCTTGCAGAGCGTTCATTCTCGATGTCAGCTCGCACAGATGATGTCCGTCGACGCCAGATGGGGAGTGAGAAGTTTGGAGCATTGCAGAGGTTATGTGCAGCATATCGTGATGGTCGTTTGGAAGCTGTTAAAGAGAGTTGGATGGAGATCGATCCTGATTTTAACATTGATATAGGCAATGAGTAGCAGAATGATTTACATAGTATACAGTACATGTAACAGGCCAGCAGCGGGTTACACGGTGTATGTGTGTGAATCATCAAGCTGTCATCCCAGTGTGTGCTGCTTGCGCGACTCCAACAGCTCATTGGCCAACGGCCCGAGCGCACTCACAACTTTCATCTTTCCTTTTCCTTTCATCTTTTCCTTCTGGTGAGAACATCTGCAAGCACTGCAAACAAGGCAAGCACGATTGTATTGTCGAGGGCAGAAAACCGAGAAGTGCACCCAAGTGAGCCACCCTTTCTGACAAATCCCTGCTTATCCTTAGTATGCGATCGCAACTCCGAAATCCATCCACACATCCACACTCGCCTGTCAAGGTCGTCAAACCCAATTGGGGCCAATTGGGGCCTCTCAACCTTGACCATGGCATCTTCTGCCAGCAATATGAATCTTAGAGTGACATGGTTAGGACACGCAGTGCGTTGTAACCGAACCTCCTGCAGCTCAACCCGTAGTGACGCACGAGTTTGTATGTACACTGGCCCAACACAGGAGTGGTACGTGCATGCCATTTCATTCCTGGAGGAATAGATCGAATTCTGAATTCTCTGCAGGTCGCAGCTTTACGGATTCTTGTACGATGCTCTGGGCCAGCCGGGTCGTCCGACAAGAACCACCCAACACCAATGGAGGAGACTGTACCTCCATCTACTTTGCAGGGTAAATGCTTCCCTTCGCTGCGAATCTCGTCCACGGATGCATTTCAACTCAACTTCAATGACAGTGATTCAGGGTGCATTACGACCAGTGGCCCGTGTCCCATTTTCAAAGATCTCGTCCCAGTCCGCCCACACTTTGTCTTCGGCGACACTGATATGAGACCTGTTGGAAAACCACAGTGATCAGCTCCAAATACGGGTCCTTCGACATCACGACAATTCCATTTGGCGTGGTGGCATCTTTTCTCTCATTGCCCGCCTCGGCTTCCGCGTGCGTTTTTTCTTATCTCTCCCACTTCCTTTCCCTTCCTATTTCCCAAAACTAACCGAATATATCCAGTCAATCGGATGAATCGGATGAAGAACACTCATCGCAGAAGCACGTTCAAGCACATCCTGCGTCATCAGGTTCAGGTGATGCCCCACTCTCCTAACCCTCTAGTAGAGTTGGATATCGACCCATATCCAGACGATGTGGTTCCCATCGGACTACTCGCCAGCCTTACCCTCTCATCACTCATCAAGGGATACCCCAGGTGCGGCCACAGACAAGACACGCAAGGGAAATGTGACCGTGGACGACGACGACATGGTGCGTTTATATTCTTGTCTGCGTAGAAGCTCGCCCACAAGGGAGAAGATGACTGATGAGACCTTTGTGTTGTTAGTAGGGTGTCGCCAACAAGAGGTACTTTATGCCAGGCCCGTCGATGAACGTTGACCCGCACACAGTATTCCGCTCACTCCCAGCAAGAGTCTCGCCCAGGGGCCCATACGCCGCATGCACTGTCCTGTATCACAACGGACAAGACTGGAAGCACGTGGAAAGAATCTTTGGAGAGATGGTAACAGAAAGCGACACCGCTCTTCGTGCCTCTATCCCAGCGTTAGACGTGCTTACTGACTTCATGGAAACCCAGCTGAACGACTCTCAACGCAACGTTCTCATATTCCTACCCTCAAACTTTGCCGTGAGCAGAGTGCTAGATGCCTCACCACATGAAGAGCAAGCAGTCTCGAGCATGTATTGCTTATACATACCGCCACACACTATGGGCATCTTGCTGCCAACGGTCGCCCCCAAAACCCCTCTCTGCTCAAGCTCAAGTTGCACACGCCCACGTGGACCTCAATGTACCCAATCATCTGAATCGATCAATCGACTTCCGGGCAGTGACAGAGGCCACGAATAATGAATACGTCGTTTGGTCCCTCGAGTGATGAGCGGGAGAATATGAACCTGCCTTGAGGGAGTATTTGGAGCACAGTGACGGCGCCATTGTGCGTAAGAGGCTTGAGGGTGACATGTCTCGGTGGAACTGTGGAAGAGGTGGTTCGGTACAATAGACTTGTCAGAAGTATCAGGGATAGGGATAACAAAGAGCTTGCTGCGTGCAGTGGAATTCTGGGAGAACTGCGAGTCATTAGGCTGTGTTAGAGTGTAGCGAATTTCTTTCTTTGAGCCTCCTGACTCCTGAGTGATTTTTGAATATTTTTTTTTGGTCGAACATTGTTCGAACCTGAACCGGACCTGAACCCAGGTCCAGGTCCAGGTTCACCAATTTGCCAGAACCGGACATCTAGGTCCGGTCCAGGTTCAGGCCCAAAGCTACCGAACCCAAACCGGACCGGACCCCGGCCAGTCTAGCTGGGGAGTCTGCACTGTGGGAAACTAACCCAATCAAGCAAGAAAACGATCTTAAAGGTAACCAACTACATTGACGCAACCAAAAGGTTCAACGTAGAGAAAAATCAGTAATAACAAGCCAATGACGACAAGAAACGACCAAACACAAGTTATCTCACAAACATAAATCATCACACTAATCATACGTGTAGCGCCGGGCTAAGCACCCAATCAAGAACAAGAAGTAGGGGGAAGGCGTGTGAGGAGGAGGCATGGAGGACGAAAGGAGGAGGGGCACAGGGAAGAGGGGAGGAAAGTAGAGGGAAGGATTGATGAAGACTCAACCCGCCGACCAAAGGCACACACCATCCATCCACCCTGCAGCTTTCACGCACCCAAACCATCCACTCAAACTCAAGTTTCGGACCTCGTGGACTCAAGGCTTACTGGAAGACACACAGCCTTGTTCCACTCACACTGACAACACCCACCAACTCAATTTCGGGCGCAACACATTGGCTGCAAAGCCAAAACAACAAATTTCATTATTTTACCGGAGGAACTATGGACACGGATACGGAGATGGATACTGCATTACACATGTAAAGTGCTACATAGGGTTCTGTACCCAAGGCGCAAAGAAATGGATTCAAAAAAAAAAAAAAAAAACTAACCCGATAACTCTCAGGTATCTGCAGCAAATACTAGGGGGTGTGAAGTGTTGCGAGTAATCACGCAAGCCTCTGCGGAATACTGAACTTTGTATGTATGCCTATCTAAGTTTAATTCACGTGTTACCTGCGCCAATAAGGCCGCACGCTGGTGTGGCGGTCCCGGGAACGAGAATAGGAGGCCACACTGAGCCGGAGGAATCGCACGCGCTTTCAGTTGTGCACGCTTGTGCGTGCTTCGCTACTTCACAAGTAGGGCCGCAATAAACCACTATAGACTCCGCCAAACTTGCTAAGGCCGCGGATGCGTGTGGCATACTCGGAAACTTGAACACAGGGGAGAGTTACACTGAGCTCTTTGAAGTCGACACACTAGAGGGAAAGGGGAATCTTCTCTGTGTTTCCTGTAATGTAATTACATAGGCTATATGGTAAGTTTTTAATCTAAGGAACTGTAGTAAGTTACAGGGGAAACCAAAGCACTGCAAAGTTGTCTGGAATAATGAATGCAGCCACAGAAGTCCAACCCGAAAATGCCGGAAAAGCGGCCCGGGAAGTGCCCGGAAAGCAGGAAAGTATGGGAGCTAACCGCGGTCACACTGAAGGATAGAAAGTGAATGTATATCGAAGTCCCCAAGATGGGGAATATATACTACATATCACGTGCTAGGTCATATCACATGGTAGTGTGATATCTATGTCATATGCGTCATACAGTGGGCAACAACACTCCTCCTTAATACCATGGTGATGTGAAGATGTAGATCAGTGATAAGTGTAAAAGAAGAGAAAATGTGGTGCGTAGGTGTGGAAAGAGGTAGTCCAAAGAGTGAGAAAACTAAAGTGAAAAACTCGAGAAAGGTCTAAAAAACTCAGTGTGTTACGCCCCTTGGCTTATCCTGTGTCATGCGTCTATCTTTTCTTTCTGTCTTGCTCATATGTGTATTACCAGCCTGCTTATCCGCCTCTACCGGACTACTTCGGCCGTTGCCACTTATCTCGATACTTAGCAGCTATAGTCTTGACGTGTCGTTCATACATACCTTCCTATTCTGGCCACACTTCCCACGCGCCTCCAGACCACTCACTATACGTGTTCCCTCCAGTATAACATGTATGCGTGAGTCACTTCTACAGCTATGACTCCATTCTCTTTTGCCTCTGACTCGCTACGATACTGCGCATCACTAAGCTCGTTTCCATGGCTTACTGATGCTTACTGATACGATTACTATACACTCTCGACTCCCTTTGACTCATGTATAGTGACTCCTCTTGTATAGTATATATGTCACGGTCGACGTCATCCCGCGCCCCTCCTGACGTGGAACACTCGTACCTGTTCTGCCCGAGGGACGACCCGGCCGAGTACCACAAGGGTTGTTGGTGTAAGTGTTCGAGTTGTTCTGGCTAAGCTGTTCTGGACTGTTCCTGCATCAGGAAAAACCTCCTTTCCTAATTTAGCCATCATTAGAGCCTGTAGATCTAGCAAATCCTATTAGTTGCTAAAGCTGCTAATGATGTCTAATGATGTCCATCAGGAAAAGTGTCAGTACTTTTTCTTTGTCTTTTAGTACTTTTTCATGTCTTTTTTGTCTTTTGACTTTTAAAAAAGACAAGAAAGACAAAAAAGTCATGAAAAAAGTACTGAAAGACAAGAAAAAGTACTGACACTTTTCCTGATGTCTAATGACGTCTAATAGTGTCTATCTGTTTATGAGGAAAATCCTCTTTTCCTAATTCAACCATCATTAGAGACAGTAGATCTGGCAATCATACGAGTTGCTAATGATGCCTAATAATGTCTATCGATTGTTCCGGTTAGGGAAAAGTAGGTACTCTAGATACACAATACTACTGAGACATAACAAGAACTATTGTAAACTAATAAGTGCCTCGCGATCAGTGAGGGTTACTATAACAAAAAAGTATATTCTGGATGTCTTTTTTTTCGAATTTGTATTCCACTGTGCGTTACAACTCTGGTACAGAGGCAGTCACACAGGTGGCTGTGTACTATGAACGTACATTTTATGGTACGGCAGTGAGCTAGCGTAGGCTGGTTATATGTAGCTAAAGAGTATGAGGGGTGTGGTGGTCGTGTGAGCTTTGACAGCCTGATCCGCGGTTTGGTATGCTAGGGACGTGCGACTGGTGCCAGCGTTCAGCCCATGCGTCAACTGCGGCTGCCTTGCTTCCCTCTTCCTGCTTATTGATAGTGTGGGGCTCGTCTGCTACTGCGAGTTCAGCCGTGCATATGGCCTCAAAGGGACTGTCAATCGTGTCATAATCGATTAGAGACGAGGACGACGGAGCAGATGGGACTAACCAGAACTGAACGCCATTCGCTTCGTCTCCTCAATCCATCGCTTCGCAGCAACAGATCTTGGAACCAATGAATGATTCCAACTCATCATCAGTCTGTACAGACGAAATTGCCCAGCGCAATGCGGATACATCGGAGTTTGAATGTGTGCTCTCCAAATCCTGTTCAATGGCTCATACGATGCCGCCGTGATATCGTTCACGACAGGCGTTGATGAGTTCGGGGAGACGGAAGCTCAAAAGGATGCTATCTAGGGAGATGCATGACGTGAGGCTCCTAGTGGCATAATGGATGGACAGCTGAATCAACTGCAGGGTGCGCCACAAGGAGTTAGAGATTGATGTCTTGAACGGCGAAGAAAGGTCGATCAGCGGCGCAATCGTGAGAAGGATGTATACGGTTCCGACAATGGAATAGACAACCAGGGCCGTATATGCCACGACGTTATTGAGAGTGAAGAAATACATAATCAAGCCCACGCCGAAGAGTAGGAGACTCAGGTGAAGGAGTGAGGGAATGGCGCTAATCATTTGGTCCAAGCTATGCTGACGAAGGCCATCGAAGAGATAAGCCCTGATTCTTGTGCGAGTCGAAGGGACGGTGTGGCATCGGGAGCAGGAGAGGTATTCCTGGATCCGCTGTTGGACCAAAATTGCGCTGAGTGCACAAGTGAGGCTGGAGATCAACTGAGTGCCCACAACACATTCACGGTGACGTCCAGGTCGCTGAGACGAGTGGACAGGATATCCGTAACGGGCATCTATGTTGTATTAGCCGACTGGCAGAGCTGAAGCAATATCTGGCCGAGTAGCAACTCCGTCGAATTTGGTCGCAGACCACCGATGGTCTTGGTCAAGAATATGGAAACGACAATGGAGAATAGACCGGCCTGGTGTGATGGGTGAAAAATTTGACCACCACCAAGGACAATTCTGTACACACAGAGTTTAGGATGGTATCGGATTTGCCCTTTCCAATGCTCCGCGAGCTGTAAATCGTGCGTTTCTGCTCGGGAAATGTAGGATTGCCACATATCCCCGTTTGATCCTTGATGTCGTTGTTCTGTAATTAGACGGAGGTACATCAGTTCACAAGAACCTGGATTTGAAATTAAAGTTGACCTTCGGACAGCGACGAAGAGATGTTTGTAGGTTATGGGTTTGGGGTGGATAACAAGCAAGACGAATTGCCCTTCGTGCGAGGGATGGAAGTCCCTGTATGACGAACACAAAGTGCAATGAGTCAGTAGCAGGAGAGGAGAATGAAGACTACAGTAGGTAGGTAACAATTGAACCGGAAGTGACACCATTCACCGTGGCTGGGTTCATCGATACAGGCACAATACCTCCCTGGTCCTGCACTCCGCTACTTGAGTTAGAACCAGAAATCTGAGCACCCATAGACTGCATGCTGGATGTGTTTATCGTTTGTGGAGTCAATGGTGGGACATGAGGCCCGTTGTTGAATACTGTAGCTGAGTCGACTGCAGCGTATTGGGCTTTCCTGGCCCTTGAACAAGGCCCTGCTGTTGCAATGGCTGAGGCTGCTGGTGACCAGGAATAAACTGTTATGGTTAAGCCAATGCTTGAAGGGCAGGCGCATGATTGACCTGAGTGCGGTTATCAATTGGTGCATTCTTGGTGGATGTCAGACCAGCGCGGAACCCATTCTGGTCTTGCGCAGCTCGTTGTAAGTGCTCTCTATTCTGCTCCACGAATGTGATGACGTACTGTGGGACATGATACACCTCCAGTTCGGCACCAGATGTATGCGAAAACCGCGGCAGAATGCTCATCGTCTCAGTGTTTATAACAGATGTTTCCGACGTGATGCTAGCCAAAAGCGCTTGGTAATCTGCCTCCGTGGGTGATGAGGCTGCGCCTGTGGTTGCAGGGGTTGAGGTAGTTGACCTGATGCTTGCGTCCTCAATCGAGCAACGATGCTACTAACATAAACTTGATTGAAGTGGCGTACTGTTGAATCGATCCTCTTACAAACAGGGTAGTTTATTGGGCCGGATAGGTGGCTGTGAAGGGGGATGTGTGATCTGGGGCGACTGCTGTGGCAGAGCCCCATTGATTTGCACGAGCATGCTATTGGACTGTAAGCCATTGCGCACGCATGACTTGGCTTTTTTTACATTCCGGTGTCACGTGCCTTGTGAGTTGTGCTTCGTCGGTCCACACGTCGCCTCCTCTGTTGCGTCTTCCCTCTGTTCGCTCTGTCCCCTCCTTTTCCTCTTGCTCCTGTCCACCAGTCCCATGCCCAAAAGAACTAGTAAAAAAAATAAGTCGATCCCTCATGTATTTACTATAAAACAGTTTCTTCAACTATCTCAATGTAACGGGCAAGTTTTCCCTCTCCTTTTTGTGTGACAGCTGTCCCAGAATGATTTTTTTTTTCCATTTTCCTTCTCTTCCACCTTTTTCTGCTTCCCTACTAATGAAGACTTACACTGAGCCGCCGCACTGCTGTGTATTAAACTTGACCGTTTGCGTGCTAACATTGGCCTGAGCGCGTTTAACACTTGCTTTCAACCATAGGGCCATGGCTACCGAGTCTTCAAAATGGTACTCACAGACGTACGTGCCTTCGTTCTGTGCTCCCCCATATACTTCCTTGACAGATGGGCCGATGGGTATACGCTGTGAAATAGGCCCTCCTTCTGTGTTTCAAGCTGCATTCTAGGATCGCTGTGGTGTCATCTACCGCGGCGGTGACACTGCGCCAATTGGTCATGTTCGTCATCAACAAGATCGTAGAGGAAGATCACCGCATGTTGCTTGCTAATGAGCTTGAATCGATAACTCTTCCGAATGGGACGACACAAGCGCTCGCCCCTGCCGTGCGTGACGCCTTCGCTATCTTCGAGGACCTTTGTCTGTTGGGTAACGGAGAGCACCCGCAATTCCCACAACCCGAGTACCTCCACAAGACATTTGCTCTCGAGCTGATTGAGAGCATGCTCACGAATTACCACCAACTCTTTCGCAAGGTGTCTCTTCCCCTTTATCCATCCGAGACCTGTATGCCAGTGCTTGTCCTCAAATCACTCTCATCTTCATGGCATTCCGAACTCTTACTCTTATTACAACACCACCTCTTTCCCCTGCTCCTCAAAACGCTCTCCGAACGCTCCGCTTTCCCACTTTCCCGCTTTCCCTCTGCGGCACCTGTGTTGTCTTTCTCTTGCTCAAGCAATTCTCCTCCAAGCTCGAGATGGAGGCCAAAGTCATCCTCACACTACTCATCAAACTCATTTGTGGAAAGACTGACCCAGTGAGCCCCGGCTTGGGTGGATGAGGGTGCTCGCGATGGAGATCATGCGCGGGTAAGCTCCCCTTCTATACCCCATTTCTGACACATTGGCTTACTGGTGCACGCGATTCGCCATATGTATAAATATGTGCAGGCTTTGTAGCAATGCCGAGTTCATGCACAGAGTCTGGTAGTGTTACGATGCCTTGGCAACCGACGGTGACACCAGCAGCGCCTCTAGCATACGCGTCTTCACCCTCCTCATATCCGCCCTGAAGTGCCTGGTCACCTCACGTCCCATCCTGCTCGGCGTCTCTGCGCAGATGTACGGTGTGGGTGTACCTGCAAGTGACTCTCAATCGCATCTTCATAGCCACCACAGCCTAGACAGCGTTGCAGAGATGGTGGCGACAGCTGTCAGCGCAACGGTGTCGAACATCGAAGTGATCGACGTTTACCGTGGTGGTATCCTGGCCGACTGGTACGTCCCACTGCTGATACTCCTCACCATTATCCTTCTCATGCCCCACACTCGTATCTGATTTCATCTCTCGAGACGGATGTTATTCTGTGCCTCGGTGATGATTGCATCCCCGATTATCTCATTACTAGGCTCCTTGCAGCTGCTCTTGGAGGGACAACTGCCAGATACAATCAGATATTCGTGCATCATGAGCGGGGCTGTCGCAAAAGATGCGGGTGCTGCATGATTCCTCTCAGGGTATGTACCGTGGGCGCTGCACTGTGGGAGTGCCATGCCGTGCATGATCATGGTGTATTGGGAAGAGCGGTGGGCACAGGACCTTGGGGAGCTGAAAGGGTAATCTTTTGTACAGCACTATCCAGAACTGTTCACAGTTTTCTGATGTAAATGAAATATCATTATTTTAAGAATTTGTATGAAATTTGTGTGTTCTAGCAAGTACTCGGCCTAAGTAATAAGCCCTAATAGCTGATAACAACAGCTACTGGCTTCTAACCAAGCTATGGTAGATTTGTACAAAATTAATATGGTCCAAGCAAGCACTCAATGTAGGTAATGAGCCCTAACAGCTGCTAACAACAGCTACAGATGCTATTGGATAAGCTATTGTAATGTTGTATAAAATCAATACCATCTAACAACGACTAATGAGCCCTAACAGCAGCTAATGACAGTTAAATAGATTCCAGTAGGGAAATTGTGTGTGTAACCAATATAATCGGCCTAACATAGCTAACGACCTACTCCAACTACCCAGCCATACTGAGACCAAATAAAGCCTAATATATCTACCCTAGGCAAGTTAGTAAAGGAGGTTTTTCCTGATGTGGTGACGTCGCCATTTGTATCATGACATCTGTGATGACTCGATTGTATGACTAGGCTCTGGGATGACGTAGGGGATGACGCTGTGTGATGACAGGTGTCCCTAGTAGAAAGGCCCAGTAGGCTCCGGACGCTTTATGACGTCGCTGGTAGCTTGTACCCCAGTGATGTCATGATGACATCATAGCATTCTGACATGTATTTATACCCTGCCTTGGAGTCCCTAAGACTCCAAGTTGAGTCTCCTGTCTTTGGGACTTAATAGTATCTTGCCTTCCCCTCTCCTGTCCACTCCTCTCTATCACAACTCTCAACTTGTCTAAAGCCTTAAGGGCGGCTGTCATAGTCCTTGTCTAGCCAGAGGGCGGCTGTTAGAGCCCGGTATCGAGTCAGTGTCCCCGTCGGTGACATTAGACTCAACTTCTTCTACCATCACGGCTGGTGCAAGTACTGCAGCCAGCAGGGTCATTCTATCTGACAACGACCTCCTCGTCACAAGACCTAACTATCGAGTTATCTGCTTGGAAAAATATAGTGCTGTCAATAAAAGGGGAAAGCCATACCAAGTCTATTGCTTGGACGACAAGCTAAGCATCCCAGGAAGCAAACTGATTTGCTTGTACCAGAACAAGTGGCACGGCCTGCTGGTAAGCCAGAAAGGAACATCGGCAGTAGGACCAGAGTTCCCAGAAGTACACAAGTACGACATAAACACCCTGATCACTACCTTGGACGAAGCACTAGGAGAGGAACCACCACCTCCCTTAAAAGAACCACCCTCAGTCGAAACACCGAGCTCACCATCCACGTTGGAAGCAACAGTCCACTCAGAAACCCAGAACCAACAACTACGATTACTTCCCATCCCCACAGAAATCCGCACCTCCCCAATCATATCCTCGATCATGACGCTAACCTCCACAATCCCGTCAAGCTCCACAATGCCACTCCCCGCCCGACCAACCTCACCAGGATCGCCACCCCCTAGCCGACCAAACTCCCCAGCCCCCTCCGGCTATGGAGGCGGTGGAGGGGGAGGCGGAGGAGGAGGTGGAGGAGGAGGTGGCGGAGGAGGAGGAGGACCCCCATTTGGAATACCATTCCCAGTCGGAGTGGTAGGACAACCTAGAGAAGTAAAACCCATGGGACAACTCCCACTGGTGTTCGATGGAGATCGAACAAAAACAGAAGGATTCGTAGACTCTCTCAGAGCCTACTTCCGGCTTGACCACGAGGTCCCCGCCTTCCGATCATACCTAACAAAAGTCGCCCTTACCCTCACCCTCATCCAAGGCCCCCTAGTTCAGGAATGGGCCCGACAAACCGGCAGGTGGCTGGACACGCGAGACCCGGTCACCAAAGACACACTGGATACCTGGAACCAGTTCATAACACAGTTCAAGGCGAGTTTCGACGACACCCAGAAGGTCCAAAAGGCACGGAACCAACTGGACAGGCTGGTCATGAAATGGCCAGAAGTGGACCAATACACCATGGACTTCGAGAAAGTAACGCGCGAGGCCAACTACCGAATCGGGTCACCAGAGAGCATCCAAATGTACCTGAAAGGACTCCCCGACGACGTAGCCACCGACATACTGGGCCCGCCTCTGGTACATACGTACCCCGAAATAAAAACAAGGGCGGCCCAAAGCGTGAGCACAAGGCAAACCCTCAGAGCCCTCCGAGACCTAAAAAGGGGCGCCAACTCACACGCAGGGGAGTGGCAAAGATTCGGGAGGGATAGGCGACCCCTGAACAACCAAGGGAACCGACCCCCCAACCAACCCAACCGAGGAAACCGCCCCCAGAACCAATTCAACTCCTCGAATGCCCCGAGAGCCTACAATAACGTCCAAGTACCAATGGACCTCAGCAGAACCCAAGGGAATAGAGGGCAAGGACCACGTCGCTTCCAAAACTACGCAGCTTCCACCGCCCCTCCTACCAGAGGGAACTGTTTCAATTGCAACCAACCTGGGCACTTCGCCCGCAACTGCCCCCAAAAGAAGCAAAAAGCCTGAGCAGCCGCTGCCCAGACCTGGCAGACGGATGACGGGCAAGCTTCCACCATGGTGCAGGAGGAGTACAAGCAGGACAACACCTCCAGGGTTGACGCCGCCATCGCCGCCTTTACCGCCCTCTCCCTAGATGAAAGGGATAGCCTGGCCTCAACAATAGGAGGCAGGGAGGGCGGAGAGCAGGATTTTCCCGATGCCTGATCAATTTGGCCTTGATCAGGGCACTTAGTTCAGAACGTGTATTTCTATTGAATCGCCAGTCCATGTCAATACGAGTTTATATTCACACGTCGAACAAAAGGGCCGAAACCCCAGCGCTCCTAGACTCAGGAGCAACCAAAAACTTCATCAACCATCGCTACACCACCCACATGCGACTACCGGTTAAAAGACTACCAACCCCAAGAAAGGTCTTTAACGTGGATGGAACCCCGAATAAGAAAGGGGATATACAGTTCTATACGGACTTGGAAGTCAAGACTGGACAAAAGAAAACCAACATGAGATTCTTCCTCACCAACCTAGGTCCCCAAAGAATGATCTTAGGCTACCCATGGTTTGCAGCCATCCAACCAAAAATCGACTGGGCTAAGGGATGGATCGACTATGCACAATTACCCGTAGTAATCAAAACTACCAATGCCCGACAAGCCCAGTTCACCAGAGCAGTAAAAACGTGCGGACAGAGGATGAATGTCACCGCCGGTATGGACGAGACGATTAGAGCTCAGTTGTGTCGGTGGTGGTTGCCTCTTCCTTGGGCTTCGGCGTGTCGAAGCACGTGCAGCGTCCTCCCTTGTGCACTAAGTCGGGAAATACCTCCTGGCAGAAGGCATACTTGGGTAGAGCGACTCTGTCCTTTGCTGGACGCTGGGTCATAAGCTAAGTCCTATAGCGACTTTAGTGGACTATGGAGTAGTGGGTTCCCGCCTTATCAGTACGTCGATAAGACCCCGCTTTGAATAGAAGGGAAGAGACTTCTGTTATTTAGACAGGAGACTCAACTTGCCGCTACCTGGCCAAGCTGGTCGTCCTTAAATACACCAAGAAGGCTACAAACGCGTACAAAGCATCACTAAGCAAAACCGAGGACACAGCATCTTGAAACAACACGATGCTGGCCACCTGTCCATCCACATCACAACGAGGCACTACACGCATCAATGACAAGTGATCCGATCAATCCATACAGTACTAGCCCGGTTCAGGAACTTACCCCGGTCCACGAGGCGTACAAGCTAGCCTCGTCCCAGGAGCCGGTTACAATGAAACTACGGGCAGCCACACAGACCAAGGCCTCCCAACTCGCGGAGCAAAACCAAAGTAAAGCCTCCCCTCAACTACCCAAGGAGTACCAGAGACACGCCCAAGTCTTTAGCGAACAACCAGCACAGCGTTTCCCCGAATCACGCCCTTGGGACCACGCCATCGAACTGAAAAAGGATGCCCCTAGTACGCTCCCCGGAAAAATATATTCCCTCACCCAATCCAAACAAAAAGCACTGCAGGAGTTCATCAAAGAACACCTGCAGAAGGGATACATCCGTCCTTCAAAAAGCCCATACGCTGCCCCCTTCTTCTTCATCAAAAAGAAAGATGGAAAACTCCATCCCATCCAAGACTACCGCCGGATAAACGAGTGGACCATAAAAAACCGGTACCCATTACCCCTCATTCCAGAACTCATCAACCGAGTTAAAGGCGCCACCCTGTTCTCCAAATTCGATGTTCGATGGGGCTATAACAATGTCCGGATCAAAAAGGGAGATGAATGGAAAGCCGCATTCATTACCAACCAAGGCTTGTTCGAGCCAAGAGTCATGTTCTTTAGACTCACGAACTCCCCGGCAACTTTCCAGACAATGATGAACGAGATCTTCCAGGAGGAACTCCGAGAAGGATGGGTCTCAATCTACATGGACGACATCTTGGTCCACACCGATAGCAACCGCCCCAACCACAGGAAGTGCGTCCACCGAATACTGGACAAACTAAGAAAGCACGACCTGTACCTCAAACCGGAGAAATGCCTCTTCGAACAAGAAGAGATGGAGTTCCTAGGTGTGGTGCTCAAAAATGGGACAATTCAAATGGACCCGACCAAGATCAAAGGGGTAGCGGACTGGCCCAAACCTAACAACGTCAGGGACGTCCGAGCCTTCCTAGGATTCACAGGATTCTATCATTACTTCATCCCTAACTACTCAAAAATCGCCCGCCCCCTCATCGACCTCACCAGGAAGGCTACCCCATTCCACTGGGAACCCCCACAAATGAAGGCATTCGAGACGCTAAAGACGATAATGTGCCGGAAACCCATCTTGTGACAGCCCAACTACGATGACCCCTTCTTCCTCCTAACGGACGCTTTGGCATACGGCGTGGGAGCCGTACTCTCACAGGAGGGAGAAACTAACCCATGCTCCAAAAAACCGTTTCTGCACCCCATCGCCTACTACTCGTCCACCTTCATTCCGGCAGAACGGAACTACGACATATACGAAAGAGAACTATTGGCAGTTTGTAGCAAATCTGATAGATCGGGGTGAGCTAAAGCGGACGCGCGCGGTGTGCCTAAGATAGCAATGAACTCAGTGGTCGCGCGTGCGGCACGATAACTATGTGTATTCACCTAAGATAGCAATGAACTATTCTAAGTGAGCGGGTGTGAAAGTATCTAAGTGGGATGGCATGCTCACCTCAGTGGTCGTGCGTGCGGCACAATAACTGAGGGAGCATGGTGCCATCCCATGCTGTCTATATACGACGCGGGCCTGAATGCCCCAAGGCTATGGTATAGTATACTAGTGAGGCGGATGCTAATAGGCGAACAGGGGGTAAAGGTATATATGATATACACAAGTGATTGCTGTCACTTGTGCTACGTATGGATGCTGCTAACGCTATGTGCGTTTATTGCTCGCTAGCAGGCTGGGTATATGCGGGTGCTCCAACGGGCGCTCCGGTGCATGGTTCCGCGCTCACTCCGACACTCCCCCTCATTTTGCACATAGTCCGGGACTGTTGTGAAATGTTTCTTATATTGAATGGGGACGCTCTGATGAATGTGTCGATGGGCATTTGTGTGAGCTGAGCCAGCCACGAGGTGTGCGTGATGTGTGTGACTGTGACATGTGACCTGCTGTGTCGTGTCTGTGGGCCTTGTCCCTCCAACGATGGCGATGATGGCGACGTCCCTGCAACCGAACTCGAAACGGATGGCCACTGCAAGAGTGGCCCAAAGCGATGGAGAATAGAAGTAAAGGTATGTGGTCATCGTTGTAATCGATGCCGGCCACATTGACTTCATTTTTGTAGGATTTGTCTTCTTTTTCAGCGTGCGACGACGATGCGCACGACTTTGGTTCTGTGGCCTCGGATTCGGGTCTCTCTGGGTCTTCCAAACCATCCCAGGATGGCTTTCCTTCACTGTGCAAGGTCTTGACCTCAAGATGCCCGGGAGCGGCGCTGTCACCGCCGGTATGGACGAGACGATTAGAGCTCGGTAGTGTCCGTAGTAGTTGGCTCTTCCTTGGGCCTTGTGATGTCGAAGCACGTACAACGTCCTCCTTTGTGCACTAGGTCGGGGAATACCTCTTGGCAGAAGGCGTACTTGGGTAGAGCGACCGTGTCTTTGTTGGGACGCTGGGTCATAAGCTAAGTCTTTACAGCGACTTAGGGGGACTGAGGAGTAGTGGGTTCCCGCCTTATCAGTACGTCGATAAGACCCCGCTTTGAATAGAAGGAAGAGACTTCTGTTATTTAGACAGGAGACTCAACTTGCCGCTACAGGGTCAAGTCGGTCGTCCTTAAGTACACAAAGAAAGCTACAAACGCGTACAAAGTATTAGAAACCAAACACGAGGGGCACAGCAATCTGAAACAACACGATGCTGGCCTGCTGTCCATCCACATCAAAACGAGGCACTACACGCATCAATGACAAGTGATCCGATCAATCCATACAGTACTAGCCCGGTTCAGGAACTTACCCCGGTCCACGAGGCGTACAAGCTAGCCTCGTCCCAGGAGCCGGTTACATCACACCGCTGCTTAGACTAGATGTCCGCATCTAGTCCATGCCCCCCCTGAACTGGGTCGTCCTCCTTCCCCGATACCCTCGGGTACGCTGCTCGGGGCGTCCCACCATCCGGAGACTGCCTGTCTTGCTGCCCAGCCGGGCCATTTCGAGGCGCGCCCTTGACGCCTCCTGGGCCTCCCGCATACCTCGCTGCTCGGCCTGGAGGTGGTCGATGCGGAGCTTGATGTCCAGGAGCGAGATCTCGAGCTCCCTGAAGCGTGCAACCTCGGCCTGGAGAGGCCAGTCGCCGTTGTCCCGGACTTCCTGGACGAGCATGCTGTAGACACTGGAACTGCCCTTAAGTAGGGCGAGCAGCCAGGGTTGCAAGGGGAGGACGACGTCTTCGTCCTCACTGTCGATGTCACGCTCGGCGTATACCTCGGCAACATAGGGGGCCTCTCCCGGGGAGTGACTCTTGGGGAGCCCCGCGACCCTACCGTCGGCGAGCTGTTTGACCCACCATGCGGGTTGGTAGTACCCGTCTTGGATGGGGATGACGAAGTTAGGGGCCCTCTCCTTGATGTTGAGTACGTACCCCTCTGGTGCATCCTCCCTTGGCTGTACGCGGGCCAGTGCCTCCTCGAAGCGGAGCTTCTGTAGGGCCATCTGCTCGCTCCAGGTGTCGGACTCGGTGCGGTGGTCAGCTTCCCTCTTACGGATGGTGGCCAGGAGCCCCTGGGCAATGTGCATGAGGGAGATGGGGTCGTTCGGCTCCAGCTGGAGGCCGACGGCGGCGGTGGACGGCGAGAGAGGTGGTGCCATGGGGGGTGGCGTCCCTCTGGGGGAGCAGACGGAGGGGTTGTTGGAGGCGTCGGACATGACTTACCCGTGGAAGACGCAGTATTGGTCGTAGCAGAAGCAGCGATGTAGGAGGATGTGGTCCTGGGGAAGCTTGTTGAGGTACAAGTAGAGGAAGTGTCGGAAGGGCTGGCCGGGGGCGAATTCGAAGTAGGCGGGCTTTTTGTCCCTGGTGACAGTGCAGTGGAGACGTTCGATGAGGGGTCGCTTTGGCAGGCGGGGGACGATGTGGAACTGTAGGTGTAGGAGTAGGACTTGTTGGAGTGGCCGCGAGTCTTTCTTATCGTCGCGGATGTACTCGAGGAGGGGTTGGTTGGTTGGTCGAGAGGCCAGGGTGGAGAGGGTGGCGGTCTCAGCGTCCCTTGTCGCCCTTTTATCTCCTTGGTTGGGCGCCTTTGTTGGTACTCCTTGATTAGGTCGTCCGCATGGACCTGGTCAGCAGGTTCCCATGTGTTGTCGTGATCGGGGTACCCCTTCCATTTGATTAGATACTGGAGGCGCTTGGTGCGCCCAAATTGCCTGTGACCTTCGATCCGTTCTACCTCGAATTCTTCTTCTCCGTTGATAAGGTCTGGTGATGGTCGGGAGAAGTTAGGTCCGTGGGCGGCCGTCTCATGATAGGGCGATAAGAGGGATGCATGGAACACGTCGTGGATGTTCCATGAAACGGGAAGTTTCAGCTTGTACGCCACCGGTGAGACTTCTTTGACGACCCTGAAGGGTCCATACCGTTTCGGGGCCAGCTTGGTCTTCTGATGTCGGACTTTCAGGTGGGTTGCCTCGAGCCAGACTTCTTCTCCAACTTTGTATTGTGACGGGATCACCGATTTTCCTTTTGCGACTTGATTGATGGCATCGATGGCCTGGGCTCGCTTTTCGTTCATGACAGAGACTCGATCTTCAGCGGTCTCGTTCTTTGATGGTGGTGTTTCCGCTGGGAGCAGCTCTGGTTCGTACCCCAGAAGGATTTGATTGGGCGATAGACCGGTCGTTTCGTTTCTCCGGTTGTTGTGTACTGCTGACGCTATTGTCAGCCAGTGGGTCCAATCTTCGGGGGCCGATGACGTTACGAGTCGGAGGTATTGTTCTACCCATTGGTTTTTCCTTTCGGAAATCCCATCTGTCTGCGGGTGGAAGGCCGTTGACAGGTTCTGTTGGGTAGTCAGCTTTTTCGCGAGTTCTCGGCCGAAGTGGGAGGTGAAGCGTGGGTCCCTATCGCTGATGACCTTGGTGGGGAGTCCGAACCACCTATAAACGTTGTCCAGGTATAGTTGGGCTATCCCTAGCCCAGTTATCGTTGTGGAACACGGGAGGAAGATAGCCGCTCGCGAGCATCCGTGGTCCACGATGGTGAGGATGGCGTCTTTCCCTTTGTGCATCGGGAGTCCCGTGATGAGGTCCATTGCCACCTGTTGGAAGGGAAGGGTCTGTTCGTCAGTAGTTATGCGGAACAGGGGGATCTTTTTCCTGTGAGTTATGATTTTGTTTTGTTGGCAAGTTGCGCATCCTTTGACGTAGTTGGCGATCCACTGGTTCATCCCTGGCCATCGTGGCCCTTGTCTTGCTCGTCTTATCGTTTCGTCTCTCCCTGGGTGTCCTGCAGTAACGTGGTCGTGGGCGAGGATCATGGCCATCCTCTTCCTCTCTTCGGGGAACGGTGTGGTTTCCAGGTTCGACCGATTTATGAATTTCGATGGTGGAAGTACAGTGATTCCTTGGTTATCGTCCTTTCCCTGGTCTATGCCTGGTGGTCGTGACAGCGCATCGGCTGGAACGTTGTCCTTCCCTGGCACGTGTTGTATTTCGTAATCGTACTCTTGGAGGTCTGCGTGCCAGCGTGCCGTTCGTCTGTTCAGGTTTCGTGGTGACTTCCAGTACTGGAGGTTGGCGTGGTCAGTTAGGATGGTGAACGGTTCTTTTGTCCAGCCTAAGTATGGTCGCCAGTGTGCGAGGGATTTCATCACGGCTAGCAGCTCCCTCTCGTATATGTCATAGTTCCGCTCTGCTGGAATGAACGTTGCGGAGTAGTAGGCGACTGGGTGGGTAACTGGTTTTGAGCGTTTGGCCAAAGTTGGTGAGGTTTCTCCCCTTTGCGAGAGTACGGCGCCCACGCCGTATGCAGAGGCGTCTGTTTGGAGGTAGAATCGTTTGTTAAAGTCGGGTTGTGTGAGCACCGGGCTGCAGCACATCTTGGATTTAAGTTCCTCGAAAGCTCGGTGCTGGCTCTCTCCCCAGTGCCAGTCGGTGGTTTTCTTTGTGAGGTCTAATAGTGGACGGGCGATTTTTGAGTAGTTCGGGACGAAGTATCGATAGTAGCCGGTGAAGCCTAGGAATTGTCGCACTTCGGTTGGGGTGCGGGGGACTGTCCAGTCTGCAACCCCCTTGAGTTTCGTGGGGTCCATGCGTATTTTATTTTTTCCGACGATTACCCCTAGGTAGTCGATCTCGTCCTTTGCGAAGTCGCATTTTTCCGGTTTCAAGTATAGGTCGTTCTCCTCGAGTTTATCGAGGACGAGGTGCGTGTAGTTTGTGTGCCTTTGTTGATGTTGTTTTTCGGTTTCGCCCTCCCTTGGTTTAGTGTGGATGGCAATATCGTCCATGTATACCGATAGCCATCCCTGTGCCACTTCCCTTCGGAAGATGGTGTTCATCATCATTTGGAAGGTGGCTGGTGAGTTGGTGAGGCCGAAGAACATAACGGTTGGTTCGAACAGCCCCTCGCTAGTGAGGAAGGCCGCCTTCCACTCGTCCCCCTCTTTGATGCGGATGTTGTTGTAGCCCCATCTTACGTCGAACTTGGTGAATAGGGTGCACCCGCTAAGGCGGTCGATGGTTTGGGGAATCAAGGGGGAGACGTTTCTGTTTTTTACGGTCCATTTGTTGATCGGGCGGTAATCTTGTACTGGACGTAGCTTTTTGTCTTTCTTTTTGACAAAAAAGAAGTTGGCGGCGTAGGGGCTCCACGATTCTCGTATAGTTCCCCTCTTGAGGTGTTCGGCGACGAACTTGTGCATCTCCTCTCGTTCCGCTTGGTTGAGGGGGAGGAGCCTTGCAGGGAGCGTTGCGGGGGCGTTGGGAAGTAGTTCGATGGCGTGGTCCCATACGGTGTGCTTGGGCAATCGTTGCGACTGTTCTTCGCTGAATACTTTTTTGTGTCGTTCGTATTCGGTTGGGATGGCGTGCGGTGGGTTTTCGTTTGGTTGGGCTGGGTGTATTGTGACGCGACCTATGTAGTACTGGTCCTGGTTGGGTTTTCTAGGGATGTTTCGGTTCCTTGGCACGAAGATCGCTTTCTTGGCGTTATGGGCTCGTAAGATGATCGGTAGCTGGGTGTGGTCAATCCAACCCCTCTTCCAATCTATTTTGGGTTGGGCCGCCGCGAACCACGAGTATCCTAGGATTGCTTTATGGTCGCCTAGGTCCGATAGGAAGAACCTTAACTGGGTTCGCGTCGATCCAGTTTGTACTTGTAGGTCGGTGTAAAATTTGACCTCTCCGTCTCGGTTCTCTGTCCCGTCGACATTGAACAGTTTTCGCGGTCTTGCTAGTTGTTTAATTGGTAATTTTAGCCATCTAGCGTAGGTGAGGTTCATAAAGTTCTCCGTTGCCCCGGAATCGACCAGGGCGATTGTTTCGGCTCTTTTCGCGATAGAATGGATGTAGCATCGGACTGTCATTGATTTTCGTGCTGATATATATACATCGCTATCGCTATCGCTCCCCTGCTTAATCAGTGCCGACCTGATTAAGCTGTGGGAAAATCCTGCGGACTCTCTTCTCCTACTTCTTTTGCCAGTTGTTGTTTCTCGTCGAAGGTCATTGCGTTGATTTCGGCTTTGAGAAAGGCGACCCTGTCTACTTCGGGGGAGCTTTCTGCGTAGACGGTTTC
This sequence comes from Russula emetica, assembly GCA_015178925.1. Lineage (NCBI taxonomy): Eukaryota > Fungi > Basidiomycota > Agaricomycetes > Russulales > Russulaceae > Russula > Russula emetica. The sequence continues at coordinate 144,487 of WHVC01000058.1, forward strand.
TTCGTTTGGGTCGAAGTCGATGAGGTTCGCTCTTGCCTTTCCCTTGCTTGGGCAGGCTCGGGCGAAGTGTCCTATTTCTCCGCAGTTGAAACAGGCGTTGCCGTTGCTCCTGGGAGGGAAGTTGGCGACATTAGCCCTCGAGCGCCAGTTGTTTCGTCCTCGTGCTTGCGGTTGCCCCCCTCTTTGTTGATAAAAGTTGGGCGCTCTCGACCTGCTGAGGTCCATCGGCACGGTTTGGTTATTCATCCACCTTGGGGCGTTCGACGAGTGGTATGGTTGTCGATATGGTTGCGGGTTTGCTGGTTTTTGGAAGAAGGGGCGTCGTTGTCCCCTGTTCTGTTGGAAGGGGAAGTTCATTCTGTTGTCTGCCTTTGGGTCGTGCCGTATTGCAAGTAGGTCGCGGATGGTTCTCTGGGCGATGGTGCTTTCGATGGCTCTTTGTTTTATGGCCTCGTATCCCCTCACTGGTGGGCTGGCCATGACGTCCGTCATTGTTTTCGGGGTGAGACCGAGTAGGAAGAGTCGAGTTGTCGCGTTGTCTCCCGCAGTGTAGCCAGCTCTTCGGGCCAGCTCTTCGAACTTTGATATGTATAGGTCTATCTCTCCTGGTTTCATAGCTAGGTTCTGCAGGGCGGTGCGAGCTCGGTCTTCCTTAGCCGAGTCGAGGTATTGGGCGGCGAATTCCGTTAAGAACTGTTCCCATAGCATGGGGATGTTGTCGGCAATAGGATCTAATGCATCGAGCATGGCTCCTATGTCCCTGGTCCATCCCGTGACGTCTTCTCCTTTCATATGGGTGAGGGTGAAGGCGATCTTTTTCATGGGGGAATTGAAGCCGCTTACGTCTGCGTTGAGACGTAAGTATCCTTTTACTTCTTCGATGAAATCGTCGGCTTTGGTTCTGTCGCCGTCGAACGTTTCCGGGAGTTTGCCCATGGCTCGCACATCTTGTGCTACGGCTACTGGTTGGAGTGGGTTCGGTCCTGCTCCTCCACCGCCTCCTCCTCCTCCACCTCCGCCTCCTCCGCCGCCTCCGCCTCCTCCGCCTCCACCTCCTCCTCCGCCACCTCCTCCTGGTGGAGGGGCGCGTTGGAGGGCTTTTTGGAAGGCTTTGGTGACATTGGCTTGAGCGGCGGTTGTTGCGGTGGTGGTGGTTTGGGTGGTGGTTTGGGTTGCCATTGTGGTCGTCTTTTGGGGTTTTGTGAGGGTAGTTTGGGTGACTTGCGACTTTGGTTTTGTCGCTACCGCTTGCGCGAAAGTTGTGCTTTGTCGGATAGGGCTTCGGCGAATTTGCTCGTCTATTTGGTGGTCCTCTTCGTCTGAGGAATCTCTGCTCGGTTTCTCTTTGGCCGGTTCTTTCTCTTTGGCCGGTTCTTCTACTACTATACTCGGGGTGGTTGCGTCGCTGGCTTCGATGCTGACGTCGAAGTTGTGTATACTGGGTTCGGGTTGCCCGAGTACGAATTCCTTCCTGTTTGCTCCTGGTAGGATGCGGTGCCACACTCCGTTGTGTATGGTTACTGGTCCAGCGTCTTTGATTTCTAGGTCGCTGGTTCTGCAGAACAGTTGGATGGCTTTTCCTTTCTTGTTGGCCGACTCGTGTGCTTCGAGTATTCTGATCCTTGAGTTAGGTCTTGTGACGATCAGTTGTTCTTTCGTTAGGTATTTTGGGTGGTTAGTGTCTGCGCCGTCTTTGCTGCTGCTAGCCGTGGTTTTAACAAAGTTGAGTCTAATGTCACCGCCGGTATGGACGAGACGATTAGAGCTCGGTAGTGTCCGTAGTAGTTGGCTCTTCCTTGGGCCTTGTGATGTCGAAGCACGTACAACGTCCTCCTTTGTGCACTAGGTCGGGGAATACCTCTTGGCAGAAGGCGTACTTGGGTAGAGCGACCGTGTCTTTGTTGGGACGCTGGGTCATAAGCTAAGTCTTTACAGCGACTTAGGGGGACTGAGGAGTAGTGGGTTCCCGCCTTATCAGTATGTCGATAAGACCCCGCTTTGAATAGAAGGAAGAGACTTCTGTTATTTAGACAGGAGACTCAACTTGCCGCTACAGGGTCAAGTCGGTCGTCCTTAAGTACACAAAGAAAGCTACAAACGCGTACAAAGTATTAGAAACCAAACACGAGGGGCACAGCAATCTGAAACAACACGATGCTGGCCTGCTGTCCATCCACATCAAAACGAGGCACTACACGCATCAATGACAAGTGATCCGATCAATCCATACAGTACTAGCCCGGTTCAGGAACTTACCCCGGTCCACGAGGCGTACAAGCTAGCCTCGTCCCAGGAGCCGGTTACAGGCGCTCTTCAAGACGGCCAGCTCATCCTCAGGCTTGCAAGTGCCTGTACCGTTCAGGTCGTCCGGGTCGCACCTGTATGGCACCTCTTGCGGCAACCACTCAGGCCTGTGCTTGTGCTCAGTTGCCTGTACTCGTGGGGGCCACTTGGCCTTGCGCTTGGCTTCAACTGTGCATGGGTCTGGTGCCTTGACGTTGCCCGTTCTAACTGCGATGGTGAGCTGGGGCCAACCAAGCATGGCAGGAGCGCTCTCCTGCTGTGCTCCCCCTGCTTTCTCCAAGTCCTCAGCGATGTGATCAGGTGGCTTCAAGCGTGCAGGACGCTGTGCGGCACCGTGTCGCTTAGGCGCCGCCACTCCTTCTCCGGGCTTCAAGTCACGTTCGAGGGTGTCCAGTGGCAACGGCACAAGGGGCAAAGAGGAAAATGAAAAGGTTTTGGGGGTGACAGCCTGCTCGCTGTCTGCAATCGGTGGGATAAAGTCTTGCTCCCCCTCGAGCAGAGCTGACACCTTAAAATAGGCGTCCGAACCAGTTTGAATGGTCCCTGGGCCAGGCCACGGATCGATGTGCGCGCTGGCACCCTTGTCAAGGACAGGCCTCCGCTTCTTATGCATGCGGACTAGGGCCTTCGGATCGACAAGACCTTGCTCCATGGCAACGGAGCCTTGTGTATGCGAGTCAGGGAGGTCAGGGGGGCGCCCATGCACCTTTCCAAGGGTTGTCTTGCCCTCGAGTGCGCACAGCGACGCCTGGCTATCCTGCCCAGTCGAGTGCCACGCTTTCTTGCCCCAGAGCGACTCCGACGGCCTTTCCACTTGGGTGGGGGCTTGGATCTGCTCGGGCACAGTGCTATTGAAGGGTTTTACAGCCCCTTTTGATAGTGGGAAGTCGAGCGGTGACGGTTCCAAGTCAGTACCGGGCCTCAACTCTCTGGTGGCCTGCGTCCCAGTTTTTATTGCTGGTGACTTCGGCAGGCATTCAGTCCTCAAGATGTTGGACTGGTGCGGCGATTGGGATAGTGGAAAGGTAAGGACCTTTGTCCCCTCGAGCGTGGCGAGATGGCTGACCCCGAGTCCTTGCAGGTCGACGCGAGGATCCTTTTCCTCGTCAACAGCGGCGATGACCTCAGCAGTCCCCTCCCCCTCCACCTCTTCGACTTGATGCAGCAAACCGTCCTCCTTGTTTGTCAGGATCTCCAGCTCCGCGCTTTCAAGCTGCGCGTGAGCGTCCTCATTGTGGTTGCCAACCAATGGGTCTGGCTCCATGCCAATGTCTTGCATGCGAGCATTGTCTTCCAGGCAGTCCAGTTCCAGCCAGAGGTCCGGCTCTGCGCTGACAAGTTGCGCATGAGCATCCGCGACTGGGTCTTTGGGATGGCCCCAAATCAGGTCCAGCTCCGCGTCAACCATTTGCGCGTGAGCAACCTCTTCTTCTTCGGCCAACCAGAGCTCCTCAGCGAAGTCGATGGCAAGGAATGTGTGGGCTTCCCCCACATGCTGGGCCTCAGGCGGCAGTGTTGCCCCCAATGATGCCTGTGCAGCTGGCGCAGTCGCATTCCCCTCCCTCTTTGGGGTGCAACACTCGCAGGCCCAATGGCCCTCTTCACCACACTTGCGGCACTTTCCCTTGCGTCGCTTCCTTCCCTCGGACTCTTTGGCTGCAAAGACCTCCTCTGTGGTGGCCTCCTTCCCTCCTTGGCCCGACTTTCCGTGTGCACGTCGACTCTTCAATCGGTCAGCCTCCTCACATATCTGGTTGATGAGGGCATCAATGTTGATTGGGGCGGTGCTCTGGACAATGAGAGCTGAGGAAAGGATGTGCGACGCGAATGTCGCCAATTCACTTGGGATGCCTCGAAGGATGGTGCGTTCGTACTCTTTTTCAGTGACATGCACCCCTGCGGCTGCTAACTCTTCTCGCTTATAGCAAAGGTTAGCCAAGAACTCTCAGACGTCCCCTCCCTTGGCACAGTGCATCTCCAGGAACGACTGGTGAAGGTCGGCCTGCGCATAGGCACTCTTTGCCTGGTACTCCTTGGTAACCATTTCCCATTGCTCCTGTGCTGAGGAGCAGCTGCTGAGGCGCATGACGGCGCTGTCGGGAAGGCGCTGGGACAGGAGATAGCTGGCAACAGAGTCCTCATACTCCCATTCTTTGGCAGCTTCGATTTCCCCATGTGTTGGGTTATCCTTGTCCTGGGGCTCTGGGCACTTCTTCTGGCCGGTGAAATACATCCATTTGTGTGCAAGTTTCATCGCGTCTCGGAAACGCATCATGAAGATGGCCCAATTGGTGCCATGGGGCTCGAGGTAGGGGATGCTGGAAATTGAGAGTTGTGGTAGAGAAGAGTGGACAGGAGAGGGAAGCCACACTAGTATTCAGTCCCAAGGACAGGAGACTCAACTTGGAGTCTTAGGGACTCCAAGGCAGGGTATAAATACATGTCAGAGAGCTACGATGTCATCATGACATCACCGGGGTACAAGCTACCAGTGACATTATAAAGCTTCCGGAACCTACTGGGCCTTTCTACCAAGGATACCTGTCGTCACACAGCGTCATCCTTCTACGTCATCCCAGAGCCTAGTCATACAATAGAACTATCACAGATGTCATGATATTAATTACGACGTTACCGAGACCAGTTCAGACATTATAATAGAGTGCTTAGCCCAAATACGAGGGACACTTACATTAACACCCTTGATGATACGCGGCTGGGTTATCCCTCGGGCAGAATAGGTACGAGTGTTTTACTGAGGGAGGGGCCCAGGATGACGTCGACCGTGACATTAGGGAGCTTATAGGTAGGGATGTAGAAATGTTTAACTACATCTGGAGTGATGAAATTCTCTGTCGCGCCACTGTCTACCAGTGTGCTGACTTCTGAATGAAGGGTTCTCGAATGGAACTTGATAAGGGCACGGACTGATCGTTCTTTAGGCATGAACATGGCTTGAGGAAATATGGCCCGTAGCATCACCGTCTGCTGTGGGCAATTTAAAAATCCATGCCTAAATCTCGCATCTCTTGAAGCCAATCTTCGTGCTGCTCTTCAGAAAGTCTAGCAGTGCATGCGGCTAGAGATGAAATGTCAGGTGCTTTGTTCTCTTCATCACTGTCTATTTCTTCTATAGACGCTACTCTTGCTTGGGGGTTGTATCCCAGGCGGTGTGGTTTTAGTTTGTTGAACTTTCTAAAGCTGGAGCTTTGTTTGGGTCGATTAGAAAACTTCTTTTTGCCTTGCTGGGGCGGCTTTGAGAACTGTTGTTTCTTGACTGGACAGTTTCGTGCCATATGTCCCTGCTGATCACAAAAGAAGCATTGCCCTTCTTGTTTGAAGCGGTTCTTGTCTGCTTCAGTGTAGGCTCGATTGATCCTAGTGAATACTGGAGGATTGACGTCCATAGGAACTACTTCATCATTGGGCTGTCGCCTGTTTCCATTGCGATGTTGTTGTTGAGGTGATACCCATTTGTATCGCTGATGATCAGGATACATAAAGGACTGTCTGTAGGTATACTTCTCTTTCTCCATTCGAGCGGCATTCTCCCATTCTGTCATTGTAATGGGTAGGGTTTCACGGTGTAAGATGGTGCTGCGAAGCTTTGGTTCTAAACCTCTAGCAAAGATGTGAACTGTTGCTGTGTCTCACCTCTCAGTCTTCCTGTTAGTGTAGCTAGGGCAGCTGCGGGTTGCTGCGCTTGTTGCGGAGCTTGCTGTTGCGCTTGATGAGCCATTGGTATTTGTACGACTTGTGGTACTACTGGTGCTGGTTGTTGTAGAGCTGGTGGTGGAGGCAGTACGTTGACTCCTACTGTAACTGCTTCTTCGATTAGTTGAAGATAAGCTGGCTGATCTGGTGTTAGAGGGTTTTTTAACTCTCTGTCTTCGAGTGCTAAGATGTTCTCTAGTTGGGCAACTAGGATATTCTCTTCTAGTTGCTCCTGAGGTGTGGCTATGCACGAAAGCGGTAGTTCTACTTGAGCAGGATCTACTTGTGTTTCTGTGCTTGAGGTGTCTGATGTCTCTTCGCTGTCTGAGTCGCTTGCATCTGGGTTAGATGCAAAGATAGGAGATGGGAAGATTGATGGAGTTCTAGGAGGATCTCCTGATGCTGAGATGTCGACAGTAGCTGTAGAGGGTCCTGGTGTAGGAAGGATCTGTGGTACTGTATGCTTCGGATGTTGTGGATCGGAAAGTCTCCAATATCCTGTTCCTTCTTGATAAGGATGGATGCGATCTTCTAAAGTGGTGTAGTAGGTTTCTCCGTTAGCGACTAGGCGGTGCCAATGGTTGTCTAAGAATTCTACTGGTTGATAGCTGTCGAGGAATTCTTGGTATAGATAATAGCCGGGTGGATATCTCCAAGAGATTCTAGATCCTAAGACGTGTGGTGGAAGATCTGGATGTGATCTTCTGGTTACTTGTATGAAGTTACTTGGTTGGTCTGCGTCAAATGGCTCTGCTAAGGATGCTGTTGTGACTTGGGGTGAAGGCCTGGTACGTTAGGCCCTCTGTGCTATGCGTCGCACAAGATCAGGTACGTTTGATCTGAAGATAGACTTGGTCTAATGTTATGTGCGGACTACACGTATCGTGTTACTAACCTTAGCACTGCTGTGAGACTAAGGGTTTCGCTAAGCTCTTTAAGAGTTTACTCTAATCTATAGAGTCGTCTAAGTACATCTAGACAAAGCTAACTCAACTGGAGTTAGAATCACATAGCAGACTTAGGACTTGAACCTAAGTGCAAAGGAATATATGAAGCTTGTAAAGGGGCTGGACTGGAAAAAGCTTAAGAGCGCTGCTCTGGGGTTTATGGTCCTAGGATTACAAGGAGTAATCGTTGTTTACAAGGAGACCAAGTCTGAAGCGACTGTGGCCTTTACAGTAGAACTTATATACTATACAAGAGGAGTCACTATACATGAGTCAAAGGGAGTCAAGAACGTATAGTAATCGTATCAGTAAGCATCAGTAAGCCATGGAAATGAGCTTAGTGATGCGCAATATTGTAGCGAGTCAGAGGCAAAAGAGAATGGAGTCATAGCTATAGAAATGACTCATGCATACTTGTTATACTGGAGGGAACACGTATAGTGAGTGGTCTGGAGGTGCGTGGGAAGTGTGGCCAGGATAGGAAGGTATGTATGAACGACATGTCAAGACTATAGCTGCTAAGTATCGAGATAAGCGGCAATGGCCGAAGTAGTCCGGTAGAGGCGGATAAGTGGGCCGATAGTACACATATGAGCGAGATAGAAAGAAAAGATAGACGCATGACACAAGATAAGCCAAGGGGCGTAACAACTACTGCTGGCTGCCAGTGGGATGTGAGGGTATAAGAAAACGCAAGTAGCTTGCCAGTAGGGGTGGTGCCTGGCCCAGATTATAACCAATCATGTTAGCAAGGTCGCAAAAAAATAAAGAGAAATAACTCACAATCATCCGCCGAGTCGTCGGAGACAAGGCATGCTCGTTCATCTTCATCCTCAATCTCAATGACTTCAGTGGCCTCAGTCGCCTTTTTGCGGCCACGAATCGCCTTGGGGACCATTTCCTGGGCTGCTTTGACGATGCGCTCATACTTGGTAATTGTTACGAGCGGACAACTCGTATTGTGCACAGTTATTCCCTGAATTAAGCTGCGCTTAGAGCTTCAAGCTAATAGAGTCTACTCTCTATAAGAGAGTCGCCTTATATATGGCAAAGCTAACTCGGACTGGAGTTAGATCAGGTAGCAGACCTAAGTTGTACTTAGGCGCAAAGGATAGGTCTTGGGACTTTAACCCACAGACAGATGGTTATGGTGTGAAGGTGACTTAGAGCTGAGCGAAGCGAGAGGAGTCAAGCAAGCGAAGCTCTAATGGAGTTTAGTGTCCTGAATTCACAGAGGAGATCAAGTCTGAAGTGACTTGGTCTCCACAAGCGACTATTTATACAAGTAAGGTAAAGATCGAGTCATAGCAAAGTAAGTAGACACGTCAGTGTCATGAGAATGTACACGTAGGTAAAGTAGGGTAACACGTCAGCGTAACAGAAGAGAACACGTCACTAGCTGGAGAACTGAGGGACGCATGGCAATAGCAATGAAGAGGAGTCATAAGTAAGTTAGAAATAGAATGAAACGTACGCGTGGGAAAGTCTGTACAAAAGAGGAAAGATAAGTGACGTGGGCATAATGGGACATAGCTGCTAAGGATCGAGATAAGGGATAAGTCTGGTATGAAAGGGAAAAGCGGGCCGGTAGTACACATGCGATAGAAAATAAGCACAAGTCGCGTACGAACAACGGGGAACGTAACATCAACCCCTTTTCAGGGTAAAAGTGCCTGAAAGAAATGAAGGCGTTAATCAAAAGGCTGTGTCGTACGTGGAACACGGAAGGTGAAACAAGAGACAAAAATGGAAGACATAGGGCAGACGTGTAAGGTACATGATTGGAGAGAGATGATTAAGTGATGGGGGGTGTCTTCAGCGAGATAGAGTGTATCAGAAATGAAACAAGAAAGGGGATAGTCCCTGAATACTGTACAGTCCGAAACAAGGAGAGTCTGAGCGAGTGAGGCACAAGCCAAAACATCATATACGTAGCGTGAAGGGAATAGGAAATGTATATGGAGGGAGGGGTTAGCATTACCCGATGCATAAGACGGGTGTCTAGAATAAGAGAGGGAGTTGACGTCAGCTGCTGCACGAGAGGGGTAGTCAGAATGGATATGTGGGTGCAGGAGTGACGTGTGGAGGGAGTGGTTTTGCCCGTGTTGACCGTCGGGGGTTGCGTCGGGGTGCATTTGGGCAGTCGGGGCGTGAGTGGCCAAACTTTCGGCAGCCCCAGCAGCGTTTGCGGGGTCTGGCGGCCCGGTGTTGCTCGGCATCTTGGTTGAGGCGGCATGTGATGTTGACGTGGGCGGAGTGGTGGAGGTTGGCCTGCTCTCGCAGGTCGTCTTGTTGCTCGTGGTCGAGGGGGTGTATGCAGTGCCGATGGTTGCCTTTAATGCACTGGCGGCCAGCCTCGAGGTGTTGGAGGAATGCGGGCATGACATGAGGGAGGCTGTCGGGGCCGTGAGTGGTGCGCCAAGGGTTTGGCATGGGGTTGAGCATGGAGTTGGGGATGATGCCATCAAATGAGAGGGCATGGTGGAGGAAGTGGTCGGCGGCGTTGGGCTGTGCAGAGAGGGCTTCGAGGACGTCGTGCTCCTGGCAGAACAATCGCCCGAAGAAGTTAGCATTCTCCATGGTGGAGAGTACGCACATGGCCTCTTCTGTTGCGTCCATCTCCTGCTCCCGGGCTTTGGTGAGGCGGCCCTGAAGGCGCTGGATCTTGGCCTGTTTCATATACTTCTCTTCTTGGAAGTGCTGAAACTGGTTAAGGGCGGCAACGTGAGCGGTGGGAAAGTGGCGTTTTACCACTGCCGTAACGGCTTCTGCGTAGGGGTGCTCCGTTAGGAGCGAGATGTGATCGGGCATGGCTGGCGGGCATGTGTAGTTGACGGGGGTTGGTGCAAGTTTGTGAGTGTGAGTAGGGTATCCCTTGCCATAGGTGGCGGATACCTTGGGGCGGTGGGTTTGAAGGCTGTACATGATGTAGGGAGCAATCATAAGGCTGGTGGTGGTGATGGTGGGGTCCGGGATGACAATTTTGTAGAACTCTGCGCTTAGCAGGTCGTTCAGTATCCACCCCATGCCGGGGTGCTCACTGCGATCTGACCAGCTGGGGTATCTGGTCGTGGCATTGGTGGGCCAATTGTCTTCTTCCTCTTCAGTGTCGTCGTCGTCGTCCTCCTCCTCGATGGGTTGAGAGGGGTCGGATCGATTGTATATGGCGTGTAGGGATCTGAAGAGGTCCCTGTTCGCTTGTCGAACATGTGGTTTGCGTCGTGTCGTGGGGGTCTGTACATTGGCAGGCAGTAGGACGGAGGTCGATCCTCGGTTGCTGGGGGTGCTGGGTGTTCCAGTGGCATTGATAACTCCAACTCTCTCTGTATGCGTAGAGGAGAGTCTCAGAGTCGCCTTGAGTCCTGAGGTCGCTGTACTGCCAGTCTCCGACGCGATCCGATGCTGTCCGAAATGGGAGAAGGTCTACACCGACCTAATCCGTTGCTGTGTGTGTGAGAACCTGTCGGAGGTCTCCGCAGTGCCACGCTGTCGGCCGCAAAGTCGTGTGCTGAGTCGGAAATGAAAGAGAAGAGAAGAGTGTGCTATAAAGTGGGAAACTGGGAATCTGGTAGGAAGCTAGCTAAACTATCTACATGAATACACTCTTTATACTGGCTACAAAGGCTGCACAGACCCTCTAGAGGCCACACGGACCACCTAGTTTGAACCCTTCGTCGCGGGTGGGATCTGCGACTCTACGATCCTCCTGCGCGGCATGTGCCCTGCCGACCGATCGTGCGCTGGCGCTTCTTAGCCGCTGTATGTCGCTGTCATCACCTAATGGGGCGCCGACGTCGGTCGACCGCGTAGCTATGTGTTGCGTCGCGCCTTTATCCTAATGGAGTCGAAGGCTTGTTCCGCTTTGGGTCGCCCGAGTTGTCCGACTGTTTTTGGCTCTCTGGGCGGGTGTTACTGTGTTTCCGTTGTGTTGTGATTGGCCATGCCTTTTGGGGCGCTGTTCCGACGCCTTTTTGGAGTTCTGCCCGACACTCTAGGTCGCTGGCTTCCCCTCCGACTGTCGGCCTATCGGTCCGCCGCTCCGCTTTAGGCTGCTTGGCCTGCTATCACGCACACACACAAGTAGCACACGTATCACCTCCTCCCAACTGAGCTACTGACTGTCCCAGTCAGCCCGGTCCGTCGCTTCGCTCGTGATCTCCACTATCCACATCAACACAATAACCACCTGCTTTGTCTCTGTGTCGGCGCGCGTTGTGCGCAACGTGGTCGTTTCTGTGGGGCTAGGGGTGTGATAATGCAATAAGGATTGCGGTTGCGTCAGTGGTCCTACTTTTGTGGGCTTTTGTATCAGGGTTTCGCCTTCGTGGCGCTCCAGTATTTTTGGTGTGGCACTTGAGAAATGTTGAAGTCGCGTGTTTGATTTTGGCGGGTGGTCGGCCCGGATCTCGTTTCCGATTTGTGCAGGAACGTGTTGTGGAGCGCTCTTGATCGGCTTTTTGGCTTGGGCTTGGGGTTACTGCAGAAGGTCCGGTTGCTTGACACATGTTGGCACGTGCGCGTCCGCGTGGCGTTGTTTTTATAAGCGGGGGAGTTCAACTCGTCTTTGCAGAGTTAGCTTTCTTGTCGCTTTCTTTTCTTTCCCTCTCCAGCCATGTCGCAATCTAAGTCCCCCGCTGCTGCCCCTTCCGCTTTCGTGCAGATCCGGTTCGAGGAGGTGGCAGAGGCGATGCCTGACCTGATGACGTCCTTGTTCGAGGCTACCGACAAGCAGGCTGCTCGTGCTTGGGCGGTGAGGTATGGCGAGATGATGGTGCGTCCTCTTTTGCTTCTTGGTTTATGTTGTAATTCATTGTCTTTTTGCAGCGCAAACTCACTTCTTTGGCGGGGCCTGCTGACATCGTTTTAGAGGACGAGGGCGATGTGCAGGGGTTGCTTGTCGAGGCTCGCAACCGCCTCATTACTTTCGCCACGTCGGAGTGGCTCGAGCTTGCTCCTGACCTAGTGCGTGGGCTCGAGCGACGTCTCCATCGCCTCGCCCCCGGCGTTTCAATTGGGGACAAACTCCCCCCACCGTGCACTTCAACCTCGCAACTTGTGGTTCCTGTTCCGGCCACCTCACAGTCGTCCGCTGCATCCTCACCCGTGGTTGCTCTGCCGATGTCTACCATGCCCTCTGCCAGTTCGGGCAACACTGGCCCGCTTACCCAAGGGCGAACTTGGGTTTTAGTTTTAGTATGAGTTGTAAGTGTTGCCTCTGTGCGTGTGCGATACTTCTCTCCAGTTCGACCCATTCTTGGCTTGGCTTGGTAGTAAGTCGAATGAAGAGTTCCGGTGGCAGGAGGGTGAGGTCTAGATTGTCCTGTTCTCCTTTGTCCGCATCTGGTCACCTGGACAGCATGTCGGGGGCGGCGTGTTGTTTGCCTGGGACATGTTTGATGCGGAGGTGGTAGTCTTGGAGGGTGGCGAACCATCGTGCTACCCTCCTGTTTACCTTTTTTGGGTTTTTCCAGAATGCTAGGTTGGCGTGGTCGGTCAGCACTGTGACAGGTTTTTCCGTAGCCGCAAGGTGGGGTCTCCAATGTTTAAGGCTTTTAAGGACCGCTAAGAGTTCTCTCTCATAGATGTCATAGTTCCGTTCTGCCAGGATAAAGGTGGAGGAGTAGTAGGCGATGGGGTGTAGGAATGGTTTTTTGGAGCGTGGATTGGTTTCTCCCTCCTGTGAGAGTACGGCTCCCACACCGTATGCCGAGGCATCCGTTAGTAGGAAGAAGGGGTCGTCGTAGTTGGGTTGTCGCAAGATGGGTTTTCGGCACATTATTGTTTTTAGTGTTTCAAACGCTTTCACTTGTGGGGGTTCCCAGTGGAAGGGGGTGGCCTTTCTGGTGAGGTCGATGAGGGGGCGGGCAATTTTTGAGTAGTTCGGGATGAAGTATCTGTAGAAGCCGGTGAATCCTAGGAAGGCTCGAACGTCCCTGACATTATTTGGTTTGGGCCAGTCCGCTACGCCTTTGATTTTGGTTGGGTCCATTTGGATCATACCATTTTTTAGTACCACCCCCAGGAACTCCATTTCCTCTTGTTCAAAGAGACATTTTTCTGGCTTGAGATACAGGTCGTGTTTTTTCAGTTTGTCCAGTATTCGGTGGACGCACTTCCTGTGTAAGGGGGGGTCGTTGTTTGTGTGTATCAGGATGTCGTCCATATAGATCGACACCCATCCCTCTCTGAGTTCCTCCTGAAATATTTCGTTCATCATTGTCTGGAAGGTTGCTGGGGAGTTCGTAAGTCCGAAGAACATAACTCTTGGTTCGAATAGTCCCTGGTTAGTGATGAACGCTGCTTTCCACTTGTCCCCTTGCTTGATTCGGACATTGTTGTACCCCCATCGGACGTCGAACTTGGAGAATAGGGTGGCGCCTTTGACTCAATTGATGAGTTCTGGGATGAGGGGTAGTGGGTAGCGGTTCTTTATTGTCCATTCATTTATCCGACAGTAGTCTTGGACAGGGCGGAGTTTTCCATCTTTCTTTTTGATGAAGAAGAAGGGGGTGGCATATGGGCTTTTCGAAGGGCGGATGTATCCTTTCTGCAAGTGTTCCTTGATGAACTCTTGCAGCGCCTTCTGCTCAGATTGGGTAAGGGAGTATATCTTCCCAGGGAGGGTACTGGGGGCGTCTTTCTTTAGTTCAATGGCATGGTCCCATGGTCGTGATTCGGGAAAGCGCTGCGCTTGCTGTTCGCTGAAGACCTGGGCGTGTCTTCAGTACTTGTCTGGTAGTTGGGGGGTTCTCTTGTTCTGGTTTTGTTCCGCGAGTTGGGAGGCTTTGGTTTGTGTGGCCACTCACAACTTCATTCTTCGTCCGCATGTTTTTACCGCTCTGGTGAACTGAGTTCGTCGGGCGTGGGCGGTTTTGATTACTATGGGTAACTGTGCGTAGTCAATCCATCCCTTTGCCCAATCGATCTTTGGTTGGACTGCCGCGAACCATGGATAGCCTAGGATCATTCGTTGGGGGCCTAGGTCAGTGAGGAAGAATCTCATATTGGTATGTTTTTGTCCGGTTTTGACCTCCAGGTCTGTGTAGAATTGTATGTCCCCCTTTTTATTCGGGGTACCGTCTACGTTGAAGACCTTCCTGGGGGTCGGGAGTCTTTTGATTGGTAGCCTTAGGTGGGCGGCGTAGCGATGGTTAATGAAGTTCTCGGTTGCTCCTGAGTCTAGGAGCGCTGGGGTTTCGGCCCTTTTGTTCGACGTGTGAATGTAAACTTGTATTGACATAGATTGACGGTTCGATAGGAATACACATTCTGAACTAAGTGCCCTAATCAAGGCCGAATTGATCAGGCGTCGGGAAAATCCTGCTCTTCGCCCTCCCTGCCCCCAATAGTGGATGCCAGGCTGCTCCTCTTGTCCTGGGAGAGAGCCGTAAAGGCGGCGATAGCTGCGTCGACTCGGGAGGTGTTATCCTCCTCGTATCCCTCCTGGACCACGGTGGAGGCTTGCCTGTCGTCCGTCTGCCAGCTTTGGGCGGCGGCTGCTCGGGTTTTTTGCCTTTTCTGAGGGCAGTTTCATGCGAAGTGGCCAGGTTGGTTGCAGTTGTAGCAGTTCCCTTTGGTAGGTGAGGCAGTAGAGGCCACGTAGTTTTGGAAGCGGCATGGTCCTTGCCCTCTATTCCCTTGGGTCCTGCCGAGGTCCATTGGTACTTGTACATTGTTGTAGGACCTTGGGGCGTTCGAAGAGTTGAATTGGTTCTGGGGGCGATTTCCTCGGTTGGCTTGGTTGGGAGGTCGGCCTCCTTGGTTGTTCGGGGCTCGCCTGTCCCTTCCAAATCTCTGCCATTCCCCCGAGTGTGAGGTGGCACCTCTTTTTAGGTCTCGGAAGGCCCTAAGTGTCCTCCTCGTGCTCACGCTCTGGGCTGCCCTTTCTTTTATGGCTGCGTATGTGTGCACTAGGGGTGGGCCCAGTATGTCGGCAGCTACGTTGTCGGGGAGTCCCTTTAGGTACATTTGAATGCTTTCGGGGGACCCGATTCGGTAGTTGGCTTCGCGCATCAGTTTCTCGAAGTCCATGGTGTATTGGTCTACCTCCGGCCATTTCATGACTAGTCTATCCAATTGGTTTCGCGCTTTCTGGACTTTTTGAGTGTCATCAAAGCTTGCTTCAAACTGGGTTATGAATTGGTTCCAGGTGTCCAGTACATCCTCCATGACTGGATCGAGTGTATCCAGCCATCTACCTGTCTGCCGAGCCCATTCTTGGACTAGGGGGCCTTGGATAAGGGTGAGAGTGAGGGCGACTTTCGTTAGGTACAATCGGAAGGCGGGGACCTCGTGGTTGAGTCAGAAGTAGGCCCTGAGGGAGTCCACGAATCCTTCTGTTTTCGTCCAATCTCCGTCAAATACCGGTGGGAGTTGTCCCATCGGTTTCACTTCTCTAGGCTGTCCTACCACTCCGACTGGGAATGGTATGCCGAATGGGGGTCCTCCTCCTCCTCCTCCGCCACCTCCTCCGCCACCTCCTCCTCCTCCTCCGCCACCACCTCCTCCTCCACCGCCTCCTCCTCCACCACCTCCATAACCGGAGGGTGCTGGAGAGTTGGGTCGGCTCGAGGGTGGTGAGCCTGGTGAGGTTGGTCGGGCAGGGAGTAGCACGGTGGAGCTTGATGGGATTGTAGAGGTCAGCGTCATGATTGGAGATATGATCGGGGAGGTACAGATTTCAGTGGGGATCGGGAGCAGTCGTAGTTGTTGGTTTTGGGTTTCTGAGTGGACTGTCGCTTCTGACGTGGATGGCGAGGTCGGTGTCTTAACTGTAGGTGGTTCTTTCAAGGGGGGTGGTGGTCTTTCTTCTAGAGCTTCGTCTAGTGTGGTGGTCGGGGAGTTTATATCGTACTTGTGTACTTCTGGGAGTGCTGGTCCCACCGCTGATGTTCCCTTCTGGCTTACCCGTAGGCCGTGCCACTTGTTCTGGTGCAAGCAAATCGGTTTACTTCCTGGGATGCTTAGTTTGTCGTCCAAGCAGTAGACTTGGTATGGTTTTCCCCTTTTGTTAACAGCACTGTATTTTTCTAGGTGGATAACTCGATAGTTAGGCCTTGTGATGAGGAGGTCGTTGTCAGATAGAATGACCCTGCTGGTTGCACTACTTGCACCAGCCGTGATGGTAGAAGAAGTTGAGTCTAATGTCACCGGAGGGGACACTGACTCATTACAGGGCTCTGACAGCCGCCCTCTGGCTAGACAAGTTGAGAGTTGTGGTAGAGAAGAGTGGACAGGAGAGGGGAAACCACACTAGTATTCAGTCCCAAGGACAGGAGACTCAACTTGGAGTCTTAGGGACTCCAAGGCAGGGTATAAATACATATCAGGATGCTACGATGTCATCATGACATCACCGGGGTACAAGCTACCGATGACATCATGAAGCATCCGAAACCTCCTGGGCCTTTCTACTAGGGACACCTGTCGTCACACAGCGTCATCCCTCTACGTCATCCCAGAGCCTAGTCATACAAATAGAGCCACCACAGACGTCATGATACAAACGGCGACGTCACCAAACCAGTCCAGAACAGCCTAGCCAGAGCAACTCAAACACTTACACCAGCAGCCCCAATGATACTCAGCCGGGTCATCCCTCGGGCAGAACAGGTACGAGTGTTCTACCGGTGGGGGAGCATGGGATGACGTCGACCGTGACAGATTGACATATCTGGACTTTATCACAGGCAGCTCATGAACATTATCACCACAGTCTTTGACGACGAAGGTTCCAAGGGGTTTCACTTCACACTGTTTGAGCAATTCTGGATCCCCGATGACAGCAATCCTGGGCAACATGAGTGTCTCTACTCGGAGATATACATGTTGGATATTGCTCTCGAATATCAGCAGTCAGTAGACGCCTTACCTCGCCCAGAGGGTGATGACCACGAGCAGGTCGTCATTCCACTCATGTTTGTGTCAGATGCTACACACCTGACTAGCTTTGGGTCTGCAAGTGTCTGGCCAATCTATGTAGGATTTGGCTGCCAGACCAAATACGACCGTGCCAAACCGTCTGCATGTGTGACACACCACCTTATGTATGCACCCTCAGTAAGTTAATGCATCAGTCTTAATGAAGTTGATGCTCAACGTGTGCTATAGCTCGGATCTGACTTTGCGCATCGGTATGCCGACTTGACGGATCAATCATTAAGCCAGGATCTAGAGACACACTGCAACCGTGAGTTGATGCATCAAGTATGGGAGACTCTGCTGGACGATGACTTCATGGGAGCCTATAACAATGGCCTTATCATTCGGTGTCAAGATGGAAAATCTCGCCGTTTCTTTCCACAGGTCGTAACATATCCGGCTGACTACCCTGAGAAGTAAGTGCGATCACACTCTGCGTTATTCTATCATGGCTCATGTCACCCAGGGTTTTACTATCTAGTATCCAGCGGCATGGAAATTCGCCATGTCCTTGCTGTCTCGTCAAGGTAAAAGAGATCTCACAGGTCGGAACTCCGCAGGACCTTGAACGGCAACAAGTCCTTCATCTTGATGACAAGGGTCGGAAAAGGAGGAATGAGAAGGCCCATTGGCTGATGTTTGCAAAAGGGCTCACTGTTAAAAGCAAGAAGATTGAAAACCTCCTCAGCAAGGATTCTCTCATTCCAACGTGTGTACATACAAATTACAAAGTACATGCATAGAATTGTGTCATTAAGTGTAATAAGCAGGGGTTGAGGCAAAGTGGACACGCGCGCGAGAGTATGTCTATAAGACAATCAATCTCAGTATCCGTGCGTGCAGCACGATGACTGAGGGAGTGACTATGTTACTAGTGGTGTGCGTGGCCTGGCCTGACATTCTGAAAGCCAAAGCCGGGCCATCAGGCCGCATCAGGCCGTGACTTGCTTGTGGGAATTTACCGCTTGGGTAATCATGTACCTGCCTTCGTTTTCTGTCGCTGTTTGACTACGCTGCCTACTGCCATCGCTGATCACCCCTCTTTATGGCTCCTCATTCACCTATCTGCACTTTCCAAGTCTTCTTTTTTGCTCAAGTACATGTATCAAGGCTGCTCCCTCAAGTATTTATGACAACCATGTACCCAAGCGGCCCAGCACTTGTTGCCCTTTTTTGCGTCAACTCCCCCTCCAATCGCCTCTTCTGTATCCGCATTCCAAAATGTGCACTGTGGAAACCATCAAGCAGCTTGTCAAGGAGATCAGTACTCTGTCAACCTCTCTGTCTGATGCCATACCGAAGGGATCCAAAGACGATAAAATATGGTCCATCATGAACACCAAGGAAGGTGACACTCCGCACGAAACCTTTAACCACCGATTTGATGTGTTGTTTGGGGAGGATTGCCGTGATTCTCATGGCCGCCTTCACCATCTCCGCCAGGGCAAACTCGGAATCGGTCTTGTTGTATCTTACCTTTCAAAAATCGACTGGACCGAATTTCCCCTGGATCTCGTTGAGCTTAAACTGCAGTGTCTCGTAGCAGAGCTGCAACATCTCCAGTGCGTACCTCCTAAATAATCATTTGCTATCCATCTTGATGGTTTATAAGACGAGTGGATATACCTCGCCCAGCACGAACCCTTAACCTCTCGGCAAAGCTCAAGGACACTGCCAACACTGGGACGCCTCAACTTTCCTTTCGGCGCAAAGCTGTCCAGGATTTCCACTTCCGACAAGCTGACAAGGACGACCCTCCTCCGTCTTTAACAGTGGGTGCCAACCCAAATGCGCCCTCCTCAGCCAGCACAATCCCGACTCCACAAAACACATCTAGCATCTTCGCTGTTGCTGACAGCGACAGTGATGATGAAGGCGGGATTGTCAGTGAGCCAACTGCGCCATGTAAGTCAATGGTCATCTACATGTCCCAAGCTTACTTTCTCACGTCGGTGTTTTTGTTCCAGCCAAGACAAACTATGCCACAGTAACGACGTTACAGGCGAAGAGAAAGCGTATCGTCACAGATGATGATGTTGACATGACGGATGCTGAGGGGGATATACGCGACAAGGGTACAGTTTTCTGAAACGTGATGTTTGTCGACTTACTGACTACTTCTTTGACATTCTTTCAGGTAAGAAGAGAAGTGCGAGTCGTGTGACCCTTGGAAATCCACAGGCCGTTGACGCAGATGGGTTGCTCATTGATGTGGATGTCCAGCCAGTCAACAACAATTCATCTACACGTGAAGATAAGCGGCAAGACGTGGATCATTTCTTTCGTACTGCTGTCGTCAAAGAAGTGAATGGGAAGTCAAAAAAGTATCAATCATGCAAAATATGCCCGTGCGTTCTTGTATCGACGTAGTGCTGTCCAGATTACTGACCCGGGATCCTAAGGAGCAATAAGAGTATTGTTGATGAAGTTACGACCTTGCAACGCCATCTCGAGGCATGCCATGCGGTGCGTGATGTTGTATCTTAGTTTTTTATTTCTGATTCTTCCCCCATTTAGGGCATGTATCGCAAGTGGGCGAAGGGTGCCAACTTCGTATCAAAGCTTCCTGGAGATATTAAGAAGCGGAAGGCAGCTGCGGAAGAGGTGATGCGTACACTGGATTGTGATCTTAGAGAGAAGGAGCCCTATGAGCGGGTCATTCGCTACTCGGACAAGCTTTTCCGCCAAGTAGCGGTGGAGTGGGTTGCGGCAACGGATCAGGTAAGAAGTTCACTCTTATTATTAGAGTCTTACAACTAAATCTTCGGTTTTATCGCCATTCTTTGCAGCCAATCCAAGCCCTTGAACATCCCAAGTTCAAGGAGTTGATTGACGTTGCTTCTCGTGCAACAAATGGCGTTAACATTCCAGGTCGGAAGGGAACCCGGGCGGAAACTGTGCGCCTATTCAAGAAACACCTTACAACATTGAAAGCCCAACTCAATGTACATGTTCTGCTAGTTTTCTTTTCTTTTCTCATCATTCCCAGGGTACAACTGTTCAAGGCGAAGTCAGCTTAACATGTGACGCATGGCAGGCAAGCAATGCAGATGGCTTTTTTGCAGTTACAGCACACTGGATCGAAGAGCCGACGCCTGGAAAATGGGAACTCAAAAGTGCCCTGATCGGTTTCACACGGCTCAACAACGCGCATAATGGTGAACAGCTTGGCCAGGCTTTATTCAAGATCATTAGACGAGTGGGAATTGAGTGTAGGGTAAGCAAAGCAATGTTGTGGATGTTTCATCATGCTCATCCTCCTGCCCTCCGCTGCAAAGGTTGGCCATGTCACTTGCGACAACGCGAGCAATAACACGACCATGATGAAAGAATTCGCTGCGTGACTGAATATTACTACAGGCAAGGAGTATATTTGGAAAAAGAGAAAAATCAAGTGTGTTGGCCTGGCTCATCTGAGAACTTAATGACTCAGTTACTACAAACAACAGCTGTCTTGTGCATGTAATTAATCTGGCAACGCAGATGCTTATCTCAACCTATAGCAAGTCACCACATTTTGACCCGAAGCAACCTGATGCACATGAACCAACATATCGCGATGAGGTGGGGTTGGTAAGGGCAATCGTAGTTAAAGTATGTATTATCACTTTACCCGAATATTATCACTCACACCTGGTCAGGAACGCTCATCATCAAAGCGGAAAGAAATGTGGAAAATAATTCAGATTAAGGCAAATAACACCCCTGCAGTTCAACTTATACTTGATATGAAGGTGCGGTGGTCATCAACGTATTTAATGCTTGATCGTGCCGAAAGAAAAAAGAATGTGCGTGGCAAGTTACAAATGAAGATTTATGTTTATCATCCGGTTTCCATAGTGCGTTGATGCTTTCGTTGATGAGCTTCGTTGGGAAGAACAAGACTCCGCAAAACGTGATAAGATACGCGAACTCAAGCTTACAAGTGAAGAATGGTCATGTGTCAATACCTTCCTTGGATTGCTAAGTGTACGTTGTCTGTTTCATTTACAAATTAAAGCCTAACACTTCTTAGCACGCCGACAACGCTCAACAGGCATTCTCATCTGAGAATGTTCCAACTCTTCATTTGGGCATTCCCGCGCTCGAAGCACTTTACAAGGCATGGTCCAGTCGTGCCGACCGTTCAAAATACGAGCTGTTTGCCCCTGCCCTTCACGCTGCGCATGAGAAGATCAACGAGTATTATGAGAAAACTACGGACTCCCCTGCGTACATCATGTCAATGTGTACGGATTTTGCCCTTACCCTGTCACCTATCACTGATGATTTCTAGTTCTCAACCCAAAGGAGAAAATGGGATATTTCAAGAAGCATTGGCCCATGAATCTCCATAATGATGTCCTAAAATGTGTTGAGAAAGAGGTATGCTCAAGTCCCCTCTTCGGTCTCTGTGCTAATTGCTCTTAGTTCAAAGAGCGGTGGCTGCAGTTAAATGATGGCTCCATGACAAGGTCATCTGCACCGTCAAGAAAGGACAAGGGACTTCGTGCTTTGCTTCGAGAACTTAGCGATGGCGAAGAAGACACAGCGATGGATACAGGGCTGGATGTACCGGATGACCCTCAACGCCCATGGCTCCGTGACTACCGTGCCTATGTGGACGTTCTCGAGCAAGTTCCAGAAGGCTGGACAGCGATCCAGTGGTGGGGTGTAAGCATTCCAGATTGAATATTCAGACAAGTATCTAACTCGAGTTTACAGTACAACTCACAGCGCTACCATCCTGCATGGGGCTCCCTCGCACGGGACTATCTGGCAATCATGTCATCATCTGTTTCGAGTGAATGCACGTTCTCACAGGGTGGGATCACGATATCGAAACGGCGCAGTCGTCTTAAGGGTGACATCGTGGAGGCCCTGCAGTGTATCAAGTGTGCGATCCGGCATGATTTGCTCTTTCGAGAACGCGCACCATCATCTATATCAGAAGCAGAGGAACTTAGTGACTAAGAGCTGGAGGGTGCAGGAGTGAGTGAGGACTTGGGAGGCGTTGAGTCAGATGTTGAAGAGCTTTCGTGGGATGGGCTACTGATTAACGATGACGATGATGATGAGGTGACAATGTATTGGTCTGAGTAGCTTAGTACAGTAGCTTTCCATATTGTCGTAATCAACCTTTGCATATAAAAGCCATGGCCTGGGCCAAGCCAAGCCAGGGCCAAGCCGTGGTTGATGGCTTTGGCTTAGCCCAGGATTTTAGAAGGCCAAAGCCGCCTCAGGCCAGGCCAAAGCCGTGGCTTTCAGGCCAAGCCGGGCCGGAACATCACTATATGTTACTGTGTGGTATATATACATATGATGGGCGCTGAGCCCGTAACTACGGTATATACTACTGAACACGGATGCTAATAAGCAGACCAAGGAGAGTGGGCTACACAAGTGATGCTGTCACTTGTGCTACGTAGGTTTACTGCTAACTGCATGCGTAGTTAATGCCTATGCAGGCTGGGTATATGCGGGCACTCCGACGGGCGCTCCGGTGCGTGGTTCCGTGCTCACTCTGTCGAAGTGAGCCCGGAACGGAACTCCAGAGCGCCTGCATATACCCTTCATCTGCGTTCCTTCCCCTGCATTAAGAGTACATAGCATTAGTACCTTTAGTATATAAGCACAGTGACAGCATCATTATTGCTGTCACCATTAGCATACCCGCCCTTTACCATAGCTACGGGCTCAGCGCCCCTCTCATATAAAAGTACATAGTATTGTAACCGGCCCCTCAGTCATCGTGCTGCACGCGCAGATACTGAGGTGAGCCGGGCTGTCCGTACCCAGCCACACACACATACTAACATACCAGTAGAATAGACTGTCCTTACAGGTAAATACAATATAGTCATCGTGCTGCACGCGCGGATACTGAGAATAGACTGTCCTTACAGCCTCTCGCACGCATCCGCTTTAGCTCACCCCCGGGTTTTCACACTTGCAACAGGTTATGGGCCCTGCCCAACCTGCTAATACCAGCCCCCAAAGTTCTAGTTCATTTGTTCCTCTGTCAGCTCTATCTACACCTTTGTCACCTAAGGCAACCGTCATGTCTACTGTATCGTCACCCCCACCCACGGCCACTCCTACCACCATCGAAAAACTCCCGGCTAACATCCCGCGCCTCGAGTACAATGGCTCCAACTGGGCCATCTTCAAGATGCACTTCAGCAACGCCATGAAGGTGACGCGCCAATGGGCGTACTTCACCGTCATCAAACCGTACCCCGAGCCCATCGATCCCGCTAAGCCCACCACAGATGAGGCGACCGCGATCGTGCAGTGGGAGTACGAGGACTCCGTCGCCAGCTACCTCCTTTCGCAGAGGCTTCCCGACACCACAGAGATGCGGCTCGCCAACTGCACCACCACCAAGGAGAGGTGGGACCTGGTCACAAAAGAGTACCAGGCCAAGAGCGCATACGCGCAGGCTGATCTTCATCAGGCCTTCTTGGAAATGCGCTGTGCCAAGGGAGGCGACGTGAGGGACTTCCTCGCCAGCTTGTGCTGCAAGCGCGAGGAACTGGCCGCTGCAGGAGTATCAGTAACAGAGAAGGAATACGAGCGTACCATCCTCCGAGGCATCCCGAGCGAGCTAGCGACCTTCGCCTCGCATCTTCTGTCTTTGGCACTCATCATGAAGAATGCTGCTTCGATCGATCTTGATGCCCTGATCAACCAGATCTGCGAGGAGGCCGATCGCTTGAAGAGCAGACGCTCGAAGGGGCAAGGTGGGAAGAAGGACTCCACCACAGATGAGGCCCTAGCCGCCACAGCATCCGATGATGGGAAGCAAAGGCGACGCAAGGGCAAATGCCACAACTGTGGCAAGCCTGGCCATTGGGCCAAAGAATGCCGCTCCCCCAAGAAAGACAAGGAGGAGAGTGCAGGTACACAGACCGCGCAGGCATCGGGCACATCCACTAAGCCCGAATACAAACCAGTGGGCTCGGCGAACGTCATATACGACTTCGAGGGAGACGGATTCTGGATGGCCATCGATGAGGCCGTCGATCGCACCAACCTCGTCAGCGCTGAGCCAGACCCGATGCTGGGCACGATCGATGACTTCGAAGACGTGCCACATCACGAGGGGGAGGAGATCGAGTTGGATGAAAGGGAATGGGCTGGGGCAGTAATCACCCCTGCTGATGACGATAGTCGGATCCGGGTCGAGCTGTATGACTCAGGCGCAACTTGACATATCAGCCCCTACAAATCCGATTTCACATCTTACGCACCTTTGGCACCCCCGATCTTCTTGAACACCGCGAACCAACAACGATTCCTGGCCATAGGACGCGGGACATTGGTTGTCCAAGTGCCAAACGGAGGCACAGAGTCGGAGCTCACGCTCCATGGGGCACTGCACGCCCCAGCCGTCAGCTACACCCTCGTGTCGATCGCTGCACTAGACGAGGAAGGGTACCACACTCACATTGGAGCTGGTCACCTAGACCTCACATCTCCTCAGGGGAACCGGATCAGGCACATCCCTCGCACCCAAGGGCATCTGTACAAAGTCGTACACGCGCTGGACTCAGCCAACGCCATTGAGCCCGTATTGATCATGGAGTTGCATCGTCGATTGGGCCACATTGCAGTCGAAAGCGCTAGGAAACTTGTCACTAGCGGCGCTGTTGTTGGAGTCGAGCTGGACACAAGCTCACAGGAAACGGACTGTGACGCGTGCATCTTCGCGCGTGCCACCCGTTTGCCCATCCCTAAGGTCAGGATCAGTGCACCAGCCCAGGACTTCGGAGATGAGATACATACCGATGTATGGGGACCAGCCACCATCGCCACACGCCAGAGTCGAAGGTATTTTATCACCTTCACTGACGACGCCACGCGATACACCACCACCTTCCTCTTGCGCACCAAAGACGAGGCCCTCGACGCCTACAAGATGTTCGAAGCCTGGGCTACCACACAGCACCACTGCAAAGCCATCAAGGTCTTGAGATCCGACAGGGGAGGCGAGTACCTGAGCAAAGCGTTCAATCAGCACCTGCAAAAGGCAGGCACGGCGAGAAAGCTTACCACCCATGACACCCCTCAGCTGAATGGCATCGCAGAGCGTCTTAATCGCACCCTGCTGGAGCGTATCCGTGCCTTCACGCACACGAGTGGCCTCCCCAAATCGTTATGGGGAGAGGCCCTAAGACAGGCGACCTGGCTGAAGAACCGGACAGCGACCCGTGCCCTCGATGGCAAGACGCCTTTCGAGGCACTTTACGGTCGACCACCCGACCTATCTGCCCTGCGCACATGGGGAACGCCCGTCCTGGTGCACAACGCCAGCGGTTCGAAGCTGAACGTCCATGCTCGCGAGGCACGCTGGCTCGGACTTGATGTGGATAAGGTGTGACAGGGGTATGGGTAACACCGTGAGTATCGGGTCACGGGTATTCCCGGGTACGGGTACGGGTTTGGGTTTATCGTACCCGTGAAATACCGTACCCGTTTGCGCGGGTACACGGTTTTCTCTATACCTCAAATCTCTTGGTCTCGAACTTCTTTCCGTACACTGCCTTACCCCAACAAGTTTATCCCAATCAAATTCTCCGCGGGACACAATCCGGCTACCACACTCGTCAATAACATTTCTGATTTTTGCATCTGTACCCCTCCCATCGCCGACACTTTTACCGGCCTTCAAGTACTGCACACCAGTGAATACCTTCAATTGGACCAAATTCGTAGGCGGGGGCATTGTCGGAATGAAGATCTGTAACCCCAACGGCACAAATCCTGTAGGGTATTGTCAACATACTCTTGATCGCATTGGTCTTCCTTACAACATGTCCAACGCCGCACAAAACGGTACATTCGAAGTATGCGATAGTGGCCTCATGGATATTCCTGGAGTATACACTTCAGGCGGGCAAACACTCTCTTACTCTCAACCTGCCGAAACTGTTTCCATTGGGTCGCTTCCCTATATGCCCCGTATACCCTCCAGCTCGAACTGTCAAACATACCAGAGCACGCAGATTTTCACCGACTTCGCCTCACTCGCCTCCTCTACAACTGGTGCCTCAGCTGCTCCGACAGGCTCGGGTGCTTCCCATGCGGGCAGCATCGACAGCTAATCCTACCAAGGCATTCGGATCCAATGGTACACGATCTGTTACGATCCCACTTTTCACAACTCACGAGCATCCTTAGTGTTGTGTTTTCTGTTGCTTTCCTCGCGGCATGAATGCCTGTTCACCGACTTCCCCTCACTCGCCTCCTCTACAACCAGTGCCTCGGCTGCTCTGACAGGCTCATTGATGGAATAGGACCCTTATGCAGTGGGAACTGGGGATGTGTTGCAGAATTCGACGCTCATTAGAATACTGAATCAGCTATACCATTATATACATGTCTTATACACGACTTTTGCCAAAGAAAGGCTTGGTGACCTCACATAATATCGTGGGAAAACTATACAGTTTTCACTTGTGGCTTGTGGCTTGTGGCTGATCTTTGCTTCCGCTCCGATCGTGCGTCGCAAAGAGAACGAGGCACGCCCTAACCTCTCAGGCCTCAGGCCGCCAATGGCTTCGTCAGGTCTCATCGAGGCTAGTGAAAAGGAGCAATTCATCGAGATCTGGCTCACCCACTTAAAGGTGAGCATTTTTTTTTTTATAATCCCACGGTCCGCGGATGCCTAACAATTCAACGAAGTCTTCTGCGAAGTCGTCGCGTTCATCACTCCACTCTCGCACTTCCTCTATATCCAGTGCAGCCACATCAAGTGCAAAGGCAATCGGGCAAGGCATCAAGCGTATCAAGAAAGGCACCGGTGCAATCGTTCGGCCTCTTAAGCGGGCTAAACATGCGCTGTCCAATGTTTCGTCTCCAGTCATCAGTGATGTAGAGGACCCAACTACCGACGATCAAGCCAGCATCAAGACCAATGGATTGCTGGAGGTTATCGCAGTTGGATCCGACGAGGAGCTAGATGACCTTGAGAAGGAACTTGGTGCGTTTACTTACTATTTTTTCCTTGCTGTCTTACTCATTTCAATTTTAGCGGCGGTTAAGGAAACTTGGAGGTCTCCTATATATTCTTTCTTCAAACCTAAAGTAACAATTGAGGTACACCATGGCCGTGTCGCCCACTTCTTCACCTGCTCCTCAAAGAAATGCAAAACCGAGGCACGAGGCGTTCGGCGCTATCAAGACAAAGGTGACAAGTCTTCGACCGCCAACCTTCGGCACCATGCAGTTCGCTGCTTTGGCGAGGATACGGTCAACGAGGCTGTAGGCGGGGTGTCTGGTAGCCAGCGAAGCGGTAACATTTTCAGTGCCTTCGCCAGTCAAGGGCAAAAACCCGTTGTGTATTCTCATCGTGCACACTCAGGCCCTGAGTTCCGGTGAGTACATGCGCTATACATACCTTTCTTTGACTCATATACATCAGTGCCCACATTGCAAAATGGGTTGCCGAAAGCAATCGCCCAGCAACTATTGTCTCCGATCCCGAGCTTGTCAATCTTCTCACAACAGGACACCCCCACCTCAAGGTTCCATCTCCGAACACCGTTCGTCGTGACATTCTCGCGGCCTATGTGAAGTGCCGCGAACGTATCATCAAGCTCCTAAATGATCACCCAGGGCGTGTCCATTTTGCGACCGATGCATGGACGTCAACCAATCACCATGCGTTCGTTGCTTGGACTGTGCACTTTGAGTACAATGGGGCCATGTTGGCCTTTTTATTGGATATCATCGAGGTTCCTGAATCTCACACCGGCGTGGCATTGGCTCGGGCATTTCAGAAGATGCTCAAGACGTTTGGGCTTCAACATCGGGTAAGTTTGTAGTCTCGTGTTATGCTCTCAAGCTAATTGTTTCTACAGGTCCTTGCTGTGAATGCTGACAACGCAACGTCGAACAACACGCAGGGGGAAGCGCTCGCGAATATGGACAACTCGTTTGTGATGGAGCATCGCGTTCGTTGCTTCAACCACACCTTGCAGCTCTCTGCGAAAACCCTTTTGTGTCCTTTCAATGCTGGGCTAGGCAAGGCAACCGAACGTGACGACAATGATATTGATCCCCTCGACTTGGACATCAATGGCGACGACAGCGAAGATGGTGAAGATGAAGATGAAGATGAAGACGAAAACGAGGACGAAGATGAAGACCTTCTGGACCTAGACAGCACAGATAACCTCGACGATGGTGTCGACGAGTTGGACGAATTGGATCCAGATGCACGCGAGGAGGTTATGGCGGACACAGCTGCTGTCCGTAAAGTGGTAACAAAGCTTCGCCACCTTGCTTTTGCCATCGTACGATCAACAACCATCGCCCTCCCTGCATGGCGCAGATACTGCAAGGAGCTCAAGCTCAAGCCACGCATCCTCCCACGCGACGTCGTCACTCGCTGGAACTCTACTTACTACATGCTCGACTTTGCAATCAGATATCGCACTGCCATCGATGCCATGACAGCCGACAAGTCCCTCAAGCTCCGAAAGTTCGAACTGGAAATGGAGGAGTGGTCTATTGCCGAGGACCTCGTCGCGGTCTTACTCCAATACAAGAACGCGACGCTCTTCTTCTCCCAAGACTCTGCTAGTGTCGCCGCCATCATCCCTGCTATGGACCGGATAACAAGCCACCTTAATTACCAAACCGGGAAAGTATACCACCCCTCCATCGCAGCCGCCATGAAGCTCGCACGCAAGAAGATGGACCGCTACTACTCGCTTACTGACTCCTCCTCTACATATCGTATCGCCATGGTCCTACATCCGGGAATGAAGCTCGAATACTTCCGCAACCAGAAGTGGAAGGGAGAGTGGATCGAAGAAGCCGAGTCGCTGGTCCGGGAGGAGTACATTGCAGAATACGAGAAGGTGGCCGATGAATCCAATGCGACGCCCACAAAAAACTCGAAGACCGAGAACAATGGCGGATTTGCATCTTTCGGCGACCTTTCTGTTACCTCTGCTCCCCGTGCCAGCGAGATCCAGGAATACCTCAATCACCCTGTCGAGAATGTGAAGGACCCTTTGAAGTGGTGGGTGGACAATCAACATGTCTACCCCAACCTTCATCGCATGGCTTTGGACTACTTGAGCATCCCCGGTAAGTGCAGTATAATTCTATATAATCATTTCAATCACTAATATAATGTTTAGCGACTTCTACCTCCGTCGAACGCGTGTTCTCGCAAGGCCGCCACCTTCTCCCTTTCACGCGCAACAAACTCTCGCCACCCTCAATTCGCGCTTTTCTCTGTTTTGGCTCATGGGCACGCTGCGGTCTTGTCATTTTTGAGGATGTGGTAGTGGCTGTCTCTGCAAGGAGCACGGGTAGATAGAACTTAGCTGTAGTAGTTGTAACTCGTAGTACATTTCATATACAAAACCCGCGGTGTTGTACGGTTTCGTACCTCACCCGCGGTGTCTTACACACGCACGGTTTTGTGCCTGAACCCGTGAAGGAAAACGGTGTCGTGCCTGAACCCGTAAAACAAAACGGTGTACCCGTACCCTTAACCGTTCGGGTACGGTGTTCGCGGGTACGGGTTAGGGTTTATCAAATCATACCCTAGGGTTACCCCTGGAATACCTTAGATGTGGACGCGAAGGCCCACCGAGTTTACTGGCCTGGCATGGGGAATGTAACCGTCGAGCGAAACGTCTACTTTGGGACATCAGCACCGCTCGAGGGGGAGGAAGAAGACTCACCAGGGGCAGGCATCGAGCTAGCTGCTGATCCGGCCACCCCCACATCTTCGACTCTGATCGATTCATCTGATCAACCAGATCCGCCCAGCCTAACCGAAATCGACGACGATGAGGACGAGGACGAGCCTGAGCCTGAGCCTGAGCAGCCCAAGGCACCTGTGCTGCGTCGCTCCTCTCGCCTTCGGAAGCCATCACGCATCCTCCGGGACTTGCAATCCGGAGAAGGTGTCACCTCCACGCGCAGTGCACCCCCACGAAGCGTCCCACCTCCACAGATTGAAGAGGTGCCGGACGAAGAGCTTGAGGAAGCAGGGGGAGTGTGGGCCGTCGCTGATGGTGAACCCACGCTGCTCGAGGACTTCGAGGGCCTCGTGAATGTGTTCATGGCCGAGACCGCAGACTCGGAGGCATTAGAGCCTCGGACGCTGGCAGAGGCCAAGCGTCGTCCCGATTGGCTGCAGTGGGAGCAAGCCATCCTTGAGGAGTTAGCCACTCTGAAGGCCGCAGGCACATGGGTGCTCAAGGAGGCACCACCAGGAGCGAACATAATCGGCTCCAAGTGGGTCTTCAAGGCCAAGAAAGACGCCGCGGGCTTCATCGCTCGCTTGAAGGCGCGACTGGTAGCCCAAGGATTCAGTCAGATAGGGGGAGTCGATTACGACGACACATACGCACCTGTGGCCCGCCTAGCATCCTCCCGAGCCATCATCGCGATGGCCAACCGTCTTGATCTTTTGCTGCACCAGGTCGACATCAAGGGTGCCTACTTGAATGGGGAGCTGAACGACAATGAGGTGCTATACATGCACCACCCGCCCGGTTACAAACCACGTGACGCGGGCAACCGCGTGCTGCGTCTGAAGAAGACGCTGTATGGCCTCAAGCAATCTGGGCGACGCTGGTACCAGAAGCTATCGTCCATATTCGAATCTCTTGACTTTCACAAATGCTCAGTCGACCAGGCCGTTTTCTACAAGGCCAACAAGGACAAAAATGAGGTCACAGTCGTCGCTGTCCATGTCGACGACTGCACCATCGCTGCCACCAACCTCCAGCTTATCGATGAGTTCAAAGCTGGCCTCCGGAAGCACGTAGAAGTCACCGATCTTGGCGAGCTTCACTGGATGCTCAGAGTGGAGATCAAGCGAGATCGGCAGGCTGGCACGATCCACATGTCCCAGCGCGCGTACATCGACTCCATTCTCAGGCGTTACAACTTCGACGAGCTCAAGCCCCTGTCAATGCCTATGGACCCCGTGATCCGCCTCACATCAGAACAAGCACCAGCCACAGCAGCAGAGCACGCGATCATGTGCGATAAGCCTTATCGCGAGGCTGTTGGTGCCCTCAATTGGGCCACCTTAGCCACTCGTCCAGACATCGCTTTCGCTGTTAGCACAGTGGCCAGGTTCGCAGCCAACCCCGGGATCGCTCACTGGGAAGCAGTAAAGCGGATCTACCGCTATCTGAAAGGCACGCGAGACCTCTGGCTGACTTATGGTGAAACCAGGCGAGTACTCGAAGGGTACGCTGATGCGGACGGCAGCATGACCGAGGACAGGCGAGCCATAATGGGCTACGCGTTCCTTATCGACGGAGGTGCCGTCTCATGGTCCTCCAAATGGCAGGAGATTGTCTCGCTCTCGACGACTGAGAGCGAGTATGTAGCAGCAACGCATGGCATGAAGGAGGCCATCTGGCTGTGCAGCCTTCTCTCCGAAGTCTTCGAGCCAATCAAACCTCCCACCACTCTCTTCTCCGATAATCAAGCAGCTATCGCGCTCGCTCGCGACCATCAATACCACTCGCGCACCAAGCACATCGACGTGCGCTACCACTTCATTCGCTGGGTTATTGAACAGGGCTCCCTGCGTCTTATTTATTGCCCAACCGACGACATGGTCGCCGACACCCTCACTAAGGCTTTGCCATCTGCCAAAGTGAAGCATTTCGCCACAGGACTTGGCCTGCGCGCAAAATGAGGGGGAGTGTCGAAGTGAGCCCGGAACGGAACTCCGGAGCGCCCGCATATACCCTTCGTCCGCGTTCCTTCCCCTGCATTAAGAGTACATAGCATTAGTACCTTTAGTATATAAGCACAGTGACAGCATCATTATTGCTGTCACCATTAGCATACCCGCCCTTTACCATAGCTACGGGCTCAGCGCCCCTCTCATATAAAAGTACATAGTATTGTAACCGGCCCCTCAGTCATCGTGCTGCACGTGCGGATACTGAGGTGAGCCGGGCTGTCCGTACCCAGCCACACACACATACTAACATACCAGTAGAATAGACTGTCCTTACAGGTAAATACAATATAGTCATCGTGCTGCACGCGCGGATACTGAGAATAGACTGTCCTTACAGCCTCTCGCGCGCGTCCGCTTTAGCTCACCCCCAGGTTTTCACACTTGCAACACACTCCAACAAATTGCACTAACAATTTCCCCTTAGAATACCTTCTCGAAAAAGCTTGCACCAACTGGATTTCAAATGTATAAGATCTTTGTTGTCGATCAACTTCATGAAATCAAGCTTGGTGTATGGAAGTCCATGTTGACACATCTTATTCGCATTCTGCACACATTACGTGATGGGGGTGCCGCTATTACAGAGCTCAATAATAGGTGGGTCACTATGAGATCTTAAAAAGACTGAGAAACAAACTAAGGTTGATGAGATTTCGCAACACTCCGACATTTGAACGAGATATGTTTCGCAAGATCACCTACAACGTATCTCTTATGAAGCAACTGGCTGCGTGCAACTATGAAGATATATTACAAGTAGGTGCCTTTTGTGGTACACAGTAATAATTCATATCAATGTCCATCCCAGTGTGCCATCCCGGCGTTTGATTGCCTTCTCCCAAAGGACGATAATGATGCAGTCCTAGATCTTTTGTTTCTCATGGCAACCGTTCATGCCTATGTGAAGTTACATCTGCAAAAACAGGGTCAGTATTGTAGCACCATAGAGACTATATAGCTTGGGTTGCAAAAGGGCAGCCCCCCTGATATATAGCTGCCTGCCTACAATATGTAGCATATATAGATATGCAGGTAAGCTACATAGTGCTACCTCATGCAACGATGATATCATAATTTATGTTGCCTCATTTCACTTAGGGTCTATATAGCTCAATGTCGGAAGGATAAGTATATGACTTATATGGTAGTTAGGGTTTAGATGCTTAGGCTATTCATACCATTATTTCCACAGTGAATCCACACATGAAAATGAGGAACAATTTTTATTCTTAAATCTCTAAATTCACTCTGATATACTGTATGAAGCAAGTAAAATAGAAACAAAACTAGTATTTGAACCTTTAGTAACCTTAGACCTCCTCCGAGGGACCATTGCTGTCGCAGAAGGGGTACCATACTCTACATGTGCTGCATACAGATGCAGAGTGCTGGTATACTGGTGTGGAGATGGTGGCGACCTCATAGTACCATAGCTTAACCCATGCAGAGGGACCTGTCAGAAATAGCATGTTTAACCAAGCATCACGATAATAGGGGACTCAGGGGAGGGGGGGAAGCAACCGTGAATGACTAGGATGATATAATCTTGGTTGCGAAGGATAATAGAACTGAGAACCGGGAGGTCTTGAAAGACCCAATAAGTTATAAAACATGCCACACTGCTATAACCATGTTCAGTTGGTTCACGTTAAAATAACATGAAAGTAAGCCTACCAGTGGATACACACTTGCTGGCACAGCACTTGGGGTGACCAGAGACGGGGAGTACATGAATGGATCTGGTGGACATTAGCCCCAGTTATATACTACAACAAGTGGGAATGCTGACCTGTGGGGGTACCTGGGTAATACTGGCCGTACTCAGGCAGCAGAAAGGCAGCGTAAGGTCCTCAAGGGTGCAGCAGTGCACCATAAACACGAGTTAAGGTATTTGGAGCACTGGTAGAAGCACGGTTTCCATTACAGTAGGGAGAACCTTGCTGTGAAAGTAAGGCATCGTCCTCTACAGCGATGTTGCGAATACCCAAAGCCAAGTTGTCCACGACAGATGGGCTACGTCTTGGCTCATAGTATCCCATGGTATGGTTCAGGGAAACTTGCTGCAACAGATATTATGACACAGAAAATGTGGGTGGTTGTGGGGAGGAATATCATGGGGTGGTGGCAGAATCCTTGGGGTTTTCACGGACGATCTCCACAATAGAGAAGCATAAGCGGGGATCAAGTGGGCATCAGCAGAGTCCCAAACTGCACAGGCCACTGGAGAAGACTTATACAAGTCCAAGTCCATTCCCATACCCTAAAAGACATGGTTCAGCCAGAGAGGGAGAGAGAGGAAGCGAGTTAGTGAGAGAGCGAACAGATGGTTACAGTAAAAAGTCAACCATGACACGCGTCGACCATGTGATCACATGACGGCAGGAATTCACCCACATCGTGCACAAGTTGATCAACAACTTCAGTTAGCGGTAATATAGTGCCAGTGCTGCCACCCCTTTTCCTCTTCCTCCTCCCCTTCTTCCCTTCTTCATCTTCCTTTTGCTCCCACGTATGCTCCCATCCTGTGAAAGTGTCTGCATCGACTCTGCAATCTCTATCAATGGTGCTGACTGGCCCTCTGACCTCATCCTCAACCTTGGCAAAGCCAACTGGATGAAGTGGAGTTGTAAACTTTCTCTCATCGCCCTCTGCCATGGCCTCAACCCCTGGCTTGATCAATCCCTTCCTTGCCCTGATGAAACTGCGTCCCCAGATGCTAACTACATCTAAAAGCGTAATGACAGTGCTCTTAGGGGCTTTATTCAGAATCGTGTCTCTCCGGCTGATGTACATCTTGTCGAACACCTTCCTACCGCTTATGTGATGTTCCAAAAACTCCAAAGCCTTCATGAGAAACAAGGCACTTTTGCGCAACTTAATCTTCTCTTAAAAGGACTTAAGGTTGACTTTACCTATGAAATTTCTCTCCGTGATACTCTTTCTGAACTTCATAGTTACTACCAACGCATTATTGCAATGGGCAGCCTTAAGGATGACGATATCTTTTCAGTCCTCATTCTCAATGCCCTTAGTAGAAACTTTGGACCACTCCAACACTCCATTAACTCTTTATCCAGTATGACTAACTTTAACTCTGAGGTGCTTGCCACTCACATTTTCAGCGAGGATGAGCTAATCTGCCACCATATTGAGTCTGGCTAACCCGCCAATCCCTATTCTTTCTCTCCATTCATTACATCTTCTTCTGCCTTCGCTGCAGTTTCTTCCTGCCCTCCCTGCCCTGTCTGTGCCAACTGTAAACACCAATCACATAGCACCGACTATTGCATCGCCCCTGGCAGGAAAATGGCAGGACGCACCCTTAATGAGGCTCGCGCCACATCTCACACTGCCCAAAACAAGGTCAATAACCATCCCCCTTGTCCACCTGCCCCACCTGCCCATGTTACCACTACCCCAACCCAAGCCATTGCCATCAGAACAGCTTCAACACCTGCACCACCCAATCCCTCCACCACCAACAATCCTCTTGTTGTCAACAGTCAGGCTTACATTCCCGACCCTAATTGGACCTTAGCCCACATCACTGAGATTTTGTCATGGTCGATGTCATCCCGGGCCCCGCCATCGATAGAGCACTCATATCTGTTCTGCCCGAAGGACGACCCGGCCAAATATCACGCGGGTTGCTGGTGTAAGTGTTCGAATTGTTCTGGCTAGGCTGTTCTGGACTAGTTCTGGTGACGTCGCCGTTTGTATCATGACGTCTGTGGTAGCTTTGTTGTATGACTAGGCCCTGGGATGACGTAGGGGGGACAACGCTGTGTGACGACAGGTGTCCCCGGTAGAAAGGCCCAGTGGGTTCCAGACGCTTTATGATGTCATTGGTAACTTGTACCCCGGTGACATCATGATGACATCGTAGCATCTCATCGTGTATTTATACCCTGTCTGGGAGTCCCTAAGACTCCAAGTTGAGTCTCCTGTCCTTGGGACTTAATACTATCTGCCTTCCCTTCTCCAGTCCACTCTTCTCTACCACAACTCTCAACTTGTCTAGCCCCGAGGGCGGCTGTCATAGCCCTTGTCTAGCCAGAGGGCGGCTGTTAGAGCCCGGTATCAAGTCAGTGTCCCCTCTGGTGACATTAGACTCAACTTCTTCTACCATCACGGCTGGTGCAAGTACTGCAACCAGCAGAGTCATCCTATCTGACAACGACCTCCTCATTACAAGACCTAACTACAGAGTCATCGTCTTGGAAAAATATTGCGCCGTTAACAAAAGGGGAAAGCCATACCAAGTTTACTGCTTGGACGACAAGCTAAGCATCCCAGGAAGCAAACCGATTTGCTTGTACCAGAATAAGTGGCACGGCCTGCTGGTAAGCCAGAAAGGGACATCGGCAGTAGGACCAGAAGTCCTGGAAGTACACAAGTACGATATAAACACCCCGATCTCCACCCTAAACGAAGCATTAGGAGAGGAACCACCACCTCCCTTAAAAGAACCACCCCCAATCAAGACCCCAACCTCGCCATCCACGTCAGAGGCAACAGTTCACTCAGAAACCCTAAACCAGCAACTACGACTGCTCCCCATCCCCGCTAAAATCTGCACCTCCCCAACAATATCCCCAATTATGACACTGACCTCCACAATCCCCTCAAGCTCTACCATGCTACTCCTCGCCCGACCAACCTCACCAGCCTCGCTGCCCAGCCAACCTAACTCCCCAACCCCCAGTCACGGAGGAGGCGGCGGCGGAGGAGGCGGTGGAGGAGGAGGCAGTGGAGGAGGAGAAGGAGGAGGAGGAGGAGGAGGAGGACCCCCTTTTGGAATACCATTCCCAGTCGGAGTGGTAGGACAACCCAGGGAAGTGAAACCCATGGGACAGCTTTCGCCAGTATTTGACGGAGACCGGACCAAAATGGAAGGGTTTGTGGACTCCCTTAGGGCCTATTTCCGACTTAACCACGAAGTCCCCGCTTTCCGGTCGTACCTAACAAAAATCGCTCTCACCCTTACCCTCATCCAAGGCCCCCTAGTCCAAGAATGGGCCCGACAAACCGGCAGATGGCTAGATACGCGAGACCTGGTCACAGAAGACATATTGGACACTAGGAACCAGTTCATAACCCAATTTGAAGCAAGCTTCGACGACACCCAAAAAGTCCAGAAAGCACGAAACCAACTGGATAGGCTAATCATGAAATGGCCAGAGGTGGACCAGTACACCATGGACTTCGAAAAATTGACACGCGAAGCCAATTATCGAATCGGATCCCCAGAAAGTATTCAAATGTACCTAAAAGGGCTCCCCAACGACATGGCCGCCGATATACTAGGCCCACCACTTGTTCACACATATGACGCCCTGAAACGAAGGGCGGCCCAGAGCGTGACCATGAGACAAACGCTTAAAGCCCTTCAAGACCTAAAAAAGGGAAACACCTCACACTCCGGAGAATGGCAGAGATTTGGAAGGGACGGACGAGGCCACAATAACCAAGTAAACCGCCCCCCCAACCAGACCAATCAAGGGAACCGCCCCCAAAGCCAATTCAATTCCTCAAATGCCCCCAGATCCTATAACAACACACAAGTACCAATGGACCTCAGCAGGACCCAAGGGAACAGAGGACAAGGGCTGCGCCGCTTCCAAAACTACGCAGCATCCACCGCCCCTCCCACTAAAGGAAATTGCTACAATTGCAACCAACCCGGACACTTCGCCCGTAACTGCCCCCAGAAAAGGCAGAAAACTCGAGCAGCCGCCGCCCAGAGCTGGCAAATGGAAGACGGACAGGCCTCCACTATGGTGCAGGAGGAATATGGAGAAGACAACGCCTCCCGAGTCGACGCAGCTATCGCCGCCTTCACGGCCCTCTCCCTAGACGAAAGGGATAGCCTGGCCTCAACAATAGGAGGCAGGGAGGGCGGAGAACAGGATTTTCCCGATGCCTGATCAATTCGGCCTTGATCAGGGCACTTAGTTCAGAACGTGTATTTCTATCGAATCGTCAATCTATGTCAATACGAGTCTATATTCACACGTCGAACAAAAGGGCCGAAACCCCAGCACTCCTAGATTCAGGAGCAACTGAAAACTTCATCAACCACCGCTACGCCGCCCATCTGCAATTACCAATCAAAAAGCTCTCAAATCCGAGGAAGGTCTTCAACGTAGACGGAACCCCGAATAAAAAGGGAGACATACAGTTCTACACAGACCTAGAAGAGAGGACCGAGCAAAAGAACACCAACATGAGGTTCTTCCTCACCGACTTGGGCCCCCAACGAATGATCCTAGGGTACCCCTGGTTCGCCGCTGTCCAACCTAAAATCGATTGGGCAAAAGGATGGATCGACTACGCGCAACTACCAGTAGTAATCAAAACCACCAACGCCCGACGAACCCAGTTCACCAGAGCGGTAAAGGCATGCGGACGAAGAATGAAACTGCGAGTGGCCACACAAACTAAAAGCCTCCCAACTTGCAGAACAAAACCAAACCAAAACCACCCCTCAGCTGCCAAAAGAATACCAAAGACACGCCCAGGTCTTCAGCGAGCAAAAAGCACAACACTTCCCCGAATCACGACCATGGGACCACGCCATCGAACTGAAGAAAGACGCCCCCAGTACCCTCCCCGGGAAAATATACTCTCTCACCCAATCTGAACAGAAAGTGCTGCAGGAATTCATCAAGGAACACCTGCAAAAAGGGTACATCCGCCCCTCCAAAAGTCCATATGCCGCCCCCTTCTTCTTTATTAAAAAGAAGGACAGAAAGCTCCGTCCCGTCCAGGACTACCGTCGGATAAACGAATGGACAATAAAAAACCGCTACCCACTACCCCTCATCCCAGAACTCATCAACCGAGTCAAAGGCGCCACCCTGTTTTCCAAGTTCGATGTCCGGTGGGGATACAACAACGTTCGGATCAAAAAGGGGGACGAATGGAAAGCAGCATTCATCACCAACCAAGGCCTGTTTGAGCCAAGAGTCATGTTCTTTGGACTCACAAACTCCCCAGCGACCTTTCAAACCATGATGAATGAAATCTTCCAGGAGGAACTCCGAGAAGGATGGGTCTCAATCTACATGGACGATATCCTAGTCCACACCGACAGTAACCACCCTAACCATAGGAAATGCATCCACCAAATACTGGACAAACTAAGAAAGCACGACCTGTACCTTAAACCAGAGAAATGCCTCTTCGAACAAGAAGAGATGGAATTCCTTGGAGTAGTACTAAAAAACGGAACGATTCAGATGGACCCAACTAAAATCAAAGGCGTGGCGGACTGGCCCAAACCTAACAATGTCAGAGACATCTGAGCATTCCTAGGATTCACAGGATTCTACTGCTACTTCATCCCTAACTATTCAAAAATCGCCCGCCCCCTCATCGACCTCACAAGGAAAGCCACCCTGTTCCACTGGGAACTCCCACAAATGAAAGCATTCGAAACACTGAAAACGATAATGTGTCGGAAACCCATCCTACGCCAACCCAATTACGACGACCCCTTCTTTCTCTTAACAGACGCCTCGGCGTACGGCGTGGGAGCCGTACTCTCGCAGGAGGGTGAAACCAACCCACGCTCCAAAAAACCATTTTTGCACCCTATCGCCTACTACTCTTCCACCTTCATCCCAGCGGAGCGAAACTATGACATCTACGAAAGAGAACTCCTGGCAGTTCTCAAAAGCCTAGAACACTGGAGACCACACCTGGCAGCCACGGAAAAACCAGTCACGGTGCTGACGGACCACGCCAACCTAGCGTTCTGGAAGAATCCGAAAAGGGTGAACAGGAGAGTAGCACGATGGTTCGCCACCCTCCAAGACTATCATCTCCGCATCAAACATGTCCCAGGCAAACAACACGCTGCCCCCAATATGTTGTCTAGACGACCCGATGCAGACAAAGGAAAACAAGATAACCTTGACCTCACCCTCTTACCACCGGAACTCTTCATCCGACTCGCCACCAAACCAAGCCAAGAATGGGTTGAGCTGGAGAAAAGCATCGCTCGTGCTCAAAGGCAGCACCTACAACTCATACTAAAATGGAAACCCAAGTTCGCCCTCACATTCCAAAAGTCCACCACAGTTCCCAACCTCAAACTCTGGTTCGCACAAGGAAGATTCGTAATCCCACCAAACGAAGCACTAAAAAGGGAAATCTTGTACCACAACCACGGGAAGCCAATGACTGGCCACCCAGGACGCGACCAAACGATCCAACGAGTGGCCTCCCATTACTGGTGGCCAAGCCTGAAAGAATGGGCGGCAAACTATGTGAAGGGATGTGCCCCATGCCAGCAAAACAAGATCCTCACACACAGAAAGAGGGTCCCACTATTCCATATCCCCGCACACCCGACGGCATTCCCCTTCCAGGTAGTAGCCATGGACCTGATCACCCAGCTCCCGAAAAGTGACAGTTCGAACGCCATTCTGACTATAGTAGACCAAGGCTGCACAAGAGCGGCGGTCTTCCTCCCCTGCTCAACGACCATAACAGGTGAAGGAGTGGCGAAGTTGTATCTGGAGAATGTCTACAGGTGGTTTGGACTTCCCACTAAAATCATCTCAGACCGAGACCCCCGCTTCACCTCCCACTTCGCCAAGGCCCTCTGTGAGAAATTACAAATCAAACAGAACATCTCCACGGCCTTCCACCCCCAGACAGACGGGCTCTCGGAGCGAAAGAACCAGTGGATAGAACAATTCCTCCGCCTCACCACGAATGCGCAGCAGGACCAATGGAAGCGCTGGCTCCCAGTAGTCACGGCGGTCCACAACAACAATGTCAACGCAACCACAAAGGTCACTCCAGCGCATGCCCTGTTGGGCTACCTCCCCCACACTCGACCCCCTTGCACCAACAACGACCAATAACGAACGGGTCGAGGACCGGCTAGCCAAAGCCAAGGAAGCCTGAGAACAGGCCCAGGTCGCACTCGACCGTGTAGCGGACCAGACCCCTGAGGACCAATTCCAGGAGGGAGAATGTGTCTGGCTAGAAGCCAAGAATCTAGCCCTCCCTTATCAGACGCGCAAACTGGCCCCCAAACGTCATGGGCCCTTTATTATCACCAAGCGAGTATCACCTGTCGCTTATCAGCTGGGCCTCCCACCGACCTGGACCGTCCATGACGTCTTCCACGCCTCATTGTTAACACGGTACAAAGAAACTGCGGAACACGGGGCCAACTTCCATCAGCCACCACCCGAAATGGTCGACGGAGAAGAGGAATATGAGGTCCAGACCATCATGGGGCACCGGTTCTTTGGTAAAGGGCGTAAACTGCAATACTTGGTAAGGTGGAAAGGCTACTCCGCAGCAGACGATACATGGGAAGCTGCGGATCAAGTGTTTGCTCCGCAGCTCCTCAAGGCCTACCATCGGAAGCATCCGAAAAGCCAACCTTTCCCCCATAAAAGGGGAGCTGCCAGTCAAGGAAGACTCATCCGCTCCCCTCTCCCCTCATGTCAGACTACTCCCGCAACGCCTCCATCGAATCACCGGCCTCCCCTAACCTCGATCTCCCACTTCCTGTTCCCCCGCCTCAAGTCTCCATTGACGTGGATCCGGACCTTGAATACCATGTCTCCACACCGTCACCAACCCCCTCGCTGACACTTGCGGAGTCCGTCCTCCCAGAAGGACATATCTCCCCCCAGTCCGCCCTCGCCATCCTTCAGGCCTTCGGCACTGGAGGAAGCACCGACAACCTCAGGGAGGTTGCCCAGATCACCGCCCACACCCTCTTCCAACGCACGCAGGCCTACGAGGCCACTATCCAACGTTTGCAGGGGGATGTCGCCCTCTTGTGAGCCCGAACCGCCGCAACCCCCGTCACTCCCCAAACTGCCCCCAGACCTAATGGGTTCCTTCCCAACAACGGCCGCCTCCCCCACTTCTTCATCCCCCACTTGGGAGGGTGGGCCTTGGCGCGCTTCATCTGGAAGTGCCCAGCCGACCCCACCATGGCCGAGGGAACCATGGGGGGAACCGGAGCCGAGGTGTACGCCTACCCCCTCGAGGCCCTCCCCCCATACGACGCCTCCAGAGATGGGGGCGAGAACCGAGCCAGGGATCCCCTCCCCCTGTGGCTCTTGGATCTCCTGCGAGGGTCTGAGACCACTTTCCACCTCGTCCTCCGCGCCAGCCAAAGCACCGGCGACTGGGGATTACCCGCCGACATCGCACGATACCGGGCCACCGTCAACCGGGTCAACGAATTGCATGCCGCCCGCGAGGGCATCCTCGACAGCCTCAACAGCTGTTGGGAGAGCCTCGATCTCATCGCCGGTCGACTGGGTGGGGCAAAAGCGCCGAGCCAACTTGCCCACCTTCAATACATTGCGGACATTGTCCCGGCGGAGCCCCGAGACCGCGACAACCAGCGGAGCAGACGCGGGAGAGGTCAGGTCGCCCGTGGTCGGGCTCCTGTCTAATAGGAGGGTAATGTCACGGTCGATGTCATCCCGGGCCCCGCCATCGATAGAGCACTCATATCTGTTCTGCCCGAAGGACGACCCGGCCAAATATCACGCGGGTTGCTGGTGTAAGTGTTCGAATTGTTCTGGCTAGGCTGTTCTGGACTAGTTCTGGTGACGTCGCCGTTTGTATCATGACGTCTGTGGTAGCTTTGTTGTATGACTAGGCCCTGGGATGACGTAGGGGGGACAACGCTGTGTGACGACAGGTGTCCCCGGTAGAAAGGCCCAGTGGGTTCCAGACGCTTTATGATGTCATTGGTAACTTGTACCCCGGTGACATCATGATGACATCGTAGCATCTCATCGTGTATTTATACCCTGTCTGGGAGTCCCTAAGACTCCAAGTTGAGTCTCCTGTCCTTGGGACTTAATACTATCTGCCTTCCATTCTCCGGTCCACTCTTCTCTACCACAACTCTCAACTTGTCTAGCCCCGAGGGCGGCTGTCATAGCCCTTGTCTAGCCAGAGGGCGGCTGTTAGAGCCCGGTATCGAGTCAGTGTCCCCTCCGGTGACAGATTTCCTCTGTCACTGATACGAACGACTACCAGTATCATACTTCCATTGCTCTCTCCACTGACCTGTCTCTTACTTTCCCTTCCACTGCCCTTTCTGCCTCATCTCTTCATTCCTCTCTTTCCCTCCCCAATCCATCTACCTTCCCTTTCATCTTCAACACTAGGGCTACTTGTCACATCTCACCCTTTTTTCTTTCTGACTTCCAATCCATCACGCTGATCACCCCCCATCCCATCAAGGAACTTGGGGAACAGTCCGTTAGTGCCACTGGCATGGGCACCATTATTCTTCAGATGCCTTCATCTTCCCTCACCCTCAACAATGCCTTTTATGTTCCAAATTCCTCTGTCCACCTGATCTCCATATTTCTTCTTAGTGACTCTCGCTACAGTGCTCACTTTTATCCCAGCCAAGGTTTCTGTTAGTGTTGCGACTGCTCTGGCTCCATTCCAGCTATAGCCGAGAGCCGACCTCGGCTAACAGTTAGCCGAGCTAAGCCACATTTGGCTCTGACCCATATTTAGCCGGCTCTTCCCACGGCCGGCTCGGGCCATAGCCACAGCTCAGCCACGCGTCACACACCCTCATTCCCACCTCACACCCTCAAACCCTTACACATTCGTTCTTCACTCTCTTCGATACTGTATCATATATCATCCCTCAACAAACAACCTGCCATGAGTTCTGTTTCAAAGCCAGAAATATTGCCTGCCGATGACTCACCTATCTGCGATCTTCCCATTGGTCACCCGCCCGCTGGCGATCCCTGTGTTGGTGGCGCTGGCTGCCCATCCACTGCTGGCGATCTGCCTTCTTGCAACCAGTCAATCTTTGCATGTACTCCAATCCACTCCCACTATAATACTACTGCGCGATATGGAATCAACTGCTTGGACAGAACTTGTGTTGGCAAAGTTCTAGCAATCAGTGTTGCACCTTACATTCTTGGTCCTATGCCTCCCGACACTTTCCTGGATCGATTTCTCCCCTTGGACTTCATATCCATACCCGGCCCACCAAGCTTCCAGACGGGAATGTTCACAAATTTGTTACCACCTACCAATGCGACAGGTGCTGCTGGTGTGACTAAAAAACCTACTTCGTATAAGGCATTGGTACGTCTATCATGGCCTGAATAATGTTTTGGCCATTATCTTAACCTTTTTATTTAGAAAGACAGCCTTCAAACCCACCTGCCGGCCCTTGATGTTTGTATTACTGCCTGGTTAAACGAGGATGCACAAAATTCGTTTCCCTTCA
This sequence comes from Russula emetica, assembly GCA_015178925.1. Lineage (NCBI taxonomy): Eukaryota > Fungi > Basidiomycota > Agaricomycetes > Russulales > Russulaceae > Russula > Russula emetica. Next base: position 188,354 of record WHVC01000058.1, read on the forward strand.
AAATACGCCCTAACTGTTCAGTATACGCTAAGGAAATCTCACCCGAATCCACCAATTCTTCCCTCGCCGAGTTTTTCATCGAGCACAAATCTCAGCCTAGTATGGATCCTTTCATCGGCTTGAAGCGCAAACCATCCGCACTACGCATCAATCCATTCGTGAAAGATTCAAAGGAGGGACTTGACACTCTTGGCCAGATTACGAATTATGTCACCTCGCACCTAGGCTCACAGTTTTGGACCCACATGTTTTTTGTTCTCATCGTCCACAATGAGTCGTAGCTAGCAATATAATCACAATTTATAGTGCAGTGCCCTAAAATCAATGTGTATAATATCACACCCTTCAATCACAACATTGTAATTGAATTGTAATAGAATTGTAATAAAATTGTAGTTGTAATACTAATTACAATTCTATTACAATGCTATTACAATTCTAATTACAATTCTAATTACAACTCTATTACAACTCTATTACAATGCTATTACAATGCTATTACAATTCTATTACAATGCTATTACAATGCTATTACAATTTTATTACAAGTATTAAATATTTGACTTATAACTTTTGCACTTAGGAGGATTTAAACTCTTAACCTGCTTAAGCATTAATTTAATTACTAATATAACTTTAACCACTGCACTATAGTAGCCAACATATATTTAAAAGCTAAAGTATATATAATAGTAAATGTTACATCTTAGCTTAAGCTGTATCTTAAGAAATAAAATAGCTACAAATCTGAAAATATTTGTGTTCATAGATATGATTAAATGCTGAGGAATTCTCTGCCAATATTAAGTAATCCAATCAGCCATTCTTATGTTATTTAATTATCTACATATTCCTATACCCTTAACCCTTAGCAAAGCCCTAAACCTTAGTCCTAACCCTAGTCCTAACCCTAGTCCTAACTATAATCCCTAAACGCTATACCCTAAACCCCTAACGGGCCTAAAGGCCCTTAAATATCCAATTAGTCATTTTTAATAATATTTAGGGCTTTGCTAAGAGTTAAGAGTTTAGGAATATGTAGATAATTAAATAACATAAGAATGGCTGATTGGATTACTTAATATTGGCAGAGAACCCCTTAGCATTTAATCATATCTATGTACACAAATATTTTCAGATTTGTAGCTATTTTATTTCTTAAGATACAGCTTAAGCTAAGATGCAACATTTGCTATTATATATACTTTAGCTTTTAGATATATGTTGGCTACTATAGTGCAGTGGTTAAAGTTATATCAGTAACTAAATTAATGCTTAAGCAGGTTGAGAGTTCAAATCCTCCTAAGTGCAAAAGTTATAAGTCAAATATTTAATACTTGTAATAAAATTGTAATAGCATTGTAATAGAATTGTAATAGCATTGTAATAGAATTGTAATAGAGTTGTAATTAGAGTTGTAATTAGAATTGTAATAGAATTGTAATTAGAATTGTAATAGCATTGTAATAGCATTGTAATAGCATTGTAATAGAGTTGTAATAGAGTTGTAATAGAGTTGTAATAGAGTTGTAATAGAGTTGTAATAGAGTTGTAATTAGAATTGTAATAGAATTGTAATTAGTATTACAATTACAATTCTATTACAATTTTATTACAATTCTATTACAATTCTATTACAATTCAATTACAATGTTGTAATTGAAGGGTGTGGTATTATACACATTGATTTTAGGGCACTGCCCTAGTTTTGTATGATGATATTGCCAGCTACTAGTGCCACAATTATGCGAGAATTATCCGATGGGACCATGGCGGTGCTGTCGTTACTGCCCCAATACATTTCAATGAGGAATGTCACCTTTTTGACTTCTTTATTTGTTATAATTACGCAAAATCTGACATACGAGGTTCTGACTCGAGTGTTCGAGCACCCGAAACCAAAGAGCTTCACGCTGCCACCACCTGTATCCATGAATTTCATGACTCCGATCCAGACAAAGGAAAGGCAAAGAATTTTTTGGTCATCTCTGTCCCAAGGCATGGATCTGACAATGAATCCGACCACTACGTCATTGAAGCCCCCCTTGCAACAGGCTCCCCCCCAACTGGACGTTCGACTTGAACATTCATCGCTTATGACATTCGCAGGAATTCACACGTTTTCCTCAAGGACTCTTGGAGGATCAATATTATTGGAATACTGAAGGAGGGCGATAGTTACGCGACACTCCATGCCCATGGAGTACCTAATATCGCACTTTGCTTGAATTTGGGGGATATTGGCGATGATACATATCATAGCACGCAAACCCACCTCTTTGTCGATGCGGATTGGGTACCCTCACCCAAACCCGCGGCAGAATTCACGCCTCACAGGCACTACTGTATTGTACTGGAAACTATAGGCACTCCCCTCGAACGCTTCAAGTGCAGTCGGGATATGGTGTGCGCCATTTATGACAGTTTAGTTAGTGAGTTCTTTGGAAGTTGGAACGTATGCTTTACCCTTATGGATGATGTCACTACTATAGCTCACAAAGCTGCGTACAAACACTGTGGTATCCTCCATCGTGATATCAGTCCTTCAAATATTCTAATTTCAGAAAATGGTGGTCTTCTCATTGATTGGGATCTATGTAAGAATGTCAATTTGACTGAGCATAAAGCATGTCGCGTTGCACGTACGGTGAGAATTGAATGCCTCTTAATATGTACTGCAGCATTAATGAACTGGAATCAGGGTACTTGGTGGTTCATGGCTGCTGATCTGATCGCAGACCCCGAAATATCTCAAACCTTCATTCATGACCTGAAATCTGCGTTCTACGTCATGTTCTGGCTCAGCTTGAAGTACCTATCCAACTCTCATCATCCTTCAATGCGTGGTCAGATACTCTCTGATGTGTTCAATCCGGACCCCCCTGATTCGCCATTGAGTCTGGGCTCCTCCAATTTTGATTCATGTCGCAAACCTGGTACCGATTACAAAACTACCTGGATGGTAGCCTCAAATAAAGTAGAGGAGTTCAAAGTTACAGGAAATGATCCTCTGTCCCGTTTGCTTTCGGAGCTCAAGCAGGTGCTCTCATCTCGACATCTCACTAGCAGTGCGATCAATGCAGTTATCAATCGATTGAATTTAACGCATCCTTCGAAAAAGGTTCCTGATGGCTTCTGGGAGCAGCTTTCCGACGAGCCTACTCTGGAGTATTCTCATGTTCTTAAGAAATTTGAGAAGGCACTTCAGGAGGAGTGGCCTTGTGATGATTCTCCTCAGCTGCAAGAGGTAATTCTTACTGCTAAATATCAAATGGCTGCAATTTCTGGGTCCAAGAGATCGAGGTCTATGATGTTTGAATCACACAATTCGCAGCCAATCCATTCAGAGCCCATCCGTTCATCAAGTTCGAAGTGACAGAAGAATTAGTGGGTGTTTGTTTGTAATAGTTTGCACTAGTTTGTAGTATTATTTTTTTTCATAAACCACAATCATCGCATCACGGCTACCCCCATTTTACCAAAATGCCCCGATGCAACAAAGCAACCGCTGAGAAGACTGCAGCTGTTTCAAAGACACAAAAAGAGAACCCCAATGTTTCTGAGAAGAGGCGAGTGGCGACTTCTCAGACCACCGAACCTGGGCTTGCACGTCATAAACGTGTTGCCATATCGGTGATTACTTTCATCAATAATATCACTTCCTCAATCTTGACAGGTTACTCCTCATTTTCAGTCTAGTCAAATCGGCGGCGAGTTTGACTTCCATGTCGAAAACTACGAGGATGATGACAGTCACGATACCCCACCCCAAGTTGATAAAGTGGCTGATCCTCTGTTCAAACCCATCTTCTCCCTGCCTACTCGGGAGTCGGGACACAGTAGATTCCCAGACTTCAAGTGGTCGGGCTCCTGACATCATGTACTTCTTCGTCGTGTATGGAAAGGGGGAGGCGCAGAAGCGGGTGTGCAAAATATGCAGGTAAGTCTTGGCTCAATACACTAACGATTGCTTTGATAACGGTATATTAGTGAGAAATATGGCTTCTCAAAAGTTCCAGAAGGCATGAAGAAGGATAAGAACTACATCTACTACATGCGTATGGGATATCTAAATCTTTGAAAGCACCTCGCCAATCAGCACGCTGCCACTTACGACAAGGCTATTGTGGAGAACAACTGGAATTATTGCCTCTCAGATGATCTAAAGTCCGGTAAATCCAGCACTGTAGAGGCCCGCAAACACTCTCTTCCCCCATTTACACAAGCTTCATTCATTGACTATATCATTTGCTTTGTTGTTGCTGACAACCAAGTGAGTAACGTGTTCTCTGTCACTAACTTATGTCCTCATCTCTACCTAGTCAATCTGTGTTGTCGAGTGTCCCGAATTTTGTGACCTTTGCATGCTCCTCCGCCCAAGCTTACAAGACAAAGAGATCCCACATCGAGACAGAATCCAGGAGGGGATCATAGGGCAATGGCATGAATGGTTCAATGGCTTGAAGCGGGAACTCGCTGTGTGTACTATTTCTGCTCTCTGCTTTGTGTCACTCATTTGAAATAGGACTCACCAGGTTGTATTAGCCTCACAGCTGACGTATGGTCGTCTGGGAATTTTACTTCATATCTTGCCCTCACCTGCCACTGGGTTTCCGATAAGGGACCCAGCGGCTCCCTTTTACTGAAGTTGGTGCTGATTGGATTCCATTGTCTCAAGCATAAGCATACCGGAAAGAACATCGCTAGAAATATCCTTCATCTTCTCAAACACGCTGGTATCACATCGAAGGTAAAAACTTGTTATGACAGTTGTTTCTAGTGTATTTTACCACCATTAGATTGGGTATTTCACTCTCAACAATGCGGAGAACAATGCCACGGCGATGCAGGAGCTAGAGGTCCTACTAAAGCGACATGACAATAACATCGAGTTTAATCATCTCAACAACCGTATTCATTGTTATCCGCATATCATCAACATCTGCTTGTCTCATATTATTGCATCATCTACTCGTATTTTTAAGCAATTTCTCGAAACCCTCAAATCTGAATCTGACGGTGACTTGGTTTATTCCAACATCGAAGGCAACAACAATGACGACAACAATGACGACAATGACGGCAACAACAATAATAACAATGGCCATTTGTTTGCTCGGGAAACTGATATTCCCAAGCTTGCACTCGACAAAGAACAGGTCGACGACATATTGGACGATGGATTACGGGCCTGGTACATAGGTTTGAAGTGCAATCCTATTAAACATGCCCGCAGAATTGTCCACATCGTGCGTTTGTTGGATCAAAGGAAGCAGGCGTTCAAGAATGTGATCAACACCGGAAACCATAGTGGCTGGTTCAGGTCTCATGATAACGAAGTTATCGAGCTTCCCGACTTGGAATTGTTGCACAATGTCAAAACTCGATGGGACTTGGTTTATTGTATGATTGAGCATCTGTTGGTGCTTCGACTGGTGAGTGTTCATATGTACGGACATCCTTTTCATTCATATTGTTAAAATTCAACACGTGTACAGGCCATTGACCTCTTTTTCAGTATGAAGATGCACAGGCTTACAGAATATAAACTTACGGATGTGGACTGGGAACTTCTCGATGCTCTTTATGCAGTATTTGTCACCGCCGGTACGGACGAGACGATTAGAGCTCAGTTGCGTCTGTAGTGGTTGTCTCCTGTTTAGGCTTTGGAGTGTCGAAGCACGTGCAGCGTTCCCCCTTGTGCACTAGGTCGGGGAATACCTCCTGGCAGAAGGCGTACTTGGGTAGAGTGACCGTATCCTTGGTGGGACGCTGGGTCATAAGCTAAGTCTTTTGCAGCGACTTAGTAGACTATGGAGTAACGGGTTCCCGCCTTATCAGTCCGTTGATAAGACCCCGCTGTGAATAAGGAGAGAAGAGACTTTTGTTATTTAGACAAGAGACTCAACTTGCCGCTACCTGGCCAAGTTGGTCGTCCTTAAGTACACAGAGGAAGCTACAAACGCGTACAAAGTATTAGAAACCAAACACGAGGGGCACAGCAATCTGAAACAACACGATGCTGGCCAGCTGTCCATCCACATCAGAACGAGGCACTACACGCATCAATGACAAGTGATCCAATCAATCCATACAGTACTAGCCCGGTTCAGGAACTTACCCCGGTCCACGAGGCGTACAAGCTAGCCTCGTCCCAGGAGCCGGTTACATCACCTCCCTACTTAGACTAGATGTCCGCATCTAGTCCATGTTCCCCCTGAACTGCGTCGCCCTTCTCGTCCTGAACCTTCGGCTGCGTGCGTTGGGAGGCCCCACCATTCGAAGGTTACCTGCTCGTCGGTCCAGTCGGGCCAGCTCGAGGCGTGCCCTTGACGCCTCCTGAGCTTCTCGCATGCCTCTTTGCTCGGCTTGGAGGTGGTCAATGCGAAGTTTGATGTCAAGGAGCGAGATCTCGAGCTCTCTGAAACGCGCGACCTCGGCTTGGAGGGCCCAATCCCCATTGTTCCGGACCTCCTGTGTGAGCATACTGTAGACGCTAGAACTGCCTTTGAGGAGGGCGAGTAGCCAGGGAGGTAGGGGGAGGATGATGTTGTCCTCCTCGTCATCGCCGTCGCACTCGGCGTATACCTCAGCAATGTAGGGGGTCTCCCCCGGGGAGTGACTCTTGGGGAGCCCCGCGACCCTACCGTCGGGTAGCTGCTTGACCCACCACGCGGGCTGGTAGTACCCATCTTGGATGGGGATGACGAAGTTGGGGGCCCTCTCTTTGATGTTGAGCACGTACCCCTCTGGTGCGTCCTCCCTTGGCTGGGCGCGAGCCAACGCCTCCTCGAAGTGGATCTTCTGTGTTGCCATTTGTTCGCCCCAGTTGTCGGACTCGACGCAGTATTCGGCTTCTCTCTTACGGATGGTGGCCAGGAGCCCTTGGGCGATATGCATGAGGGCGTTGGGGTCGTTCGGCTCGAGTTGGAGGCCGACGGCGGCAGTAGACGGTGAGAGGGGTGGTGCCATCGGGGGTGGTGTCCCTTTGGGCGAACAGACGGAGGGGTCGTTGGAGGCGTCGGACATGACTCACCCGTGGAATACGCAGTACTGGTCTCGGCAGAAGCAACGGTGTAGGAGGATATGGCTTTGGGGGAGCTTGTTAAGGTACAAGTAGAGGAAGTGTCGAAAGGGCTGGCCGGGGGCGAACTCAGAGTAGGCGGGCTTCTCGTCCCTGGTAACGGTGCAGTGGAGGCGTTCGATGAGGGGTCGCTTTGGTAGATGGGGGACGATGTGGAACTGCAGGTGTAGGAGTAGGACCTGTTGGAGTGGCCGCGAGTCTTTCTTGTCGTCGCGGATGTACTCAAGGAGGGGCTGGTTGGTTGGTCGGGGAGCCAGGGTGGAGAGGATGGCGGTCTCAGTGTTCCTTGTCGCCCTTTTATCTTCTTGGTCGGGCGTCTTTGTTGGTACTCCTTGATTAGGTTGTCCGCGTGGACTAGTGTTTCGGCGGCTACAAGAGCCGAGCCGAGCCGTTAGCCGAGCCACAATTAGCCGGGCAGTCAGCTTGTTAGCCGAGCTGCGCCGTGGGCACCCATGCCACTTAGCCGCGCCGAGCCGCACCGCCAAAATAGCCGGCGTTTCTCCGGCTAGAGTGCGGCTCAGCTCCCAATCCAGATCGCGAAAATTGTAGTCAAATCTTAGTTCCCATACATCAAACTACAGCTCTACAACAAAATCGACGCGTGATACATCATCGCCTACATGTACCTCAAAGCCCAACGTCTCAAACTACGAAAACATGCTACTTCCAGGACCTTGTACGAGTGGCCCGAGCGGGTGTTTGATGTATGTACCGAGACGGTTTAGCAATCGCGCGAGTCGAAGAGCGAAGGCTAAATAAATCTAGTTAGTGCCGCTATTCATAGAGGGCGAGGTCACTTACACCCGACTAGTGAAGATAGGTGCACGGTCCACGCTGACATGGGGTGGTGCTTTGATGGGCTGATCAGTCACGGTTTCCGAGCACTGTAAGAGGATGGAATGAAGGAACTGATAGTCCGGTTTCTTGTCAAAGCCAAGAGAACGGACATAGGTGACGAATTTGCAGAAGGGAGCGGGTAAGCCCTTCGCACAGCTCTTCCACTGTGATCGATGTTTTCTTATGGAGGACTACCTCCTCGTCGTTGCCTGCGGAATTGCTGGTCCAAGGCAACTCGCCGAGTGCTGAATAAATGATGGTATAGGCGAGAGACTCTAGGTCATCACGACGCGACTGGACATTGCCTTGCTGGCCACTGATGGATGCGAACGGAAGGGTACCAACGATCGAATGATTCGTTGTGAAAGGGATATGTAAATAAGTTGCGGGATTACGGAACAATCGTGCCAAGCCGAAATCGATGAGAAAGAGGGTAGGAGGAAGGTTATCAGCACGAATCATGAAATTCCCAGGTTTAATGTCACGATGGATGTAGTGTCGATCATGAAGTGACTGGACTGCTAAGAGCTGCATGTGAGGGTGTGTTTAGGTTTAGTATGATTGTTTGTTTTATATAACGTACCATTTGGGTGGCGTACGAGAATGTCTTCCTGTGGTCAAACTCAAGCTGATCGATCAGGTCGCCCAGTGAAGTTCCGAGATGATCGAGGACAATAACTTCATATATACTTTCCTTGCCGTACCAGAGTACTCGAGGGATTCCTCTGCCACCGGCGATAGTTGTATACACGTTGTGTTCATGACTGAGCCTTGAAGGTAAGCCGCATGGGTGCCCTATCTTCACAGCAACATCACCCCCCGTCGCAATGTCTTTTCCTAGATAGACACTCCCTAACGAACTCAGGAAAGTGTGTCAAACTCGAGTCAGAGTCGAGCTCACCAGATCCCCCAGTACCGAGTAGGTTACATACTCTGTACCGGCCACCAACACGCACAATATCTGACTTCGAGGGAGAGAATCGCTTCTCCGAGGTATGTCGTGGATTTCGAAGGCGCGTAGTCGTCATCAACGTTAAGAGAGAGAAATGATGGGTAAAGTCAACTTGGGGGATGCGTCGGTTCACTAAATTGCGAACTCCGATGTCAAATAAACACCAACAATATCGCACGCAACTGCTGTGCGATCATCTCTGTCAGTACAGACAGTAACGTGGCCAAGGAAAATATATTCTCATTGCAGTGACGTAAAAAAGCTGGGGTTAAGACTCGCAATCATCGTAGTTAATAAGGTCATTCAACAAATTGTCAAACGAAACAACAGGATCATCCACAAAGAGAGAGCTAAGCTCGCCAGTTGGCACCGACATACTCATGGCAGCTTCCGATATTGACCATCCGTTCATGAAGTTGAGGCGTTCTTTCTTGAGTGAATATTTCAGCATTTGAAGGGCCTCCATGAGAATTGGGCTGATTCGGTTTCGCTTCGCGGTGTCCGTGTCCTTTGCTGACGAGAACACACGCTCGCAAGGGACGGACGTTGCCTGGATCGGGAGATAATCCATCGCGATTGAGAACAGTGTTGGGAGTTCCAACCTATTAGCCTGTTGAGGGAGTTAGTTGTAGTACCAAAACGCCATTCAATTATAGGAATCACCTCACCTCCCAGAACCGCAGGATGTTGGTCTCCTCAGACGAGATTGGACCCGAAACATATTTTTGGAATTCAACATCCACACTGGACACATTACGTGTGGACTTTTTTTTGTATACAGAATCTTGGACTTTGAATCGCGTTGGAGCCACAGAAACCACTGGATCGGGTTGGACAGGGGAATCTGTCGTTGTAGCTTCAGACGTTGACGACTTCTGGCTACGGTACTGACGCATCTGCAAGTCGTGAGAAAGATGACTGAGGAGTTGAATTGTGTAGTCTTACGAGCGCCAGAATGATATCTTTGGCACGCCGGATATAGTGACCTTCCCATTCAGCTTGGATCCACGAGAGGCGCATAGCAGGGTTGAGGACTGTTCAATGAAGTCAGAGGTTAGAGCGACAAATCTTGATTCAAAGACTGACACATTGTGACGACATAAGTGTCTGTATCGTCCATTCGAATGTAGTATTTCTTTGCCCACCGCAGGCCGATTTCCGTCCAGGGCCGGAGCATCTCGTGCTGTTCCCCGAGTTTTTCCCATTCTGTCATAAACATCTCAAAACTGGATATCGCACGCGACAAAACCGGTGTGGATTCGGACGACATGCTTTGTTGACACGCGTGCGGAACCTGTTGTCACATGAGTGACTGTCCATGGGTTAAATAGACGACTCACGCTCAAGACAGTTTCTAACCCTTCAAGGATGTACCAATCAATTTCCAACAGCTTCCAATCGGAGAAGTCAACCAATTCAGTGTTAAGATACCGATCGAGAGCCTACATTAGATATTTGATTAGTCTCCACTGTAACACCGTCCAGTCGCTGAGATGAACTTACCGGCCGGAGAACTCTTAGACGTCGCAGCATCATAAAAACCGAATCCCACCTCATCTTCACATCCCTCAGAAGTTGAAGCTCGGGAACTTGGACGATACGACGTTTGCCACTCTGAGTTTTTTCAGAGAACCATTGTCGTTCGTTTCCGTCTTGGATGAACTTACGAAAGCCTTCCCTGCGTTGGTCCGAAGAGCGTAAAAGACGAATAATTCTGCGAGCACGCCTGAGGGGATCGCGCTTGATACCCGCAACCCATTCCTTAAGGTTAGTGTAACCGGCTCCTGGGACGAGGCTAGCTTGTACGCCTCGTGGACCGGGGTAAGTTCCTGAACCGGGTTAGTACTGTATGGATTGATCGGATCACTTGTCATTGATGCGTGTAGTGCCTCGTTGTGATGTGGATGGACAGGTGGCCAGCATCGTGTTGTTTCAAGATGCTTTGTCCTCGGTTTTGCTTAGTGATACTTTGTACGCGTTTGTAGCCTTCTTGGTGTATTTAAGGACGACCAGCTTGGCCAGGTAGCGGCAAGTTGAGTCTCCTGTCTAAATAACAGAAGTCTCTTCCCTTCTATTCAAAGCGGGGTCTTATCGACGTACTGATAAGGCGGGAACCCACTACTCCATAGTCCACTAAAGTCGCTATAGGACTTAGCTTATGACCCAGCGTCCAGCAAAGGACAGAGTCGCTCTACCCAAGTACGCTGTAACCGGCTCCTGGGACGAGGCTAGCTTGTACGCCTCGTGGACCGGGGTAAGTTCCTGAACCGGACTAGTACTGTATGGATTGATCGGATCACTTGTCATTGATGCGTGTAGTGCCTCGTTTTGATGTGGACGGACAGCAGGCCAGCATCGTGTTGTTTCAGGTTGCTGTGCCCCTCGTGTTTGGTTTCTAATACTTTGTACGCGTTTGTAGTTTTTCTTTGTGTACTTAAGGACGACCAGCTTGGCCAGGTAGCGGCAAGTTGAGTCTCCTGTCTAAATAACAGAAGTCTCTTCCTTCTATTCGAAGCGGGGTCTTATCGACGGATTGATAAGGCGGGAACTCGCTACTCTACAGTCGCCTAAGTCGCTGCAAAGACTTAGCTTATGACCCAGCGCCCCAGCAAGGACGCGGTTGCTCTACCCAAGTACGCCTTCTGCCAGGAGGTGTTCCCCGACCTAGTGCATAAGGGAGGACGCTGCACATGCTTCGACACGCCCAAGCCCAAGGAGGAGACAACTACCACAAGTGCTACTGAGCTCTAATCGTCTCGTCCGTACCGGCGGTGACATACGCCTTCTGCCAGGAGGTATTTCCTGACTTAGTGCACAAGGGAGGACGCTGCACGTGCTTCGACGCGCCGAAGCCCAAGGAAGAGGCAACCACCACCGACACAACTGAGCTCTAATCGTCTCGTCCATACCGGCGGTGACATTAGACTCAACTTTGTTAAAAGCTACGGCTAGCAGCAGCAAAGACAGCGTAGACATCGACCACCCAGAACACCTAACAAAAGAACAGTTGCTCGTTACAAGACCCAATTCGAGGATCAGAAGACTCGAAGCATATGAATCGGCTAACAAGAAAGGGAAAGCCATCCAACTATTCTGCAGAAACAGCGACCTAGAGATCAAAGACGCTGGACCAGTGACTCTGCACAACGGAGTGTGGCATCGCATCCTACCAGGAGCGACCAGAAAGGACTTCGTACTCGGAAAACCCGAACCCAGCATACACAACTTCGACATTAGCATCGAAACCAGCGACGCAACCACCCCAAGCATAGTGGTAGAAGAACCAGCCAAGGAGAAAGCACCGATCAGAGAGAAACCGAGCAGAGACTCCTCAGACGACGAAAATGATCAGATAGACGAACAAATCCGTCGAAGCCCGATCCAACAAAGCGTATCCTTCGCGCAAGTAGTAGCAGCGAAGCAAAAACCCCAAGCCATGCAAACCACCCTAATAAAACCCCAGACAACAACCGCAATGGCCACCCAAACCACCACCCAAGCTACCACCACTACAACAACCGCCGCCCAAGCCAATGTCACCAAGGCCTTCCAAAAGGCCCTCCAACGCGCCCCTCCGCCTGGTGGAGGAGGCGGTGGAGGAGGCGGTGGAGGAGGCGGTGGAGGAGGCGGTGGGGGAGGCGGTGGAGGAGGCGGCGGAGGAGCAGGACCAAACCCACTCCAACCAGTAGCTGTGGCACAAGATGTGCGAGCAATGGGTAAACTCCCGGAGACGTTTGATGGCGACAGGACCAAAGCCGATGACTTCATCGAAGAAGTAAAAGGATACCTGCGCCTCAACGCAGACGTAAGCGGCTTCAACTCCCCTATGAAGAAAATTGCCTTCACCCTTACCCACATGAAAGGAGAAGACGTCACGGGATGGACCAGAGATATAGGAGCCATGCTCGATGGACTAGACCCCATCGCCGACAACATTCCCCTGTTGTGGGAACAATTCCTAAACGAATTCGCAGCCCAGTACCTGGACTCCGCCAAGGAAGACCGAGCCCGCACCGCCCTACAAAACCTGGCCATGAAACCAGGGGAAATAGACCTATACATATCAAAGTTCGAGGAACTAGCCCGTAGGGCCGGTTACACTGCGGGAGACAACCCGACAACCCGACTCTTCCTGCTCGGCCTCACCCCCAAGACAATGACAGACGTCATGGCCAGTCCACCGGTAAGGGGGTACGAAGCCATAAAACAGAGAGCCATAGAAAGCACCATCGCCCAAAGAACCATCCGCGATCTACTCGCGATACGACACGACCCAAGCAAGGCAGACAACCGGGCAAACTTCCCCTTCCAAAACAGAGGACAACGACGCCCCTTCTTCCAGAAACCAGCAAACCCACAACCATACCGACAACCATACCACTCGTCAAACGCCCCGAGATGGATGAACAACCAAGCCGTACCAATGGACCTCAGCAGGTCGAGAGCACCCAACACCTATCAAAGAGGAGGGCAATCGCAAACGCGAGGACAAAATAACTGGCGCTCCAGAGCCAACGTCACTAACTTCCCTCCCAGGAACACTAGCAACACTTGCTTTAACTGCGGAGAAATAGGACACTTTGCCCGAGCCTGCCCAAGCAAAGGAAAGGCAAGGGCAAATCTCATCGACTTCGACCCAAGCGAAGAAACCATCTACGAAGGGAGCAACCCCGAGGTGGACAGGGTCGCCTTCCTCAAAGCAGAAATCAACGTGATGACCTTCGACGAGAAACAGCAGCTGGCAAAGGAAGTAGGAGAGGAAAGCCCACAGGATTTTCCCACAGCTTAATCAGGTCGGCACTGATTAAGCAGGGAAGCGATAGCAATAGCGATGTATATATATCAGCACGAAAATCAATGACAGTCCGATGCTACATCCATTCAATCGCAAAAAGAGCCAAAACGATCGCCCTGGTCGACTCCGGGGCAACAGAAAATTTCATGAACCTCACCTACGCTAGATGGTTGAGGTTACCAATCAAACAGTTGGCGAGGCCACGAAAACTGTTCAACGTCGACGGAACGGAAAACCGAAACGGCGAGGTCAAATTCTACACCGACCTGCAAGTATAAACCGGATCAACGCGAACCCAACTAAGGTTCTTCCTCTTGGACCTAGGCGACCATAAAGCAATCCTAGGGTACTCGTGGTTCGCAGCGGCCCAACCAAAGATAGACTGGAAGAAGGGCTGGATCGACCACACCCAGCTACCGATCATCCTACGAGCCCACAACGCCAAAAAGGCAACCTTCGTACCAAGGAACCGAAACATTCCCCGAAGGCCCGACCAGGATCGATACTACATCGGACGCGTCACAGTACACCCGGCCCAACCGAACAAAAACCCACCACATGCCATCCCAGCCGAATACGAACGACACAAAAAGGTATTCAGTGAGGAACAATCACAACGGTTACCCAAGCACACGGTATGGGACCACGCCATCGAATTGCTACCCAACGCCCCCCGCGACACTCCCAGCAAGACTCCTCCCCCTCAACCAAGCCGAACGAGAAGAAATGCACAAATTCGTAGCCGAACACTTGAAAAGGGGGACCATACGAGAGTCGTGGAGTCCCTACGCCGCAAACTTCTTCTTTGTCAAGAAGAAGGACAAGAAACTACGCCTGGTACAGGATTACCGCCCGATCAACAAATGGACCGTGAAAAACAGAAACGTCTCCCCCCTAATTCCCCAAACCATCAACCGCCTCAGTGGATGCACCCTATTCACCAAGTTCGACGTGAGATGGGGATACAACAATATCCGCATCAAAGAAGGGGACGAATGGAAAGCGGCTTTCCTTACGAGCGAAGGGCTATTCGAGCCAACTGTCATGTTCTTCGGCCTTACCAACTCACCAGCCACCTTTCAGATGATGATGAACACCATCTTCCGAAGGGAAGTCGCACAAGGATGGCTATCGGTGTACATGGACGACATCGCCATCCACACCAAACCCAAAAAAGGCGAAACCGAAGAGCAACACCGACAAAGGCACACAGACTACACGCACCTCGTCCTCGACAAACTCGAAGAGAACGACTTATATCTGAAACCGGAAAAATGCGACTTTGCAAAGGACGAGATCGACTACCTAGGAGTGATCATCGGAAGGAATAAAATACGTATGGACCCCACAAAACTCAAAGGGGTTGCGGATTGGACGGTTCCCCGCACCCCAACCGAAGTACGACAATTCCTGGGTTTCACCGGCTACTACCGGTACTTCGTCCCAAACTACTTGAAAATCGCCCAACCGCTACTAGACCTCACAAAGAAAACCACCGATTGGCACTGGGGAGAAAGCCAACACCGAGCGTTCGAGGAACTTAAATCAAAAATGTGCTGCAGCCCGGTACTTACACAGCCCGACTTTAACAAGCGATTCTACCTTCAAACAGACGCCTCCGCATACGGCGTGGGTGCCGTACTCTCGCAGAGGGGAGAAACCTCACCGACTTTGGCCAAACGCATGAAACCAGTCACGCATCCAGTCGCCTACTACTCCGCAACGTTCATTCCAGCGGAACGAAACTACAATATCTACGAGAGGGAGCTGCTAGCCGTGATGAAATCCCTCGCACACTGGCGACCATACCTGGGCTGGACGAAAGAACCGTTCACCATCCTGACTGACCACGCTAACCTCCAATATTGGAAGTCACCTCGAAACCTAAACAGACGAACGGCACGCTGGCACGCGGACCTCCAAGAGTACGACTACGAAATACAACACGTACCAGGGAAGGACAACGTCCCAGCCGATGCGCTATCACGACCACCAGGCATAGACCAGGGTAAGGACGACAACCAAGGAATCACCGTACTTCCACCATCAAAATTCATCAACCGGTCAAACTTGGAGGCCACAGCATTCCCCGAAGAGAGAAAGAAAATGGCCATGATCCTCGCCCACGACCACGCTACCGCAGGGCACCCAGGAAGAGATGAAACGATAAGGCGAGCAAGGCAGGGGCCACGATGGCCAGGGATGAACCAATGGATCGCCAACTACGTCAAAGGATGCGCAACATGCCAACAAAACAAAATCATAACCCACAAGAAAAAGATCCCCTTGTTCCGCATAACAACTGACGAACGGACCCTCCCCTTCCAACAGGTAGCAATGGACCTCATTACGGGACTCCCGACGCACAAGGGAAAGGATGCCATCCTCACCATTGTCGATCACGGGTGCTCGCGAGCGGCCATCTTCCTTCCATGTTCCACAACGATAACGGGGCTAGGAATAGCTCAGTTATACCTGGATAACGTTTATAGATGGTTCGGACTCCCTACCAAGGTCATCAGTGACAGGGACCCACGCTTCACTTCCCACTTTGGTCGGGAACTCGCGAAAAAGCTGGCCATCCAACAGAACTTGTCGACGGCTTTTCACCCACGAACAGATGGGATTTCCGAAAGGAAAAACCAATGGGTGGAACAATATCTCCAACTTGTGACCTCATCAGCCCCCGAAGACTGGACCCACTGGCTAACGATAGCGTCGGCAGTACACAACAACCGGAGGAATGAGACAACTGGCCTATCGCCCAATCAAATCCTTCTGGGGTACGAACCAGAACTATTCCCAGCAGAAACGCCCCCATCAAGGAACGAGGCCGCTGAGAATCGGATCTCCGCCATGAACGACAGGCGAGCCCAGGCTATCGATGCCATCAACAGAGTCGCAGAAGGGAAATCAGTGATCCCATCACAATACAAAATCGGAGAAGAAGTCTGGCTCGAGGCAACCCACCTGAAGGTCCGGCATCAGAAGACCAAACTTGCCCCAAAACGGTATGGACCCTTCAAGGTCATCAAAGAAATCTCACCGGTGGCGTACAAGCTGAAACTCCCCATCTCATGGAACATCCACGACGTGTTCCACGCGTCTCTGTTATCGCCCTATCACGAAACGGCCGCCCACGGACCCAACTTCTCCTGGCCATCACCAGACCTTATCGACGGGGAAGAAGAATTCGAAGTAGAACGTATTGAGGGTCACAGGCAATATGGGCGCACCAAACGCCTTCAGTATCTGATCAAATGGAAGGGGTACCCCGATCACGACAACACATGGGAACCTGCTGACCAGGTCCACGCGGACAATCTAATCAAGGAGTACCAGCAAAGGCGCCCAACCGAGAAGATAAAAGGGCGACAAGGAACCCTAGAACCGCCATCTTCTCCACCCTGGCTCCCCGTCCAGTCAACCAACCCCTTCTCGAGTACTTCCGCGCCGACAAAGAGGACTCCCGCCCACTTCAGCAGGTCATACTCCTGCACCTCCAGTTCCACATCGTTCCCCGCCTGCCGAAGAAGCCCCTCATCGACCGACTCCACTGCATCGTCACCAGGGACAAGAAGCCTGCCTACTCCGAGTTCGCCCCCGGACAATCCTACCGCCACTTCGCCTACCTATACCTCAACAAACTCCCCCAAAGCCACGTCCTCCTACACTCCAGCTTCTGCCCCGACCAGTACTGCGTATTCCATGGGTGAGTTATGTCCGACGCCTCCAACAATGCCTCCGTCTGTTCGCCCAGGGGAACACCACCCCCGCCGGCGCCGCCCCTCTCACCATCCACTGCCGCCGTCGGCCTCCAACTCGAGCCGAACGACCCCAGCTCCCTCATGCATATCGCCCAGGGGCTCCTGGCTACCATCCGTAAGAGGGAAGCCGACCACCGCGCCGAGTCCGACAACTGGTGCGAGCAGATGGCCCTACAGAAGCTCCGCTTTGAGGAAGCGCTGGCCCGCGTGCAACCAAGGGAGGACGCACCGGAGGGGTACGTACTCAACATCAAGGAGAGGGCCCCCAACTTCGTCATCCCCATCCAAGATGGGTACTACCAACCCGCATGGTGGGTCAAACAGCTCCCCGACGGAAGGGTCGTGGGGCTCCCCAAGAGCCACTCCCCCGGTGAGACCCCCTACATCGCTGAGGTATACGCCGAGTGCGATGGCGACAGCGAGGAGGACAACGTCATCCTTCCTTTACCCCCCTGGCTGCTCGCCCTCCTCAAGGGCAGCTCCAGTGTCTACAGCATGCTCGTCCAGGAGGTCCGCAACAACGGGGATTGGCCCCTTCAAGCCGAGGTCGCGCGCTTCAGGGAGCTCGAGATCTCGCTCCTCGATATCAAGCTCCGCATCGACCACCTCCAAGCCGAGCAACGGGGCATGCGGGAGGCCCAGGAGGCGTCAAGGGCGCGCCTCGAGCTGGCCCGGTTGGACAACAGGGCAGGTAACCTCCGAATGGTGGGGCGCCCCGAGCAACGCACCCGAGGGTTCCGAGGGAGGAGGACGGCCCAGTTCAGAGGGGGCATGGACTAGATGCGGACATCTAGTCTAGGTAGGGGTGTGATGTAACCGGCTCCTGGGACGAGGCTAGCTTGTACGCCTCGTGGACCGGGGTAAGTTCCTGAACCGGGTTAGTACTGTATGGATTGATCAGATCACTTGTCATTGATGCGTGTAGTGCCTCGTTGTGATGTGGATGGACAGGTGGCCAGCATCGTGTTGTTTCAAGATGCTGTGTCCTCGGTTTTGCTTAGTGATACTTTGTACGTGTTTGTAGCCTTCTTGGTGTATTTAAGGACGACCAGCTTGGCCAGGTAGCGGCAAGTTGAGTCTCCTGTCTAAATAACAGAAGTCTCTTCCCTTCTATTCAAAGCGGGGTCTTATCGACGTACTGATAAGGCGGGAACCCACTACTCCATAGTCCACTAAAGTCGCTATAGGACTTAGCTTATGACCCAGCGTCCAGCAAAGGACAGAGTCGCTCTACCCAAGTACGCCTTCTGCCAGGAGGTATTTCCCGACTTAGTGCACAAGGGAGGACGCTGCACGTGCTTCGACGTGCCGAAGCCCAAGGAAGAGGCAACCACCACCGACACAACTGAGCTCTAATCGTCTCGTCCATACCGGCGGTGACAGTTAGAATGGTCATCGTAGCAATCACCCAGCTTCAACTCGTCAATATGGTGATCACCAATATCAATGTCACCACCATCCAATTCATCCTCGGAGTCATCGCAATCTATGTGGTTTGAATCGACGGCAACTTTGAGCTCGGAGAGATACCCCTTTGAAACAGACGTCATCGATGAAATGACGTGAGACGAACAGATGTTAATGATGTGTGCGTAACACCGGACGCGATGTTTAAGGTGATTGAAGTCAGCTGTGGCGAACGCCTCACGTTCGGCGAGCAGAGACTCTAGCTCTTCCATGGCTACAGCGTTGTTCTCGGCGTTGTCGAGCGTAAAGTGGCCGATCTACAAAGAGTAAGGCAAACGTGCGAATAGATATCATATGAAATACATACCTTGAGTGTAACATTAGCTCGATCAAGTAGGTGTAAGATATTCTTCGCTATATTGACGCCTGTGTGTTTCTTCTTGAGGCGATGAAAGCCGATAAGTGCAGCATTAAGTGCGAGGCGTCCACTTGACTCGTCACTTGAGATCCAGTGTGCGGTCAACGCTAAGTAGGCCTCTAGGTTCGCGTTTGACCAGACGTCTGAAGTGAAACTGATCCGCCCGCAGGATTTCTATGACCGAAGACAGTTGACAAAGCGGAAAGACAAAATGACTATACCCACAGAAAGGTCCGATTTCAACCGTTCGAATGAATTCCGCCATTCACTGATGACTGCTTCCCTCATCTTATCGCGGCGAGGGATGTCGGCGTCAACGAGAGTCTTGCAAAGAACCATACACATCTGTCGAAACTCGGGGCATTCTACAACACGAATCGACTGAAGACTAGTGAGAGTGTGAAAGCACGCGAGATCGTCGGGACTCACCTGATCATCTGCAACTACGAAGCGAACGAGATGCTCCAGGAACGCCTCTGGTGAAAATGATGGGAGCTCGGGGTCGCGTTTGTTGCGAGCATCGTGGGTAGATGGATCGCCCAATTCGCTCGATAGCTTATATGACCACTTGTGCTGTAAAACAGCGCCATCGTACTCCTCAGCGTGTATTTGGCGGAGATGCCGTCGAAGATTCGTGTTTCCGGTATTTGGCCCGTAGATATAATTAGCTACACCATCGGGGAGCGTAGACTTATCGGTGCCATATATCTCGCTGCTTGTTGTAAGAAAACAGAATAGATATTCGAAAGTCCGTACGTACGAGCATAGCTTGCAGATTTTAGGTGGAGGCGTTTCTCCGTTCGAAGAACGCTTGCCTCTAGTACGACCCATGCCAGTGAAGAAGTGCACAAGATCGAGGGCTACATTTGATTTAACTGGTCTATTGAGGGCGTCAGCTTGTTGGGGACTCGTTCTCTGAGGCTCTAGCTTAGGCGAGGGATTTGGAGGACCAGATATGTCAGATATCTCGTCGTCATCGTCTATCCCCTGCAAGTCGAATTCTTCGGCACTGACGACTGCGTCGAGTTGGGTGGTAGTTGCCTAGATTAACTGGTGAGTCTCTCAAGACTAAAGGTACATAGAGGGCCCAGAAAAATCACCTTTGATCGGGTCTGAGACGAGCCAACGGGACGTGCGCTCGGGCGACGAGAACCACCCTTGGCATTGACTCGTCCCACAGCCACAGGTGCAGCTACTGATGACGGTTCAAGGGGCTGTTTTGTCTTGCATGGAGCCATGGCACGAAGAGAAACCAAAGGATCAGTGAGAACGGGGGATTCAAGAGAAATGGGGAATCGAGAGAACAGGGGATTTGTGACGCCAGTGCATTGCTTGTGGGCCGAGACTTGTGCTACCCACGGGCACTCCACGGAAAATGACCAAAATAACCAAATAGATTACGTCCATGACATTGACGTTGAATTGCGGGTCCGTCGGCAAGCATTGGGCGAGCGACTCAAAATCAAAATGTGTGCACTGTGCAAGCGCCGAACCGCTGGGCCTGGGAACAATACTTTGATGGTGTTCTGACGGTCGCTAAAACCCAAAGTGAGTGCAAGTGAAAAGGATAACTAAGACGAGATGAGGACCTTGAGGAAGTAAGATGGGCAGTGAATGGGTGAGCCGCAAGCAGCGAAGGGAGTGCACGTGCACATGCCACGATGTCAGTCTTGTCAACCGTTATCGGTTAGATCGTGTACGTTCAATTGAGTCGCGTACGTTCATGTGAATCAGATTCATGACTCAGAATACTCGGATCGGATCACATCACACTGGACAGACAGGCAACGCACGCCGCACATACAGTACAAACGTGAGAGATGCAACAGTACCACTGCTATACCACTGCACCACTGCTAACCCTGCCGCTTGCTCGCCGACACCATATAAAAAGCCTTCTCTTCGGCCACAGACCTCGACCGCTTGGAACCGGAATGGGTGATGCAAACCATATTTACATGGCAGAATATGCTGAGAGCTGGCCTTGTCACTGGGGGCCACTCGTTGTCAAGGACCGTCTTGAAT
>WHVC01000059.1:0-203754 GCA_015178925.1 Russula emetica
ATGTGTCAGATGCTTGTATTACTTTGCAACCAAGGGGAGAGGGAATTAGAAAAACATTTACTGACCAGGGCGCCACCAAAGTGATCCGTGCTGTGCTTATCGAACTCGATGGACCTCTTTCTTCATCTGCCAGTGAGTGGGTGACGGACATGGCTGACTAGCTGGAGGTCGCTACAGGGAGCAGGCACAACTAGTGGTCTGGTCAGGTTCGACCCGTGGAGAAGGGGGGTGATGGGGGGGAGAGAGGAAGATCGGGGGATGGGTTACGGGATTTATAGGCAAGGGAAAACGAAGCCATATGGGCAGGCCAGCTCAGTAGCGAGCGAACGACTCGGAGGTGCATATACTCACACCGCCGACTGGCTGGTATTGCCATGATCCCCGATTAGATCTAACCGAGGTCTCATTGCAGTGAATTGCCCAACGAGAAAATCGGGCACGAGCCAGAGTCCCGCCTCCCCCATTCGGACAATTAATGGTACTCCGACCATCGCCGTCGCCGTTTCCACTGCAACGAAAGGACTCGATAAGAGTGACTGAGACTCAGTCTTCACGATGACGGATATCATAAGAAAACAAAGCCAGATGGCGATGATGATGATGCCCGTTTTGCCGTTTCCGAGGAATACGGAAGCTGTGTGGGTCCCTAGACTACTGTCACAGGAAGGGGGGGACTCGGGTTGAGATGAGGGATTAAAAAAAGGCAATTGTACAGACCAAATGGAGAGAGGATTGGAAGCGGCGAAGCCAGCGCTTACCACACGTGTGGTAGATTGACTTCCCGTTATGGTAAAAATGTCTCACAATAAGTCCAAGCTCCGTCAACCTCACCCCAACTGCCCTTTTGTGTTCGTTGCGCCCCCCGTTGACAAGCGCTTGCGCACTGTAACTAGTAATCGTGGCCCTATTCAATGCAGAAACAGGCGCCAAAGGTATAACCCCACATGGTGCACGAGTGTCGCGACTCGCGAATGTGACGGGGAAGCTCCGAGGCCCATACGGTCCTGCCAGTGTGAGATCATCCCACGGTCAGTACCGCCGCAAGTCAAAAGGCAAAACAAGGTACAGTACTGATACTACCCTCCCTCTTCCCATAAACAGAGCTAATGATTAATGAACGTCCTCCTCGATCGCGTTCCATGGGGCCCTGAATAGATGGTTAATGATCTGGACAGCACAATACACAAGCACATGTAGCCCAATTTCGATGATGCGACTACGTCTCACTCCCACGCATTTTTCTCCTCGGAGATTCCATGCGTTTGCTCGGAGCGACAAGTGATGCGAGGAATGGACACCCAATCACAGTAAGTTATACGGTACCATATCCCTTAGGTTTCAGCCCGGTTCCTAATTAATAGTGACCCATGGTCCCATGCTTCGTCCCTTCCTTCTTGCGCGAAATGGCCAAGAACTTTGTACACGGGGCCTATAAACGAAAGCAGAGGCTCTCGTCATGCGACCCATGCGGTTCCGATGTGGTCTTTTGAGAGAAGAGGGGGAGCATTCCCCTCTTTCCCTTCCTTTTTCTCAATCGGGAGCAGGAGAACTGAATATTTCTTCGTCAAGGTCAAGTGAGGCCTCGCAGCGCGAAATGCCGAGAAGGAGGGAGGGAGGGTTATCAAAAACCATCAAACGAGCCTATTTCCATCGCATTCATAGTTACCATCATATACGTGTACGGCCTTCCCACTTTCTCTATCAACCCAGGTGTTTTTTTTCGCAAATCACCATGATCTCACCGTCAGTTGCGGCGTCCGTCCGTCGATACAGTACGTAACAAAGACGAACCGTGACAATTTATCCTACGTCCAACCAATGGGAACTCGACATGGAATCCGTCTCTTATCGGCAATGAAATGCGTTATCACGTCTCCCATTATAATTAGAAGTGGAAGTGTTGGATATACAGTACAACCGAGAGGTCGCGGCCATCTCCTATGGGCTGGGGTAAGCGAGATCGCCATCGCTGAATAAAAAGAGGACCGGGTCTGTACAGATAAAAAGGTATCCCTCAGTTCCTGTAGTACAATATCGGGTTTCTCGTGACGACCATGTCGTAGACATCCTGGCTTCGCGTAACCCATGTTATTCTTCTCTAGGGTAACGTTCACGATACTTCCTCACCCGACGGCAGCGTGACAATTGGCTTCGATGATGTGGACTCATTCGGGAATGCTGCGCATCCAACGGGGAGGATCACCATATCCTCCGAAGGGAAGTCGCAGGGACGTTATTTCAGCCAACAGAACTCAAGAAGACCATAGTATGTGCGGGGCGTAATATATTAGAAGATATCTGAGTGGGGTTGGGGTGGGTGAAAGGAAAGATAAAGTCCGACAGCACCTTCACGAATAGTTTGGGGCGATCACGGTCAGCTGGTCAGATAGGGAAAGCACAGATTTAGGAACACGGCCGAGTATGCCACGAGGACCGGAAGAGACGACATGCTGGCTAGGTATATCAAGAAGGGTGGGGCCTGGTGGGGCTAGTGGCGACCCCCCTTCCATCTTCGATTAAAGGTCTGGGTCACGAGTGGCTAGCTCTAAAGTTGTCGCGAGGATTGTGGCAGCAGAAACGTCTAAGCGAGAAATGAAGAAGCGAGAGATCGTCTCTGAATCGGCAGCCATGGCCAATGTGCGTGACCTTGACATCGTCGGGTATTGGTCAATGAAAGGGATCTCGGTCAAGATGAGGGAAAGCTGAAGAGCATTGACCACCTGGGCACCACGATACTCGAAAAAAAAGACAATTTTACCTTCAAATTCCGAAATTATAAGAAATTTTGAGTAAGGAATGAATATTCTCGGGTAATAGGTTGGTAATAGGTTCAGGACGATGTTGTACTGTCTGTCAATCCAGGCGGCAGGCGGCCATACTAGTAATGAATACGTCTACGTCGATTGTTAGTTGCTGCGTGTTAAACCTCGGACATCATGGGACGTACACATGGGCCGGCCATCGGATTTGGAGTAAACAGAAGCAGTACGATAACGCCACGCAAAAAAGGCCGTCCGCGCATATCACGTGCCTTGTTTGACAGCTAGGACAAGCCTGATGGGCCAGGCAAACGACCGACGGCACCGATAAGTTGGCCAGCGGTAGTGATGAGGAAGTAAGGTCGCGGCGCGCGACCGGGCTGTTCGGCATTCGGCTGGTACAGTATAGGGAGATGTGAAGGATATGTCTCCACATCTCCCTATACCATCTCAGAGACATGCGATTGATGAAAGCCAATGTGCGCCACGTCCCGGACGGGTCCCAACGTCAGATCTACGCTCCCTGCTCCTCCTATCCTTGAACATATTTTTTCTCTTCGGCCGGCTTTAGTAACTATAGACAAAGGCAAGGCCAATGAGACCTACACCTTAGACGGAAGGGGGACCATGAACGCTGGTAGTACAGATCCGCACAGGATATGTTGCAGATGGCGATGCCTCACACTTGACTACCTGGGTCTTTGCCTCGTTTGAACATGCATGCTATAAGCAGACATCTGGCACGTTCACCTCACCGTACCTTTATTATCGTCACCTTACTGTAATTCGAGACCACGAAATCACAGCAGAAAAAAAAAGAGTCTTGCACTCCGGCACCGTAATTGCGTGGGCTGCATACCGTTGTCCATGCCTGTTCCGAATCTGCAGAAGCTCATAATCATGGCCAGAACTGAGATGGGATTCTCGATCCTGGAATGCACTTCCCTGTTCCTAACCGTGATGTTGAGAATTAACTGTTGCAGTTTTAGATCACGACACACGTCACACTTCCAAACTTTCGCTGGTTTGTCATGGATATGTCGGCGCATGCGTGAATGTGCTTCTGCCTTGGATGGCCGCTGTCCTTGAGTCTCATATCGGGATTTCAAGCATCTGTAGTTTATGACACCAACAGAGGACCTTGGGTTTCTTGCGCTGGGCTCGGGTCCTCTGATGCCGAAGGTCGTTCTGGAGACATCCCCATGGGGCCAGCATGTAGGTCCATGGACATTCGCTGCAGTGCCTCGATTGATTGATGTCATTTGCAGCGCAAATTTTCGACGCGCCAAGCCCAGTGTGTTCTACGGAGAGTCAGAGCGGCGCAATTAAGCCGACAGCACAGTGGCGCTCACTTCTTTGGTCATTTCCTGATGGCCTTGTCGAGCCGCCGTCCGGTTGATGGTGTCACCCAAAAATATTTGGTACGCGAGCCGAGGGAGCTCCGAAGCTCAGCAGTCTACCATGCTGGCAAAACATCCACGCCGTTCATCGATGCTCGTCGGAATGCGGGCCGTGGCGTAGCCATGGCTCGCTCATCGAGATACACTTGCGATCGGAAATGGCCGTGATATGTGGCGAGTTTCGAACGCGCCAGTACGTGGTTGTTTAAGTGTGGTTGGTTCGTCGTTGACCCAACTGCGATCGCAGTGCTAAACATACCTCACGAAAACACCATCGATATATACCAGCTTGCACTGTTACGTACCACGTACTTTCCATTTCAGTTGCCCCGCATGTTGATTTCGACGGACCAGTGCCAGGCAACTGTACCCCTAAGTGATATTCGATCTTGCAATGGGCGGAGGCGCCCAATACTATCGCTCATTGGTGCCGATTGTATGAACAATAATGTATCCGTGAGCCGGAAAATAAGGCATAAATGTCTGAGAATGAGAGGCATACCATGATCTGAAGCTGTACGTGCGCTTTACTCCAGGGACGAGGATCCCGCCGAAAGACGTGTGCGGCGGTTTGGATTCATGTAGCCAAAGTCATGCCCCTACAACCGGAAATAGACGGCAGTACATGATTGATTGCTGAAGGAATGAGAGACGATCACCTCGGCTCGGGTCGTTGAGCGGAAAATGAGAGGGGAACGATGATTGTGGCGCCGATTACGCCTCTGTTCGGCTTATTCCGAGCCACGTGTCTGCGTGAGCGAATTCGAGACAATCTTCAAAACACCAAAACACCATCATGGTCCGTGTTTTTCCACCTAGTTTCCTTCTAGTACCGACTGACGACTTTTGCATGCACTGCAACCTAATCCTCAGTCCGCGCTCTTCAGCTTCCAGTCCCTCTTGCTCGTCATCCTCCTGCTCATTTGTACCTGCACGTACATCCGCGCGGTTGCGCCGCGGCTCATTGACAGTAACAAGCAAGGGTACGTCTCTTTCGCTTGTCTTTGCAATCCGCCTCTCTTCCTTCTCCTTCCGTCGAAATCTCGTATGGATTCCGACAATTTTTTTCGGATTTATGTGCGCATTCGCTTATCGTGTTTCCGTTGCTTACTGTTACCCATACTAGATTCCTTGGTATCTTCTTCATGTCCGCACGAATCGGTGAGTCTTGTCATCCGTCATATACCCAAGCTTTGGTGGTGTTGACAGACCGACCGAAATCCGTGTTTGCTCCGTGTGCAGGAGAGCGGTTGTCACCTTATGTAGCGTTGGCATGCATCGCAATGGCCGTACGGATGATACCTTCGTGACGTCTTCCCCGCCATATATTGCCCTCTTCTTTTCCATTCTACCCCTGGAAAACACCGAACTACTCATCCGTCATCCGTCATCCGTTTTCCGTGATACATTACCATTTCTATATCCTACCACACACAGAGTCTTATCCCATCGCGTCCATTGCATGTAAGTTTACATCATCCTGACTCTTGATCTAGCTTCGTCATGAGGTTTTACGTTCCAAGAGAGACAAAAAATGGGATCAGATCATCGGAGCTGGTGTCCGTCTCACTAGATGTCGTGAAAAATGATCGTTCATCATTCTTGCCACGAGGTCCCACATCCACATGTGTTGAGTGGTTAGCAGGATCAGGCCTTTCCTACGCCACCATTCTCTGGGCTTCCGGGTTGATGTCTGCTGATTGTTCGCTGTCATGTCTTCTTTTTTAGTCTTGGCATCCGTTGAATTCCACCGCCTTCCGTGCACATTACTCACACCACTCTCCGTGGCTATTACGCCAAGTGATCTGATAATAGGAGGCGGAGACCTGGTATGTATACTTGATGGCGCAGACCTTGCTTTGCCTTGTTGAATTGCTGCCGTCCTCATATAATTGTAGTGCGTGTGTAGTACTGGTTCGGAGTGAGCCGTGCTCTGCCGTCATGCGCCTTATTTGTACAGGGTTCCAGCACCAACAGCTGAGGCCCCAACATGGGACAGTAACGTTGAGCGAATCGCATCCACGGAGATGTTACTGGCGGTGGTGACGTGCTGATCATCGTACGTCACGTCGCATCAAGAAGGTTAGGGAAAATCTTATCGCGATGCAGTTCTGGATAAAACAGAGGATATGGCGGGGTCATCTTGGCTCTGTCGATAACGCGGGAGGCATTCTTTCGTTTTCTGTTTTGTGTTTCAACCTACATCCCTGGACCCCAAATTTCTAAACCTCAGTATAATATTTGTCGGTTCCTGATCCTTGACCATAGGGAGTATTTCGGACTGCACCAACATTTATCGACAATATCCACTTCCACAGCCAACGTGATGAGATGGATCCCTCGTCTCAGCTCATTATTTTGGTTGAATAATGCGCAACGTTCTGCGACTCCAGAACCACTCTCTGTTCCCCACTCGCCGAGAGACGTTCACGACGCTGCCTGCGCCTGGCTCTTAGGCCCCAAAGCCGAGAATGCTGACTACCTCAAAACCTACGTGGAGATCATTCTGAATCACCCCGTTGCAGTTCAGGCGGAACTTTTCTCGAGCAGACGAGGTTATTAAACCTTTATCGCCGTGAAATGATGAGATCATTATTATATTGGCTGTACGGGACTTCGTCGATGAAAGGATAGGCTCTTCGCCAGCATTCAAGAAAGAGTATGTCTAGGTTATTCAGCGATAGAATTGTACTCCTACATGCACAAGATAAGGATATCGTCGTGTCATGGACAGAGACAAGAAGGATATTGAAGTTTGGGCACGTCACATACTCATCATGGAGTATAATTAGGGTACCGAACAAGAAGCATACGATGTGGGTCTCATATTTATATCCGCGGGAGTGCCGTTAATCTGAAGGGTAGGTTCGGTGAGCGAGATCCTCAACGAAAAGGTCCTGGTTGTGGCTGGGATGAAAGGTGGCACGGTACAGCGGAGTGGGATCCGGTCAAGCCGAGATGAGCGGCTCGATGATTCCTGTATGAGGGCTGGGTTCAAGTATTGGACTCATTCTCAACGTCACCATGTGATCGTGAGGCTTTCAGAGGGCGACTCTGAACGGCTTGGGCTTGGGCTACGACGGACCAGGGTTATCGGGTGGCCAGTGTCCCGGCGGGCATCGATGAATGGGATGAATGCATCACCGGCATTGCTGCTCCCAGAGTACGCGAGCTCTTGCAACTTGGGTAAGAGGCCCAAGGGGAACTCTCCATCATCCGATCGTAGACAACGAGAAAGTTCTTGAACGAGCCCATCATTGACTCGAAGGATCTTCACGTTGTTAAACGACCTAAGGAATTTGTGCCACATGCTGCGCTCGACCGCGTTTTGCTCTTCATATGGCAGACTATCGCCCTCTTGTTCAAGAGTGAGATGCTCCACCGCAGAGAATATTTGGCTGGACGCGTTGAAAATTTGTGTCACGGAAGATACTTGACGGTCTAAGGACCAGCAGATGACTCCTAGATGAAGGGCATACGTCTCGGCGTCCTCACGGGGATACACCTCCACATCAAATTGCCCATAAGAGAAGTGGAACTTGGCAACCCGAAACTTGAGGATCTCTGTTTTGTTCATAAAATGCATGAGACGCGGGACGGAAAACACGGGTTGCTTGAAGAAAAAAAATTCGAGCTTCTCTAGGCGAGGGGTGGTGATCTGAGACACAACTGCTTCCAAGTAAGCGGTGACGCCTCGGAACCAGAACCAGCGAAGGTTAGGAAGCGTAATGTGGGTCGTGGTGGGCGTATGCGTGGATTGCGTCTCTAGATCACTGTTGGGAACCGTGAACAAAAATGTGATCATGAGCGTCTCCAGCTGGGGCATGAATGAGATCCACTGGAGCAAAACATTTGGCTGGAAGTAGGTGGACGGGTTGTTTAATGCAAGTGCTAGTGTGACGAGGCCCATGGCGGTTGTGAGTAATCGAGATCCTATTGGAAAGGCAAAGTCGAACAGCACAAGGTGACGTAGATGCGGTGCTTGAAATGATTCTGGAAATGTGAAAATCGTACTCGTATCTTCCGCCGAAGGCGCTATAATCAGGTATTCCAACTTTGGATATTCCTCGCTGATAGCGGTGATGAGCTTCCGCAGAGTTGGAACAGGCATCCGAAGGCGGACACGGCGGACACGATCACGCTCCTGAAAAGCAAGGGTAAATCCCTCTTCATCTTCAGCTGCCAAGTCGGGATCTTCATAATCGTATTCGATAACGAGTGGAAGGGGAGGTGAATGAGCCAACATCTCTGCAACGGGAGTGCAATTTGTACAGACGAGGCAAAGACCCAAGTAGGATGATGACCC
Source organism: Russula emetica (assembly GCA_015178925.1). Lineage (NCBI taxonomy): Eukaryota > Fungi > Basidiomycota > Agaricomycetes > Russulales > Russulaceae > Russula > Russula emetica. The sequence continues at coordinate 8,466 of WHVC01000059.1, forward strand.
GAGTATGAGATTTCGCCATCTTTGGCAAACGTGCGCCATTTTATACCACCAGCGCTCGCCGACCCATCTCTCATCCCCCCCTCCAAGACGGGAATCGTCATCCTCATTTTCGCCTAAAAGAAAAGGTCGATAAAGATAAAATATATTGAGGAGTGAATCATCGTCAAGGATGTGGACTGCTGCGGTATGTGGGCTGTTGCACGTTGGTCGATTATTACTACTCCCAACTGCTGAGCATGACAGAAGGAAGCGTACCTCTGTCGTTGGGACTCGCAACTTATTGCACCTTGGCCAATTCTTTCATGTTCGGTGGATTGAATAGAAGAGGTGCGAGGTGCGAAATGAGACATGCCAATTGAGCAGGTATGACGAAGATGTGGTTGGAGTCAGAGCTTGCGTAATCTTCGTCTATCATAGGAGGCGCTGCGCCTGTCCGGTCTAAAGCGCTGGCGTGCATATACAGTACTGTAGTACTGTATCATTGCTTACCGACCTGTGGATTTCAGCTTAGTCTGTCACAAAAATATGTAGTTGGAACGCACAAGTTTTCGGGCATCTCGTGGGGGTCTAAAAACTTGTAAGTTAGAGGAGTCCCAGTCGAGTCCTGCAGGACAGTCACGGTGGCGCGGCCCGGTAAGACGTCGGCGTACTATGACACCCACGATTGCCTCCTCATCGTCTGGATGCCTCTCAGCCCGTTGCACTTCAACCTGAGGGTCCTTGACAACAAACGGAGCCGCCAACTGAAGCCGTCACATGTGTCTTGCCCTCCGGTTGATCGCTGATACTCTTTCTTCCCTTTTAATTATTTTAATCTCTCTCCTCCCGAACTCGCTCGCGCGACCCAACCGCGCTACACTATGCCGCTTGCTTGTCACGAAAAGATGCACAGACCGAACAGAGAAGTGAATTTGAGCCTTAAACCCTTCTCCGTTGTCTTTACACCCCTTGAAATTTGCTTGAAAGCTTTGGGGGCAAATTGCCAGTGACAGTGACAGCTCACGCACACCCTCGTTCCAATCCATTGCTCGCATCTGTCGTGTCTGCGATGACATCCACAACGAAATATGTGACGCAAGACCTCCGCCGCAGCGGCAGCGGTCGAGGCGCGGGAGAATAAGCAAGTACGGACGAGAGTCCGAGCTGCCAACGAACCGGGCCTCTGAATAAGTCCGAGACTCATGTTACAGATACCTCCTCGGTCTACCATGCCTGTGGCGCCCAACCATCATGCCTCAACCGCCAACCTTCCAGATGGGTGCGACCCTGCCGCTCGGCGTCATCGTGGAGGGCATCCACTCCGTTTACCATGCTGTCCAGCACGAAGAACACAACGCTCCAGCAAGACATCTCCGCCCCGGGCGTTCCCGGCGGCCTCATCACCTGTACGCACCTCTCTCCATCTACTTTGATACATCTCCCTCAAAACAATATCAACCTTTGCGGGTCTTCCAGTAATTCTGAATGCTCCTACGCTTCAGAATGAGTCCGGTTTTCCCAAAGAAAGCTTTACCGTCCCTTCCACCTGGACATCTCCCTCTCCCCTCCGTACCTACTGTGTTCCTCGAGGCAAACACTTGTTCAATATCTACATTATAGTGGCAGTGACGTACACCCCTCATGTTATCCAGCGGTAAAACTGTACACTTAGTACCATTGTGCCTCAGACAGAGACAGGGGAGCGAAATGGGTGGAAATGTGCGCCACATGGCCGTCAACGCACTAGGATGGGGAATAAGGCAGAGAAGTAAGAGTACTTCTACCACGTGAAACTAAATATATATATATCCATGAGGGTGTCATGAATTTGAGGGATGTTTCTAGTGAAACTAGATATGGGTGGGGGTGGGTAGTACGCGAACAACAAGAGAGCAGCGAGCAAGAAGGGTCGAGCAGGGGAGCGAGGGAGTGAGAGAGGAACACGCGGGGGGTTTTCGAGAACAACCGGATAACATTTCGCTCAGTGCACATCGCACTACTTATCTACTTACAGTCTATTGTACTACAAGCTCCAGGCAATGTAACTATAACTGTAAGTAGGTGAGACGCGTCGTCCATAAGAGAAAAGGAGTGAGACAGGGTAATAGAGGCGGAGCACGTGAGGGTGTAATGACCGTCGCGTTTGCTATTGCCTGTGCACCAAAAGGGTCACGCGTCCATTAGGAGGGGACGATTGTGGGTCGATCATATAGTAGTGTGTCGTACTGAGACAGAGAGACAAGGACAGGACAAGAGGGAGAGGAAATAGTACAGTAGGTGGGCGCGAAGCCCACAGGGGGGGGGTCCCAAAAATTGGCTTCGGGGCCGTTCCAGACGGAGCCCCAGAGCGCGGCGTTGCGAGGGGTTGTGCGGTGCACGAACCTCGACGCGGTGAAAATCCACCAGTTTCGTCATCATGAAATCATCAATGAGAAGGTAGTTGTCGTGGTGGGGATAAAAGCCAATAAGGGAATAAGAGGGAATTATTCCGGATGATAAATGAACAGCTTGGTGGTTCGCAAAGTGGAGATGGGCTCAAGTATCCGAGTTATTACTGGCCCCGCTGCTCGAGGTTTCATAAGACGATATAGAAGAGCTTGTGTATGGGCTTATGCAATGACGGACCAGGGTTGTGGGGCAACCTGCGGTCTGGCGGGCATCGATAAATGAGGCGAATACGTCATCGGCATTGTCGCCCCCGGAGTATGTGATCTCCTGCAGCTCAGGGAAGAGGTCCAAAGGAAGATCTCCATCGTCCGGGCGTAAACAGCGAGAGATTTCTTCGATGAGCCCATACTCGATGCGAAGGGTCTTCACGTTTTGAAACGACCGAAAAAGTTTGTGCCACTCTGTGCGGTCGACCTCATTATGCCCCTCAGATGAGTTACTGTGTGCCTCGCCTGAAAGAGTGAGATGCTCCACCGCAGAAAACGTTTGGCTGAAAAAATTGAAAATTTGTGCCATAGAAGATACCTGCCAGTCAAGGTGCGAGCAGATGACACGCATGTAAAGATAGATCTCGGCATTTTCAAAGAAATTCGTCGCCGTATCGACTTGCTCCTTGGAGAAATCCACAGTAACACCGCTAAACCTGAGATTCTCTGTTGTGTTCGTAAACTGCACGAGATGTGGAACAGAAAACGTGAGCTGCTCGAAGAAGAAAACTTGAAGCTTCTCGAGGCGGGGGGTGGTGATCCGACGAACAACCGCTTCTAAATAAGCGCTACCACCTTGAAACCAGAACCAACGAAGGTTAGGAAGTGTGACGGGTGTAATGATCGGTATACGCGACAGTAGCCTGTCCATATCTCGGCCGGAAACAGCGAAAGAAAAGTAGATCACGAATGTCTCCAGATGGGGCATGAATGAAATCCACTGGAGCAGAGCATTTGGTTGGAAGAAGGTTGTAAGGTTGGGTATTTCGAGAAAGAGTGTGACGAGGCCTGTCGCAGTCGCGAGTAATGGAGATGTTATCGGAAGGGCAAAGCAGGATAGGATGAGGTGGCGTAGATGGGGCGCTTGAAGTGTTTCTGAAAGCACAAAGGCTTTATTCTTGATAAAAGGGATGATAATAAGGTATTCCAGGATCGGATATTCCCCGCTGATGGCCATGATGAACTTCTGCAGATTTGTGATGCCCATACGAAGGCGGATGCGACGGATGCGATCACGCTGCTCGAGAGCAAAGGTTAATCCTTCTTCATCTTCTGCAGCAATGTCAGAATATTCAGATTCATGAAAGTAGTCGATAACAAGTGGAAGGGGAGGTGAGTGCGCCAGCATGTCTGCAACGAGCGTGCCTTTTGAACAGACGAGGCAAACTCCAAGGTAGGATGATGACCCAAGTATAAGTTTTCGCCATCTTTGACAAACGTGGGCCAACTTGTACCACCAACGCTCGAGGTCCCATCCGTTACTTCCTCCAAGGAGACCGTGTTCTTCGTCTTCATCTTCGCCTAACACAAACGGCCGATAGAGATAGAATATATTAAGAAGTGAGTCATCGTCAAGGATGTCGATCGATGCAGTATGCGGGCTGTTGGCCACGAGCCAAGTTTACTATAAGCTGATGGACATAGTAGTAAAAGGAGAAGGAAGCGTACCTCTGTCGTTGACTCGTTGACTCGCGACGTAATACATCTTGATCAGTTCTTTCGGTGGATTGAAGGGCAGAAGTAGAAGGTACAAGATAAGACATGCTAACTTGAGTGCCAAGAGAGTAAGTATCGAGTACTGAGTATATTGAGTCTTGCGTTGGTGGCCAGGGCCAGCCTGAGCCTCCGAGGCTCGCTCGCAGACCCGGAGTCGGGTGCTGAATTGCCTTTTTCCGTGGCGGTCACATGACTCGTGCCATGCCGAGAGTAGTCTGAACTCGCCCTTTCCGAGTCTCCACCCTCGACGACTGACCAGAATTAGAGCCACTACGTACAGTCACGGTGCCACTGTAACTGTCCGGCCATGATTTCTTGCGCCGCTTGCCTGAAACCACGCGACATGGCGGCGACACACATCCACCGAACAGAGTGAGTATATTCCCCCATTGTTTTATTTCCTTGCTTGAAACTTGAAACTCGATCGTCTGAAAGGCGCAAATTGATAGCTCACCGGCATCCCTACCCCAATCCATGGTACACATCTGTCATGTTATGTTCCCAGTCTCACCATGGAAGACGCGGCCCTGCAAGACCTCTGCCACTGCAGCAGTCCAGGCGCAGGAACATAAGACGAAACTGACTCTAGTCCAACCTGCCGAGTGTCGACAACACCTCCGAAGAACCCGAGGGACTACCGACACCTCCTTGGCTGGCACTCTCGCCTCCGACTGGCGCTACTCTAAAAACCACTAACCTTTCAGGTGGGTGCTGCTGTGCTACCCAACACCTTGAACGGCTCGGGGGTCACTGTGGGGAGCGATCCACCCAACTCACTGCTCTATAGTCCAGCATGAAAGTGACAAAGCTCCGGCAAAGGCGTCCCCGTCTCATCACCAAAGATAGTGACAGCGTGCTTGCTTCCCTACTTCAACGTCTATGCCAACAGCAGCAAAATTACCAACCACCTTGTCTGGATCATCCTGCAAGAATCCTTGGGTCGCCGCACCTATTCAATCCCTTTGCAAAGTCCAGAGTACTCTTTGGTGATCTATGCTGTGGCAGATGAACTACAGCGTTGACCATCCAAGGTGGCTCTGCCAGTTCCCTGACGCGAAGGGTACAATACGTGCCTGACAGGAGAAGGGGTTGTCATGCCCTCGACTTTCATTCGCAACGTTAATTCTAGTTTGGCACACTATCTTCTTGTTCGACTAGACTAGACTAGAATAGACTATCTGCACGTTCGGGAAGACCTGATTATCTGCAGTGACGGCAAGGATTCTCAGTACTTCCATCCCCAAATTACCAGATCAACGTTTGTTATAAGTTCAAATCTTTGCAATAAACAGCATCCCTTCCTGCATACGGCATACCTCGAGATAACACTTGCTCACTCGTAGCAACGCCTACATCATAGTAACAGCCACTAACTACACATAATATATCGCGTAGTCATTGCACTCATACGTGCATAACAAGAATACTACTGAGTGATGGTAGTGTATAGTCAAGGCTACGATCCGAGAAACCACTGTGGCGAACAAGAAAGGGGGTATGTGAAGAATACGACCACCTGAACTAAACTAATATGGCGTACATGAGTGGTGCCATATAACTGGGGGTTGAATTGCATCGCGAGGCCGCCAACGAGAAGGTCGTGGTCGTGGCCATGATGGGATGAATGCTGGCAGGGATAGAGGGGAGTGATAAGTAGCCTGTGTCATAGATAAACAGCTCAGTGGTTCGCGCGGGAGTGGGATTCAAGCTGCGAAGTTATTCCCTGCCGCTCGCTGACGGGATTAGAAGGGTTTCAGCGGACACTTCCAAAGGGCTTGGGGCGGGGCTTTGACGGACCAAGGTTACGGGGCGACCCGCGTTCTGGCAGGCATTGATGAATGGGATATAAAAGAATCATCAGTAACAGTCCTCCCAATATGTGCGAGCTCCTGTAGCTCGGGCAAGAAGTCCAAGGGGAGCTCTCCGTCGTCCAATTGATCTCAGGAACCGCGTGGACAACACCTCCGGGACCAAGCGCTGGTTACCATCGGCCTACCCTCCGATACTACGCCTCCATAATCACTCAGGACTCGAATTCCGCGCACACACGAATCCCACCTCTCTTTCCTCTGTACACGGTGGAACACTGAGCATTTGTCCAGTATTTTATGAATGTTCACGTGTAGTTCTTTTCGAGGGTGTTGAAGGGCCGGGGCTACTCTTTCGGACCCAGAAGCCGCGCTATTCTGTGCAATGAGGCTCGTTTGAGTCAGCCGTCTGCAGGCTCTGCATGGGCGTAACGAATCAGGACAATCCACATTCCATTGGCACACCGTCTGTCTTTCAAGCTGATATCCAAACCTGAAAGGAATAATGTGTTAATAAGCGTTGGACGAAAGACTGGTAAATACTCGTACAGCCAGCACAAGAAAGGGACCTGCACAGGTGCACCTTGAGGCCCGGCGCTCGATCATGGAAAGCCAACGTAGCGCGGCGAGAAGTCGCGCGTGTGAGTCCGAACGGACCGAGATGAGGTACAGTAGTCTATCATAAGGAGGAAATGGTCAGTGCCATGATGTAGAAGAGGTTGGAGAGTACACACCACGCTTCGGCGAGTCGGATCGGCGCAGACCCGCGTCAGGCGGACAGGAAGAAAACGGCAGAAGATGAAAGAGAAAACCGTCCTGAGACGGCTGGCACACACTAAAAAGAAAGGGAAACTCGCACTCTCCTATTCAGGTCGATGTACGACTGCTTAAATACATGAAAACCTAGCTAACTTATTAGTACTTTGGGGGTTATAGTGTCGATGGACGCGAGCGAGAGGGGGGGCTTGAAGATCAGAGGATGATCGATGATCAGCAGAATCAGAGGGAAAATGAAAAGCGACGCGCGGCCCTGGCGCAAGGCACGTGATTACCCGAAAATCTACACTGAAATTTCCTAAGTCGGGCGCGAGTGGCAATCGAAGGCGAAGGAAAACATAAAACGCGAAGAAGTGAGGGATATGGATCGAGAGTAACAAGAACCAGACTGAAAACGGGGGAAATCGAGGAGTTACATCAAGAAGTGCTTGGCCGACTCGATCCGCGAGAAGGAGTCGACGCGTCGTTTTGTTCCCACACAACCTCGAGGAGTTGAGCCAGGACGGCTTCCTCACCTCACCTCACCTCACATGTGTAACGCATGAGGCTGGGTTAGCATTAGCCTAGGGCAAAAACTTTACAGTATATCCGAGAGAACAGGCGCTGGACCGGCGTTCAATGTGCTCTCAACATGACGAATAATTGCTCAATTCCCACAGGAGGCTCGGTAATTTAGCAGAAAGGAGCCGTACGTCCTCGTGTTTGACCGGGTGACTTCATTGCTTACATGTGTTGCGATGTTGCGATAGGAGTAGATCGGCATCTGGTAAGGTTTACCCCGAAAGAGATGTTGGACAGACAGCCGGAGTTGGCCGTTCTGCCGAGTGGCTCTAGACGGCTCCGACGCCCATCAGCGTCTCCTTGCATCAGCGTCTCCTTGAGTTACTATCGCCAAAGGAGTAGCTTCCATGACGATCTGAATACCCTTCATTGCCAAGGACCTGTACCCCAATGTACCCACTGGTAGAGTCTAAGAGATATACTCGGTGCGTTCTTTCAGAGGTGCGAGCCTATTGAGGTAGATTGTGCTGAGACACACTGGTGGCCTTGTCGAATACTTGTTAGATTAAAGTGACAACCGGCAGTCGTGCCAGTACCACGAGGCGGATTGCGGATTGCGGAACAAAGTCGTACCTTAGTTGGCAATAGAGCAAGATCCCCGAACCGAAGATCGCTTCAATGTGCTCAACCGCAGGCTCCGGTGCCTCAGGGGCGCATCCATTGCGTTGGCTATCACGTAGTTCAACTCGCCCGAGTGCTCGTGGATGGCGCCTTTGAATTTCCCTCGTGCAAGCAAGTCCGTTGTGACCGGGTAGATATCTTCACTGAGATCGCTCGCTCTGTGCTGAGCGTGTTCCGGCATTGGACATCCTGACCATGCTGTTTTTTTTCTCAACCTTGTCAAGGTGTAGGTGCGTCATGGGCCGTTGTATTGGAGTGAGATAGCGGTACGCAATACAACGCCCATGACCTCAGCGCCAATCGGATTTCCCCACGTCCGGCGTCGGCTCCGTCCACGATGATTTTTGGCGAGTGGTGGAGAAGAAGTCGCTCGACTTGATTTCCGCGAAGACACGAGTTGAAGGGACCTTTCTATTGACCTGCGAGCCGCGGTGCGGGCTCCTCGTGCTCTTCTTTTTCCTCTCCTTAAAATTCGACTTCAGTCACTACCCGACCGCTCGTATCCTCCCATGGGAAATTGCTGTGGCAGCGCTGCTACGGTCCCTTCGCAGCCTCAGCCTGGGCCTCCGGTAACAGACCTGAGGCCATCTGCGCCGGCGCCATTACAGCCCAACGCAAAGGAGGTGTCTTCAGTCCCGTCGTCGTCTCGACCCCCGTTCCGACCTCGAGGTCATTCAAGTTCGTTGGCATCTCAGCACGAGTCGACGCACCAGCGGCACCACGGAGGAAGGTCTTCACAGGATCCGACCCCCCGCAGTAGGACCAAGTCCGCGCCACAGCCGCCCAAAACATTCAAGTCGTCATCTCCCCAGGACTCTAGGCCTAGGGCTCGTTCGGTGGTTCAGTCGAAAGGAAATGGTCGTTCCGATTCTAGACCCACGGGCCCAGGTGAGACTGATTGAAAGTGGGCCATGAATTTCTAATGACCGCCTTTGAAGAGCATGCAAAGTCAGGACCCCGTTCACCGACAATGAGTTACCCTAGCCGCAGAGCACTCAACTCAACAGTGAAGCAAGTACTCGCTGAGAACCCGCAGTATGTGGCCCGATTTTTGGTATATAGACTGCACTCCTCTCAACTGCGCATAGATTTAGGATTCTCGTAGTGGGGAAGGTAAGTATATGCGGCACTCATCTGAGACCCAGGTTAAACCGATACCACTCTTAATCATAGAGAGGCTCCGGAAAATCCTCGCTCATCAATGCTACTTTCAGAGTAAACACGTCTGTGCGTATTCAATCTTATTTCGTTTTCCGGTCTATTCAATGTGCCTGTGCCCGCAAACAAGGCTGCACTAGGAAGAGGGTCCGACATTAACCTCGCGTTTCGTCCAGAGGATAACCACCGTCTTATTGTCCACGAGTACTCTGGATTTGAACCTGGCGATGCCCACGGCTTGCGAACTGTCCGAGATTTTATCACCAACCGTACGGATCCGAACCGTGCACCTGTGGAAAGATTGCATGCCATCTGGTAGAGAGGCGATTTTAAAATTGTTTTAAGTGTTGTTTGTCTGATATGTCTTGACCCAGGATATGTATCCCCACGTCCGATGCCATTGGTGGGAGCATTGGAGAAGGTATAGAAGAGATTTTGAACATGAGACGAGGTAAGTTCAGTGACTTTCAGGGTTTATATAATCGATTTATAGGAGACTCAGTTCCTGTTGTTGTCGCGTTTACTAAATCCGACCTGGCTTTCCCTCATATCTCAGGGTCCGAAAGTGGACATTATCGGTACCAGGACCAAACCACGACCAGGGCATACCGTCAGTGCGAACAAATGTGCTGTTCCCTGTTTCGCAGGGAAGCCAGGGATGTACCAGCAGAGCTCGTTTCTGGTGATTACTTTCACTCTCTTCGGAATGTCTGTTGGACGTCATCATTTGTTTGCAGTGATGCCACAATACGGCGCTCTTATTAACAATCTAATTGTAACGACTGATCGATTCATCATGGACTTGGGTACTGCCCCTTCGTCGCGATCGAGTTCACAAGAAGCGAAGCCACGGATTGCCCCTGCTCCTCTTGCGTGGTCCGTAGCTTTGAGAGCGTCTCGGGATATTACCATTCAAGCTTCCATCGAGTACGTTGTTTGTTTTTCTCTCTCGACTCTCGACTCATTTATCTGTTTTCGTTCTCAGGATTGGACGAATCCGTGAGTATATCGACCTCACGGACGAGCCAATTCTGATAAACTTATTTTTCCTTAGGACATTGGCGTAGCCTTTGGTCGAGCCTCGACTTCGCTGATCAACCCCTTAAGAGCTGCGTGAACATAATTCACGTTGATATCATCGAAATATGGAACCTGTATGACAAGCACAAAGTTAGTTTTCCTTAGTGGCCTATTGTTATAACTGCTCAACCGAATCAGTATCTGTCAAGCAATCAATTCAAGATAAATATGTCCCACGTCATCAAAGATCCAGCCATAGTAGTTGCTGCCATACCAGCTGATGGCACATCGTCGAGGTAGGTGTATTGAACAATAAATAAATAAGTCCAGTGAATTGAATTGCCGATAGTGACTGGAATGTATCCAGAGACAAGCTCGCGGGTTGGGTTTACGATATATATCAAGACAGGTGAGTGAATACCTAGAAGTGTCGCCAACTGATCGCTCAGTCTCTTGCATGTCAGCCAGGAGAATGTTCAATGCGTGATGGGCTACATCGTAAACCTCACCGTGATCCTGGACGACATTTTCAGGACAACTGGTGGTAACGTGACAGAAAATGCCGTTCTGAAGGTTATGGGGACCCATGTCAGATCTGGTCGCAGGGATAGTATTCACCGGGATATTTGCAGCTTTGTTACCAAGACGTTCTCGATCAGGCCCCCGGAAAGAGATCTGGTCTTGGAGAAGATTATCAGCTTGATCAGAAAATATTGTGCTCTGCCCAATAGTTGATTTATTGCTGGGTTGTCGAGCATGTCATGATGTCGATGCTGGATTTCTTCTTATTGTTTAATATGTTACATTCAATATTTATTAATGCCTGCATTTAAATATCGCAACACAGTCTATACAGACCTGTTCAACTATGGGATTATGGGATTACAGTACGTCGGAGATGTGAAATTCACTGAGGCCCCATACAGCAACGGGATAAATCCGGGATTTTGAGAAATAAAGTTTTTCGGGGTTTTCCGGACGTGACTAGCGTGACAGAGGTGTGCCATGTTACATGACATAATATGAGTTTTTTTTTGGCGCTTGTCAGAGAGTCACAAGGTGTGTGATGTGTGATGCATGTGACTGCACATACATGAAAAAACATTTATGCCAGGTTGAGTGCTGAGTTCGGGAAATTTCGGGAGCACTGAGCTCGGGAAATTTCGGGAGTTCCTCATCTTTATCCTGAACTCAGCACTCAACCTGGCATAAATGTTTTTTCATGTATGTGCAGTCACATGCATCACACATCACACACCTTGTGACTCTCTGACAAGCGCCAAAAAAAAACTCATATTATGTCATGTAACATGGCACACCTCTGTCACGCTAGTCACGTCCGGAAAACCCCGAAAAACTTTATTTCTCAAGAATCCGGATTTATCCCGTTGCTGTATGGGGCCTGAGAGTGTGGTCTCGTGACTCACGGCGGGGAATCCCGGCCCTCTCACCCTCCTATCTTGCCCTTCACACGACCTTACCTGCATGAGGCTGTCCCCCCACGTTTGTTTAATCATCTATACCTTTTCCATTTCTCGGCTCCTTTTTTCTCAGCTTTTCCGATCAGACAGGCGAGGCTTTCATCTCACCGGATGTTACTTATCGTTTATCCCTTCAGAGTTTGACCCTGCCAAAACAGGCCTGAGGCCCTGAGCGCTAGGCCTGTCCGGCTCTTCTTAATAACGTCAATCCCCCAAAGACACGCTGGCGTCCATAAACCTTCTCCTTATTTGGCACACAATGGAAATAATCATCACAGAATAAATCATCAGTGAAACCGAAGCAACGTAACAGGTCGTACATCCTGAGTCGTGGCAGAGTCGTAACCGTAACATATCGAATGAGCTCCAGGAAAACGAGAGACAAGGTCCGCCAACAAGCCAAAGCTATTCACAAAAAAACATTCGGTGCCTCAACCGTCTTGGGATGACCCCAATCCGTCCAAAGCTACAGTAATAAACCCCGTCAGAGACAATCAGATCAGGAAATGAATCCAGAAAAAAAGGTAGTTTTACCGGATCAAGCTTCCTCAGCGTATTTCAAGCTTGAGTAGTGTGCCAGCCTTGTCGAGTAGCAGCATATGTTTACCGGAACTGTCAGATACACGCGTACCCACCACGTTAATAACTATCCGCAACAAACCTGGAACACGAGGTCCGCAGACAGGCACATGATGAGCGCCGTGTTCAAACTGGAAAACCGCTGTGGAAAATGCAGAGGGTCGTTCCCGGCTGGCGGCTGCTAGTGTCGTCCACAGTTGGCCGCCGTTCGCACATTCCCATTGAATCTTCTCTTTCCTGTCACATGTCAAAACAAGTTTACTGAGCGCTGTGCGCTATCTCCGAAAAACTAAACACTTTACCCCCTCTGAGGTTCCACGATCATGATAAATGTCACGAATGGCGGAACTGACAATCAGAAATGGCCACAGAACAACGCAAGCTCGAGACTATGTATGAGACCGCTGTGAAAGTGATGAAATTGCGATCAGCACTTCACAAATGCGCGAACGGATGCAGCGTTAACATTTCCCAGAGCGAGGATGGTTATTGCAGCGACTAGAGCGACGGCGAAGGCAATTATTTGCCTGCACCAATCCTCGCTCGCCTCACGCCTCTAATCATAGGCCTGAGATTATACATCATCCACTACCGCACGATGCCTATGTTATGTCTAACAGCGGAACTTCCAGCTGACCCAACTGTGCACCGAATACACGGGGTGGCCGAAGCTCTATCCTTTCTCGTCACGACTGAGGCTTTCTGTCCCCCAATTGCCGACGACGTCTCCCAGACCGTCCACGTCGTCTGACTCGAGAAGGATGTGACGTCTCAAATTCTCAAACCCTCCCCATTGTTAGGGTGTCTTCTCAGCAGAAGCCCACCACGAGATCGAAGACCTCCATTTCCTCCTCCATCGATCCAACCTGGGCCACCGGTCTCATCGCCAAAGACCGTAGCGATGCTCGTTTCCCCCCGCTTCAATGTCTACGCCAATAGCAGCAAACCTTCGTAGGGCCCAGAGCCGTGTAGCTAAGATAGCAGCTGCGAGAGTGGGAAGTCATCCAAGATAAAGGAAAGGGGAGTGAGATCGGGGAGGAGGGCGTAGAAGGAGTGACTGTGAGGGCGGAAAGGTCTTGGATTTCGCAGTCATCTTGTGTCGGAGGTCGAGGGGAGCCAACGATCGTGAAGCGAAGAAAGAGAAGAGCGAGGCGATGAAAAAGGTAAAGCGATGATGAACAAATGTGGAAAACTGTATAGTTGTGGCTGACGGGCGGCTCCGACGCGGTGGTTCCGCTCCGTTCCGACGGAACGCGCATTCTTTACAGCCGTCTCGGGTGGTCCACACGATGGCAGATAAGACAGTGCCACCCGAGACGGTTCTGACCGGTCTTTGACTTGAAGGACAGGAACTGCCGCATGCAATACAGCAGCCCGGGAACGCGTTAGACAGAGACAAGAGCCGCGGCCTCGTCGACTCCCTGTCAACATACTTATCGAAACTTGCGTAAAAGACTATACTGTACTCGAGTAAACGTCCCTTGAATTTCCTCCCTATATTGTGAAGCGAAAGCATGACTAGACTGATTGCTCACATCTCCTCTCCATCTGCACATCTACTTCCCATTCTTGCCTACGGTATACCTCGAAACAACACTTCTCCCTGCGGCTTTTACGGGCACAATGAGAAAACTAAGGTGCCAAATAGGGAGGGAGTATATGAAAGTATTCGCTACGCGAAACGAATATATATGAAGGTGCAATACATCTGAGGGAGTTCCGCGTCGCAAAATCACAAGATCCTCAGCGTCGTGGCCGTGGTGGGATGAAAAGTGGCTCGGGTAGAGCGGTGTGGGTTCAAGTCTGGGCGATAGATGAACAGCTTGGTGGTTTGCCTGTGGGAGCTGGGTTCAAGTATCGGAGTTGTTATTACTAGCTTCGCTGCGTGTCAATGTGATGTGGTGGCTTCAAGGACGGCTCCAAAGAGATTTCGCTTGCTTGAGCTACAGATCGACCAGGGTTATGGGGCGACCCGCGCTCTGGCGGGAATTGACGAATGAGGTGAAGTCATCGTCAGTATGGCTGCTCCTAGAATATGCGAGCTCGCGCAATTCGGGTAAGACGTCCAAAGGGAGCTCTCCATCGTCCAATCGCAGACAACGAGCGATTTCTTCGTCGAGCCCATCTCCGACGCGAAGGGTCTTCATGTTGCTAAACGACCTAAGGATTTTGCGCCACTCGATGCGGTCGACCTCATTGTGCTCCTCAAATGATTGACTATGGGTCTTGTATTCGAGAGTGAGATGTTCCACCGCAGAGAACATTTGACTGAGCGAATTGGAAATTTGTGCCATGGCAGATACCCGCAGGTCGAGGTGCGGGCAGAGGACACGTATATGAAGAGACTGTGACAAGTCGGCCTCCTCATGGGGATACGTTGCTACATCAACTTGGTTACTGGAAAATTTGAGCTTGGCGTTGCTGAACTTGAGGTTCCGAGTCTCTGTTGTGTTCATAAACTGCAAGAGATGTGGGACGGAAAACGTGAGTTGCTCATAAAAGCAAACTTGGAGCCTCTCAAGGCGAGGGGACGTGATCCTGCTAACAACCGCTTCTAAGTAAGCGTTAACGCCTTGGAACCAAAACCAGCGAAGGTTAGGAAGTGCGATGGGTGTGATGGTTGTTGGTATATGCGTGAGTTGTCTCTCAATAGTACGGCTGGGATCAGGGGAAAAAAAGTAGATTACGAGTGTCTCCAACTGGGGCATGAATGAGATCCACTGAAACAGAGCATTTGGCTGGAAGTATGTGGATGGTATGGTGATCATAAGTACAAGTGTGACGAGGCCCACAGCGGTCGCGAGTAGTCGAGATCCTATCGGAAGGGCAAAGCCTGATAGCACGAGGTGATGTAGATGGGGTGCTTGAAGTCTTTCGGGAAGCGTCAAGTTTTGGTGCTCATCCGGACTGATGATAATCAGGTATTCCAGGATTGGGTATTCCTCGCTGATGGCCATGGTGAGCCTCTGCAGATTCGGTATCTCCATTCTAAGACGGATGCGGGGGACGCGATCACGCTGCTCAAGAGCAAGGATTAGTCCTTCTTCGTCTTCTGTATTCATATTGGGATCTTCATAATAGTAGTCAACGACAAGCGGAAGGGGGGGGTGAGTACGCCAGCATGTCTGCGACGGGCGTGCCTTTGGTACAGACGAGGCAAAGACCGAGGTAGGATGCTGATCCAAGCATGAGGTTTCGCCATCTTTGGCAAACGTGCGCTAACTTGTACCACCAATGCCCGCGTTCCCATCGTTCAAGTCCCCCAAAGAGACGGGCTTCTTTATCGTCGTCTTCGCCGAGAAGAAAGGGCCGATAGAGATGAAATATGTTAAGAAGTGAGTCATCGTCAAGGATGTCGATCGCTGTTGTATGGGAACTATTGCCCGTAGGCCATGTTACTACAAACTTACAAGCATGACGGTGACAGCAGAAAGCGTACCTCCGCCGTTGGGACTTGCCACTTTCTGCATCCTGGACGAATCCTTCGGTAGATTGAAGGGAAGTAGAAGGCACGAGATAAGACATAACAAGACAGTAAATGTGAGTATCGACCAAGACGTGTTCAAGGCAGACGTTAGCGGGCCTCGCGTAATTCTGAGTGGGAACGGTTCAACCTGGGAGGCGCTGGTCGCAGGTCAAGAGCGCTCGTGGGGTGCTTACACGTCATCAACCTTTTCTCTTCACTAATGAGGGTTTCTGTCTCGCAAGTACTAACAAGTCTCCCAGACCGTCCGCGCCATCAAACACAACAAGGATACGAGGTCTTTACCCTTTCGGGGCCATTGCCGAGTTCTCCGCAGAAGCCCACCACGAAATCGAAGACAGCATATCTTGCACCATATCCTCCATCATGATTCCATGTTGGTCCCCTTACCTGCTTTTATGTCTACGCCAATATCAGCAAATTTTCCACCTCGTCTGGATCAAATTGTACTCGTACATGCACAATGAGAAAACCACTATCCCCAGATTCCCCACCCACTGGCAAAGACAGAAAGGCCGCACTAATGGATAATCAGGTACGCAAATCAAGAAACTAAGGTGATGAATAGGGAGGGGATATACGAAAGTATACGGCCACGCGAAGCGAATATATATGAGGGTACATACATCTGAGGGAACTCCGCGTCGCAAGATCCTCAACGAGAGGGTCGTGGCCATGGTGGGATAAAAAGCGGCAGAGGCGGAGTGGATTGGGACGAAGTCTGGGCTATAGATGAACAGCTCAGTAGTTTGCCTGTGGGAGCCGGGTTAAAGTATCGGAGTTATTACTAACCTCGCTGCGCGCCGATGTGATTTTGGAGGCTTCAGAGGACGACTCCAGAGGATCAGAGGGCATTGGCTTGAGCTACAGGTGGACAGGGTTATGGGGCATCCCGCGTCCTGGCGCGCATTGATGAATGAGGTGAATAAATCACCAGTATCGCTGCTGCTGGAGTATGTGAGCTCGTGCAGTTCGGGTAAGAGGTCCAAAGAGAGCTCTCCCTCGTCCATTTGTAGACATCGAGAAAGTCCCTGTATGAACCCATCGTCGACGCGAAGGGTCTTCATGTTGCTAAATGATCTAAGAACTTTGCGCCACCCGGCACGGTCGACCGTATTGTGTTCTTCGGATGACTGACTATGTGTCTTGTGTTTGAGAGTGAGATGTTCCACCGGAGAGAACACTTGCGTTGCAAATTTGGGCCATAGAAGATGCCTGCCAGTCGAGGTGCAAGCAACTGACATATATGGGAAGGGGGCACTCGTTTTTCTCTTCGCAAACCCCATGTTAACGCTCATATCCACTCATTTTGTTCTTCCTGCGCAATCATCCCTGGTCGTGATTTACTTCACATGTAGAACACATTGATTTGTTAGTGTATAGCGTGCGTTTTCCACGGGAATAATAAGTGTGTGTCTCTACCTCCATTCCCTTGCGTGTCCGCGTGCCTCGTCAAGACCGCTGCTCCTGTCGCATTCCCGAACCCCTGCGCATTCTTCCGCCTTCGCACCAACTTAGCGTGCACGGTACCGCCTCCTCCTCTTTCCCATCTTCACTAGGAGTAAATCTGCCGTCCGGAAGTGTTTCCCTGCCAATGCCGCCGCTAGCGGACTCATATAGTAGCCCCCATCGGCGTTCACATCCTGCGGGTGTTTGATAATGAGGTGCTCTACGAGATCGTGGAACCCACAGAGTGCTGCGTAGTATAAGGGAACCGCGGGGGATTTGTAGGGCGGTGCGAAGAATCGGTAGGCACCGCTGCCGGGTTTGGTGTCTATATCGTATAGTGTGAGCCACACGTTAAAGTGTGGTTTGTCTGCGTCGAAGAGATACCTCATCCCTTTCTGTAAGCGTGACGACACCTCCCGAAATTGCGCATGAGCCGTCCAGTGCTCGGCAGCGTATCGAGCCAGTGGGTGGTCCTCGGGTGCACACCCTTCAACGTCATCTTGTATTTGTAGTAAAACGCCTAGGCAAGCTTGCGCCAGGATCGTATGCGCAGGCTCCAAATTGATGTGAAAATTCGAGACTTCTCCACTTGCAGTAGCGAGGCGAGACGAGGTCAAGAATTCCTTGACCGAAAAATGTGAAAATTGCACGACCCGCGAACCATCAGCTTCGACAATTGCAATCAGACTTGAGCACGCCGACAGAAGAGCCAGTTCTTGTTCCTGCCACCGCCAATCCGGTTTCAACCTCGGGATCCCTTCCGCATCATCGAAGTCGACTGCAAGGACTTCCGCAAGCTCCGCAACACGAAGAGGCCGGACGGCAACGACCAGGCATTGCAATACCCGTCGAGCATGCGCCCTATTCGGCTTCTTGATCTCCTTCAGTATACGCTCGTACGTCTCATCCAGGGATTCCGGCAATTCCATGAGCGTTCGTCGGACACTTGATGGAAGACAGTCACGTAGGACTTCCAACTGACAAAAGATCCACCGAAACCTGTTCAATGATTCAAATAGGAATTACGGACATGGATCAATATGCTTACATTCCGTCAGCTCGTTCGAAGAGTGTCTCAATGACGAGTTCCTTATCCTCCTTCCTCCATCTCCGCATGATTGGTTCCGAGTTTGAGTACACGACGGACCTAACATAGTCCTCAATGTCTTTCTTTTGCCCGCTCTGGTCATGGAGAGACACTCGGCGGGAGGTCAGAGGCTCGAGGACATCCCGTATGTCAACTTCTGGGCGACTTGTGACACATATATGAAGGTTTGGTATATGAAGATCGACAAGCTCTTTCACAAGCTGAAGAACCCGTTTGCGAGGTGTTGGAATCCCAGAGATGTTGGAGCATTCATCAAGGGCGTCCATTATTAAATAGGTTGGGTGTTGATCCGGCAGTCTGAGCATCTCTTTCAGGCATCGTGTCAGAGTGCCATCACTAGGCTGTTGCGCGCCATTGTCATGATCGGTATAAAGACGTGATAGGATATCACAACGAAGATCAGAGCGCGAAGAAAGCTGGGTGAGAAGGGAAGAGACTAGGTCGCGCCAATGTTGTTTGTTGATGTCCCGAAAGTCAAAATAGAAATATGCCATTGAGGCTTGACCGGCATTGCAAATGGCTTTGATATCTTGTATGATTGTGGAACTGGAAACGACAAAAGACAGATTACATCAATTATCTTCGACAGAAAGTAAAGGGTCCACAGACCAAAGAATGGTTTTGCCTGAGCCAGCTGCACAAAAAAGATGTTGTCAGGTGGTGTCCCGTGTCTAGCAGGCAGCGGGAGAGGGACGCACGTTTTCCATGGATCCAAAGAAGCGACTCGGAACTTATTGATTTCCATTCGTTATAGAAGCTCCCTTGAAAGAACCAATTTGCAGTTCCCTCGTAATGAACATTACATGCAATGTTATGGTTCGTGGATGGATCTGGTGACGAGAGCCATCTACGAAGATCCTGTCGTAAGTGATTCCCTGTAAGAGTGTTTGAGTTTGTAAGTCTGACATCAATGAGATTCGGAGATCACGAACGTTTCACTTTATCTACGTCATCAGCTGCTTGCTGCATAACTACCGTGGCCATGGTTAGACAATTCTACGATGATGGATAGAAGATGTATTCCGCACCATCATTGACGGCCGCTATCTTATCATCAACAGCCTTCACTCTGTTGTCGACGTCCTTCACTCGATCGTCGATGCAGGCTACCATATCGTCAACGCCGGCCACTCGGTCATCGACGCCAGCCACTCTATTGTCGACGACGAGCACGTTATCCGCAACTTCCCTTACTCCATGATCGATCATATTCGTGACCTTCAGGAGTTGCGCAGCAGCCATTTGAGCCTCCTCTTGTGTCAGCCTGTCTAGCCTCTTCAACGCATCCTCTATATCGGTCTTTCCAATCAGTTTCTTTAGATATTTTTCTGAAAATGGCTCTATAAGTGGGATCTTACTTGTACACCAAAGACTTACTGGTTCGGCCTTGTTTGAGTTCTTTTGTAGCAATTGCAAAAATGTTAAGGACCTCGACCATCGTTGCCGTGATTGTGTCCATCATTTCTTGATTTGGTGCCACTCCAATGTATATCTCGAGCCGTCTGAAAAAAGCTTCTATGCACTCGAACATCTTAGCAAGTGCGTCTTGATCTGCGCCAATATCCTTAGCTGTCTGAGAGGCGCTCGTATACGATGGACCGCACGAAGATATTAAGAAAGATACACACGGAAAGAAGGACACCAAATCCAGTAAAGATCACCTTTGCTGGTGAAAATACCTGTAAAATAAATATGAGGGTGTAGATCTTGGGCAGGTTCATGTCCCAATGCTTACGAGGCCGACACCTTCTCTGAGGGTCTCTGAGAGGACATGAAGGACGTTCACAGTTGGGTCCAGCCACTTCGTTAACCTTTCATTGCCGCGTTGAGACTCATTGAGCTCCTGGACTTGCTCTTGAAGCACGGTGAGAATGCTGACTGGCGAATCACAGGCTTGAATCCGGTCGGCGAGTGGGTGCTTAAGGAGATCCTTCTTTGTGCGCTTCATGTACCCTTTCAAGGCATTGTCGAAAATCGATTGGAAGTTGGAGGATGTGGGAGTGGGGTGAGTATGAGACATGAGAAGGGAAAGTAAGGATTTGAGGGGAGAATAATCGGTTCGTGGGTGATGAGGGAAGAGAAGAGCACGCTTCAGCATCACGATTGTGAGCGCAGATCGGCTCAAGGGCCCGGTTTCAAAACCGGCGGTGCCAAATCGCATCCAAATTTGGCAACGGGAGCTACCGAACGGGCCCAGGCTTACGGGCCCAGGCTTACGTAGGGCGCTTACACGCTGGGCCCTCGAACTCGAACTCCCCCGGTCCCCGACGCCTGAGATTATCATACATCCCATTCACTATCGTACAATGTCTACATTTCAACAACATATAGCAACATCTGCAACCATCCCCAATATGCAGTAAAATGACTGACTCACCGAAGCGGTCTGAGAGCCGGAACTTTAGCGCCTATCTATCAACCCGATAGGCTAGAGCCAAAGACACCAGGTGGTCGAAGCTCTATCCTTTCTCTTCACCAATGAGGGTTTCTGTCCCGCAAGTACTAACAACGTCTCCCAGACCGTCCACGCCATCGAACACAACAAGGATACAACGCCTTTCAGTTACCTTTCGGGGCCATTGCCGAGAAGCCCACCACGAAATCGAAGACAGCATATCATCTTGTACCATATCCTCCCTCATGATTCCATGCTAGTCCCCTTCCCTGCTTCAAAGTCTACGCCAGTATCAGCAAAATTTCTACCTCGTCTGGATAACTGTACTCGTACATGCACCGATTTAAGCCATAAGCGGACCTGTATTTGCGGCCACTACAGAGAGATAAAAAAGAAACGCGTCAGGCAAAAGGAGCTGCTTTAAGGACTGGGGAAGAACGCAAAAAGAAAAAAAAAATCTCACGTTTTTCCTACCGAATTTCTCCAGTAAAACTCCATCACCGAGCCTGGGATGGCGGGTACGTCCAACGCGGTCAACTAGGCGTTCAGGCTGCAATTCAAGAAGGGTTATCCGTGCTCTTCACGGGGCCGATATCGGATTGGGTTGGACTATCTGAGGGCGTCGCATTCAACTGGAGACGTTGAGAGAGTAAGTGGTTCCATCTATGACGACATTTGTCGTATACCCAGGGACATAACCGTGGCCGGTGGCAGAAGGGAGGTGTGAGAGAAGGTGTGAGATGGCAAAAATAAAGTGAGGAACATGGTGGGAGGTGGAGTGAAATGAGTAGCGACCAACAGGGAACGTGTTCAACCTGGCCCGGGCCTGCCAGTGTCAGGCCTCCGACTCACTCTAACGAATACTTCAATTCACTCTGCTTCCGGACCTGACAGTTGGGTCAGCAGGCGGTCATTTGAGTACACGATCAAGATCTAATTGCATATCAGTACTGTAGCTACGTGAGCGTAGCCTTCATCCGACCGTGACAGCCTGACTCGGCCTCGGCTGAGTGTTGTGCAGAGCCTCCACTGGGCCCTGGCACGTGCACGTCCTCCACGGCCTCAATGGCCTCAACCCTCGTTCTCGAACTCCGATCCATCGGTCCCTGAGGCCTGAGATTTTACATTTCATTCATAATCGTACGATGTCTATGTTCCTGCAACATATAGCAGCATATATAACACGACTGCCGCGCAGCCAGAACTTTCAGCACCCACTGTCCATCCGATCATAACCAAAAGACACCGGGTGGTCGAATCTATCTGCTACGAGAAGGATACGAGACTCAAAATTTCTCTATTTCCAGGGTCTTCTCAGCAGAGACCCGCCGCGATATCGAAGACACGATCTCCTCCATCGATTCTACGTGAGTCGCCCGTCTCACCGCCAAGGACTGTGGCGATACGCTTCCTAGGCTTCCCACTTCAGCGTCTACGCCAATGGCAGCAAAATTACCAACCACCTCGTCTGGATCGTCCGGCGAGACTCTTGCACGAGATATACCTACACCATCCCTCTGCTGGGTCCAGAACCCTGTCGTGTTAACTACCCAAGATGGTTCTGCCCTTTCCCTGCTTGGCGTGAAGGGCCGTAACCGCCCTATACGCTGCCTTGGCTGTAAACCACAAAGTTCCCGACGGGGCAGAGGATCTGCTGCGACTCGGACGTTACAGACTTACAGTAATAACATTCAAGTTTAGCAAACTTGGCTTATCGAGACTGCGCGTAGATAATTACTAATGGATGGCAACGCAATCTGTACATGTGCCCGTCAACGAGACTACGTGTGCTACATCGTCGGCAAAGGCCTGAACATTCAGTCCATCATGTATCCTGACTGTGCATCTGTGCATAAAGATATAATAATATTTCTCAGCGTGCCAGAGTGATGTTCATTAACATCTACAATCCTAGCTAGGATGGGCTGCCCATCCCGTCGTAAGGCCAACCATTTAGAATGCCTACACAGCGATGGGCATCGTCACTATGTCGTGCACCGGGTTACTGTAAGGCTTCTTTTCTCCTCCTTTGTGTCCACGTGTCCTGACAGGAACAATTGAAAGCCGGAAGTTATATAACTGTCAACTGTATAGGTTGTACGGCTTCTCGCATTTATCTTTGCTTCTTAGCAACTCATGACGCCTCCGTAAACGTTAACAAGGATATCTTGTCGCAAGGAAGGACTGGGGACTGGGATAGGGGGCAGAGCTTGGATTGAGCGGTATCTTACAGAATATTCCCCAGTTGAACGAAGAGGTCAGTGTCATCCGTCATGGAGGAGAGCAAAAGTCAGTCCCACGCTGTTGCGGAGGAGACGCTGAGGAAGTGATGGGATGGACGTCCAATATTTGAATAACTTACCATAGATAGCACAATGAGTCTGATGGGATGCATAGGCACTGTAAGACCGACCTGCCATTTAGGGCCAAATTAACATCCAGATGAATGGATGGAGAGGGCTGCCGGCGGCCAGTTGCGGGGGTTAACAACGATCATGAGGAATCAGGAATGATATCGTATCCGAGATCGGCGGCCATATAGGCCGCAGCCCGCGGCCGCCGGCAATGTCCGCTGCCGCGACGGCACTGCCGGGCCGATATAAACCGAGCCCTGTTCTGGCATCCCTTCGTAATCCGTGGCTTGGCACAAACACACATCTCCTCACATCTCCTCAAGGAACTGTATCAGGCACAGGCAACGCTTCGGACTGTCAAAGAGTTTCCGTAGCGACGCGTCCCTGGACAGGTGGCGTAGGCGCTGGCCATGAGCAATTAGGCAGAAGCCACAGCACTGGCTACTGACTTAAGTACGCACCATGATACCAAAGATTTGATGCTACCATTGCCTCATTCCATCCATCTTCTGTCCCTTCTGCTGCCCTATTCAGGCCCTCTCCCTCTTTTTTAGTCGATATCGCAGTTCCATCCACCATAATGAGCTGTGAGCTACCCTGTGCTTGTTGTTAATCCTCAGATGCCGGGCTCCTGACGTCTCCATGCTCAGTTGGACGCCTCTCCTCCATGCTCAGCATACCTTCGACCCACATCGTTGCCGCCGTCTTGCTAGCCGGCTTCTTACCGGGTGCCAAGGCAAATTGTTGGTACGTCTATTAATCACATATCCGCGGACTCATTCCACTCAAACTTAATCACCTCATCAACGACCTTAGGGATGGCGACGAAACCTGTCAAGGACTAAGCAACGAAGGATTTATTATAATCCTCATTGTAGCCTGTACGTATTATCGTATTAGCCCGCATCACAATTCCCCCGCGTTACCTCCATTAATTAATTACACTTACTAACTTCAAATTTCCCCACCCGAATTCGGGCCGTCGTCCAATCAGTTGTTGTCCTCTCCGTACTCTCCACCTTGTCCGCTTATTACAGAAGACACAACCGACAAGTTCAGCAGGGAAGGGCCGTCCTCACGACGACAAGTACTAGTGAACTTATGGTAATGCGACACTAGACAGGGCCCATAACCTGTCAAGAAGTTGATCTGGCGTGATACGAGGTCCGATAAGGCGTTCCTATACCCCAAGCTCTATACATACTTGTTATGTAATGTAAGTACGCCAAGTAATGGTGTCTGTAACAAGTGGTCCGTGACAGCCTGAACTTGAGTGTTGTCCCGCGACTCACAGCGGATCAGAGTCCTCGTTCTCGATTTCTGATCCTTCTTGAGGCCTGAGACTATACAACTCATTAACAATCGTACGATGTCTATTTTCCCACAACATATGGCAGCATCTACAACATAACTAACTGACTCACTGAAGGGGATTGAGAGCCGCGCAGGTCGATCCGATCACGATCAAAACACAGTTGAACACACCGGGTGGTCGAAGCTCTATCCTTTTTCTCCACGACTGGGGGTTTCGGTCGCCCGTGCACTCACGGTGTCTCCAGACCGTCTACTCTATCTGCTACGAGAAGGATACGAGACTCAAACCCTCTCCATTGCCAGTGTCTTCTCAGCCAAGGTTTCTCCTCCTTCGTGTCCACGTGTCCTGACACTCACTGAGGAACAACGCCGGAAGTTGTATATCTGTCAACTGGTCAACTGTAGGTTGTACTGTACCACCTTCTCGCATTTGTCCTTTGCTTCTTAGCAACTCATGACGCCTCCGTAAATGTTGAAGAGGATATCTTGGCGCAAGGACTGGTATAGGGGACAGAGCTTGGATTGAGCGGTATCTTACAGGATATTACCAGTATGAGCGAAGAGGTCAGTGTCATCAGTCATGGAGTGGAGGAGAGCAAAGTCAGCTCCGGCTCCGAGACAGTTGAGATCAGTGAGTCATCGTCAAGGATGTTGGTAGCTGCAGTATAGCAACTATTGCTGCCCGCAGACCATGTTAACCGCAAGGCTGACAAGCATGACGGTGACAGCGGAAAGCGTACCTCCGCCGTTGCCAGTGGGACTTGCCACTTTTTGCATCTTGGCCGAATCTTTCGGTAGATTGAAGGGAAGTAGAAGGTACGAGATAAGACATAACAAGACAGTAAGTGTGAGTATTATTGACCAAGACGTGTTCAATACAGACGTTGGTTGGCCTGGTGTAATTCCGAGTGGGAACGGTTCAATCTGGGAGGCGCTGGTCGCAGGTCAAGAGCGCTTGTGGGACGCTTACAACGCGCCTCACCAATGCACCAACCCTCGTCCTCGAACTCCATTGGTCCCCGACGCCTGAGATTATTATACATCCCATTCACTATCGTACAATGTCTATGTTCCAACAACATATAGCAACATCCACAACCATCTCCAATATGCAGTAAAATGACTGACTCACCGAAGCGGTCTGAGGGCCGAACTTTTAGCATCCAACTATCCACCTGATAGGCTAGAGCCATGTCCAGGCCATCAGACACAACAAAGATACGGGGTCTTTACGCTTTCGGGCCATTGTCGAGTTCTCCGCAGAAGCCCACCACGAGACCAAAAACACCATATCTTGCACCGTATCCTTCTTCATCGATTCTATGGTTCGTCCCCTTCCCTGCTTCAAAGCCTACGCCAATATCAGCAAAATTACCACCTCGTCTGAATCAAATTGTACTCGTACAGGCTACAATGAGAAAACTACTATCCCCACACATTAACAAAGACAGAAAGGCCACAATAGTGTATAATCAGGTACGCAATTCAGGAAACCAAGGTGGTGAATAGGGAGGAGATATACGAAAGTATACGGCCACGCGAAGCGAATATACTGTATATGAGGGTGCATACATCTGAGGGAACTCCGCGTCGCAAGATCCTCAGCAAGAGGGTCGTGGCCATGGTGGGATAAAAAGCGGCAGAGGTAGAGCGGATTGGGACGAAGTCTGGGTGATTGACGAACAGCTCAGTGGTTTGCCTGTGGGAGGAGGGTTAAAGTATCGGAGTTATTACTAGCCTCGCTGGGCGCCGATGTGATCGTGGTGGCTTCGGAGGACGACTCTAAAAGGCTCTGGCTTGAGCTACAATCGACCAGCGTTATGGGGCGACCGTCGTTCTGGCGGGCGTTTATGAATGAGGCGAATCCATTATCAGTATCGCTGTTTCTAGAATATGTGAGCTCGTGCAGTTCAGGTAAGAGGTCCGAAGGGAGCTCATCTTCTCCCTCGTCCAATTGTAGACAATGAGAAAGTCCCTCTATGAGCCCATCACCGACGCGAAGGGTCTTCACGTTGCTAAATGATCTAAGAAGTTTGCGCCACTCGGAAAGGTCGACTGTACTGTGTTCTTCAGATGACTGACTACGTTTGAGAGTGAGATCTTCCACCGGAGAGAACACCTGGCTAAGCGCGTTGCAAATTTGGGCCATAGAAGATGCCTGCCAGTCGAGGTGCCAGCAACGGACATATATGGAAAGGGGACGTATCTCGGCGTCCTTGCGAGGATATACCCCCACACCAACGCCCTCATCAAAGAAGCTGAACCAAGCACTGTTAAACAAGAGGTGTTCTGTTGTCCTCATGAACTGCAGGAGATGTGGAATGGGAAACGTGAGTTGGTTGAAAAACACAATGTTAAGCCTCTCGAGGCGAGGGGTGGTGAGCCGACGAACAAGCGCTTCCATATATGCGCTGCAGCCTTCGAATGCAAGCCGGCGAAGGTTGGGGAGTGTGACTGGAGTAATGATTGGCGTACGCATGAGTTGCCTTTCTACATCACGGTTGGGAACAGGGAAATAAAAATCGATTACGAGCTCCTCCAGTTGGGGCGTCAATAAAAGCCATTGGAGCACAACATTTGGTTGGAACTGGTTGGATGGGCGGTCCACGAAAAGACAGAGTGAGGTAAGGCCCACGGCCGTTGGGATTATTCGAGATCCTGTTGGAAGGACCAAGCCGAGTAGCGTAAGGTGGTGTAGATGTGGTGCTTGAAGTGAAGCAGGAAGCATCAAAGTCATACCATCGTCACGGTATGTCGAAGATGTCATAAT
The DNA here is from genome assembly GCA_015178925.1 of Russula emetica. NCBI lineage: Eukaryota > Fungi > Basidiomycota > Agaricomycetes > Russulales > Russulaceae > Russula > Russula emetica. The sequence goes on from WHVC01000059.1 coordinate 35,475, forward strand.
CAGGTATTCCAGGCTTGGATAGTCCTCGTCGATGGCAATGATGACCTTCTGGAGATTCGGAATAGGCATCTCAAGACGGACACGACGGACGTGATCACGTTGCTCGAGGGCAAGGAGTATACCCTCTTCATCTTCTGCAGTGATGTCACGATTTCCATCCGAGTCAAAGTAATCGATGACAAGCGGAAGGGGAGGAGAGTGTGCCAGCATGTCTGCGACGGGCGTGCCATATGTACAGACGAGACAAAGACCCAGGTAGGATGGGGACCCGAGTATGAGGTTTCGCCATCTTCGGCAAATGTGTGCGAGTTGGTACCACCAACGTTCATCGACCCATCCCCCCTTACCCCCAAAGTACACGCTAACATCATTCTCGTTTTCACCGAAATTCAATCGCCGATAGAGACGAAATACGTTCAGAAGCGAATCATTGTCAAGGATGTGGATCGATACAGTATCATGATGGGGTCTGTGGCCGTGGGTCATGTTTAGTCACGAGTTGATACCAGTAAGCACGATAGATCATAGAAGAAAACATACCTCTGCCATTGGGACTCGCCACTTATTGCGCCTTGATCGGTTCTTTCAGTGGATTGAAGGGAAGAGGTATGATAAGGTGCGATGTAAGACATGCCAGAAGAGATATTGAGTGTGGATGAAGCTGTGGTTCAAGACAGGCGTTGGCTGGCCTCGTGTAATCCTCGTGTAACCGTAACCGAGTTTTATAATAATTTGGGAGGTGGGTGGTCTAGCGTGAGATTCTCACGATAGAGCGGGGTCTTTGGGTGAGCGGGGCGCAAAGCACGTGGCTACTGTATCCTTTTCTCTTCTAGCCACCGCTGCTGCTCGTCCCCGCCGCGTCGCTCGCTCGTTTTTCTTTTAGCCCGCCCTCCACACCTGCAGAACTTTCACAAGCACTCCGGAGCTCACCACACCCCAGCTCCCAACCAAATCGCTCCGGGTTTTCCCTCAACTTGCAGTAGTATCGCACCGTTTCACAGCACACACGCGCAGGCACAGTCTGGACACGCCGAGAAGCCTGCAGCGCCGCGGAGTTGCTCCCGCCCACCCACGCAGCTAGCAGGCTCCCTCGCCCCGTGTCCCGGCCAGGCCAGAAAGCGCCTAGCGCTTTACCCACTCTTTATATACCAAATGTTTTTATTAGAGTCGATAAACCAGTGCCTACCGCACAGTACTATCGCACTCCACCTAATCGTGAGATTAACAAAGACGCTGAAATTGCCCTGTTCGCAGGTCTAGAGCGATGTCGTACTACAAAATTACCAACCACCTCGTCTGGATCATTCTGCGAGACTCTTTCACGAGATATACCTGGACCATCTCTTTGCAGAGTCCAGAGCCCTCTCGGGTGGTCAACTCCGTGACTTATAAGCCACAGTGTCAACCACCCAAGGTGGTTCTGCCCGTTCCCTGCCTGATATGAAGGGCTGTAACCGCCCTGTGTTAAATACACTGCCCCGGGGCTGTAAACCCAAAAGTACCCGACGGTGCAGAGGAGCTGCTAGCGGCCTCGACTCCCGTTTGCGACATTGCAGTAACCACATTCAAGTTTAGCAAACTTGGCTTATCGAGACTGCGTGTAGATAACGCAATCTGTACAGGTGCCCATCAACGAGACTACGTGTGCTACATCGTCTGCAAAGGCCTGGACATTCAGTCCATCACATATCCTAACCGTGCATCTGTGCATAAAGATATAATAGTATTTCTCAGCGTGCCACCACCTCAATCAGTTCATGACCAGCCTGAGAGTGATAGCCAGGATGGGCCGGAACGAATGCCATCGTCGTAAGGCCAATCATTAGAATCCCTTCACAGCAATGAGCATCACCACCATGTCGTGCTCCAGGTTACTGTGAGGTTTCTCCTCCTTCGTGTCCACGTGTCCTGACAGTCACGCAAGGAATAACGCCGGGCCGGAAGTTGTACAGCTTCTCGCATTAATTGTCCTTTGCTTCTTAGCAACCCATGACGCCATCGTAAACGTTAACAAGAAAAATCTTGTCGCAAGGACTGGGATAGGGGGAGAGCTTGAATTGAGCGGTATCTTACAGGATACAGTATTCCCGGTATGAGCGAAGAGGTCAGTGTCATCAGTCATGGACTCATGGAGGAGAGCAAAGTCAGCTCCGGCTTCGAGACAGATGAGATCAGTGAGTCATCGTCAATGATGTTGATAGCTGCAGTATGTCAACTATTGCTGCCCGTAGGCCATGTTAATTGCAAGGCTGACAAGCATGACGGTGACAGCAGAAAGCGTACCTCCGCCGTTGGGACTTGCCACTTTTAACATCTTGGCCGAATATTTTGGTAGATTGAAGGTAAGTAGAAGGTAAGAGATAAAACATAACAAGACAATAACTGTGAGTATTGGCCAGGACGTATTCAAGGTAGACGTTGGCTGGCCTGGTGTAATTCCGAGTGCCAGTGGGAACGAACCGAACAGTTCAACCTGGGAGGCGCTGGTCGCTGGTCAAGAGCGCTTGTTGGGCGCTTACACGTCATCAAAGCACCCAGGCCCTCGTCCTCGTCCTCCATCGGTCCCCGACGCCTGAGATCCAATGTACAGTAAAATGACTGACTCACCGAGGCCGCGGTCCGAGAGCCGAAACTTTTAGCACCCAACTATCCACCTGATAGGCTAGAGCCATGTCCACGCCTGGGCCATCAAACACAACAAGGATACGAGGTCTTTACGCTTTCGGGCCATTGTCGAGTTCTCCGCAGAAACCCACCTCGAGACCAAAAACACCATATCTTGCACCGTATCCTTCTTCATCGATTCCATGGTTCGTCCCCTTCCCTGCTTCAAAGCCTACGCCAATATCAGCAAAATTACCACCTCGTCTGAATCAAATTGTACTCGTACAGGCTACAATGAGAAAACTACTATCCCCACACATTAACAAAGACAGAAAGGCCACAATAGTGTATAATCAGGTACGCAATTCAGGAAACCAAGGTGGTGAATAGGGAGGGGAAATATGAAAGTATACAGCCACGCGAAGCGAATATATGTGAGGGTGCATACATCTGAGGGAACTCCACGTCGCAAGATCCTCAGCGAGAGGGTCGTGGCCATGGTAGGATAAAAAGCGGCAGAGGTAGAGCGGATTGGGACGAAGTCTGGGCGATAGACGAACAGCTCAGTGGTTTGCCTGTGGGAGCAGGGTTAAAGTATCCGAGTTATCACTAGCCTCGCTGTGCGCCGATGTGATCGTGGTGGCTTCAGAGGACGACTCTAAAGGGCTTTTGCTTGAGCTACGATCGACCAGCGTTATGGGACGACCGTCGTTCTGGCGGGCATTAATGAATGAGGCGAATCCATTATCAGTATCGCTGTTTCTAGAATATGTGAGCTCGTGCAGTTCAGGTAAGAGGTCCGAAGGGAGCTCATCTTCTCCCTCGTCCAATTGTAGACAATGAGAAAGTCCCTCTATGAGCCCATCGCCGACGCGAAGGGTCTTCACGTTGCTAAATGATCTAAGAAGTTTGCGCCACTCGGCAAGGTCGACTGTATTGTGTTCTTCAGATGACTGACTATATGTCTTGTGTCCGAGAGTGAGATCCTCCACCGGAGAGAACACCTGGTTAAGGGCGTTGCAGATTTGGGCCATAGAAGATGCCTGCCAGTCGAGGTATCGGCAATAGACATGTATGGTAAGGGGAGGTATGATCTCGGCGTCCTTGCGAGAATACACCGCCACGGAAACGGCCCAATCAAAGAAGGTGACCTTAGCACTGTCAAACATGAGGTGTTCTGTTGTCCTCATGAACTGCAGGAGATGTGGAATGGGAAACGTGAGTTGGTTGAAGAATACAATGCTAAGCGTCTCGAGGCGAGGGGTGGTGAGCCGACGAACAAGCGCTTCTATATATGCGCTGCAGCCTTCGAATGTAAGCCAGCGAAGGTTGGGGAGTATGACTGGAGTAGTGATTGGCGTACGCATGAGTTGCCTTTCTACATCACGGTTGGGAACAGGGAAGTAAAAATTGATTAGGAGCTCCTCCAGTTGGGGCGTCAATAAAAGCCATTGGAGCACAACATTTGGCTGGAACTGGTTGGATGGGCGGTCCACGAAAAGACAGAGTGAGGTAAGGCCCACGGCCGTTGGGATTAATCGAGATCCTGTTGGAAGGACCAAGCCGAGTAGCGTAAGGTGGTGTAGATGTGGTGCTTGAAGTGAAGCAGGAAGCATCAAATTTAAAGTCATACCATCGTCACGGTATGTCGAAGATGTCATAATCAGGTGTTCCAGGATTGGATAGTCCTCGTCGATGGCAATGAGGACCTTCCGGAGATTCGGAATAGGCATCTCAAGGCGGACACTACGGACGCGATTACGCTGCTCGAGGGCAAGGAGTATACCCTCTTCATCTTCTGCAGTGATGTCGGGATTTCCATGCGAGTCAAAGTAATCGATGACAAGTGGAAGGGGAGGAGAGTGTGCCAGCATGTCTGCGACGGGCGTGCCGTATGTACAGACGAGGCAAAGACCCAGGTAGGATGGGGACTCGAGTATGAGGTTTCGCCATCTTCGGCAAATGTGTGCGAGTTGGTACCACCAACGTTCATCGACCCATCCCCCATTACCCCCAAAGTACACGCTAATATTATCCCCATTTTCACGGATTTCACCGAAATTCAATCGCCGATAGAGACGAAATATGTTGAGAAGCGAGTCATTGTCAAGGATGTGGATCGATACAGTATCATGATGGGGTCTGTGGCCGTGCACATGGGTCATGTTTAGTCACAAGTTGATAAGCAGATAGAAGAAAACATACGTCTGCCATTGGGACTCGCCACTTATTGCGCCTTGATCGGTTCTTTCAGTGGATTGAAGGGAAGAGGTATGATAAGGTGCGATGTAAGACATGCCAGAAGAGATATTGAGTGTGGATGAAGCTGTGGTTCAAGGACAGGCGTTGGCTGGCCTCGTGTAATCCTCGTGTAACCGTAACCGGGTGGGTATGTAGGCCTGTAGGTTTTATAATAATCTGGGAGGCGCTGAAATTGCCCTGTTCACAGGTCTAGAGCGATGACGTACTACTGTACCACGCCAATGGCTGCAAAATTACCTGGACCATCTCTTTGCAGAGTCCAGAGCCCTCTCGGGTGGTCGACTCCGTGACTTATTAGCCACAGTGTCAACCACCCAAGATGGTTCTGTCCGTTCCCTTCCTGATGTAAAGGGCTGTAAACCCAAAAGTACCCGACGGGGCAGAGGAGCTGCTAGCAGCCCGACTCCCGTTTGTGACATTACGGTAATAACATTCAAGTTTAGCAAACTTGGCTTATCGGGACTGCGCGTAGATAACGTCTCCTGACACTCTCACACAAGGAACGACGCCGGAAAGTTGTACAGCCTCTCGCATTTGTCCTTTGCTTCTTAGCAACCCATGACGCCTCCGTAAAGGTAAACAAGGATATCTTGTCACACGGACTGGGAATAGGGGGCAGAGCTTGGGATTGAGCGGTATCTTACAGGTTTTTTGTAATGTGAGCGAAGAGATCAATCATAGCTCCAGCTCCAAGCCTCCGAGTCAGATGCCACGCTGTCGCGGACGGCGCGGAGGGTGACGTCCAATATTTGCAATACTATAGATGGCACGATGAGAACCTGCCAGGCCAAATTAACATCTGGATGGATGGATGTCTTGTTGGGGCTGCCAGTGGCCGGGCCCGGGCGTAGCAACGGGATGAGATTACTGCACCCAGTCGGTCAGATCGGCCGCGGCCGGCAAATGTCCGCGGGGCCCGGGCGCAGCACTGGCTTACCTGAACACGCTCCACTTAAGTACGCAGCACGGCACAGCGCAAAGATGCTTCCTTGCATCCATCTGCTTTCTCCTCCGCGGTCCTATTCAGGCCCTCTACCTATTTCCTAGTCGATATAGCAGTTCAATCAACCATAATGAGCAGTGAGTTACCCTATTCTTGTTCTCGATTCTCAGACGGGTTCCCGGGTTCCTGACGAGCTGGCCTGGCACCCTCTCGGGGGGAAAATCTCCATTTTTAGTCGGACGTCTCTCCTCGATGCTCAGCATAGCTTCGACTTCGACCCGCATCGTTGCGGTCATTTTGTTAGCCGGCTTCCTACCAGGTGCCAAGGCAGATTGTTGGGTGGACGAGTACGTCTATCAAAAACCACATATCCGCGGCCTCATTCGCGCTCAACTCAATTACCTTATCCTCCTTCCCCTCAACGACCTTAGGAATACTAACGAGGAAACCTGTGATGGACTAAGCAACTTAGCACGTGCTTTGATAGGCCTTGCATTCTGTACGTATCATCATCCTATCGACCCGCATCACGTATCACAAATTTCCCCCGCGCTCTACCTGCATTAATCACTCTATCACACTTACTAACTCAAATCTCAAATTTCCCCAACCCGAATTTGGGCTGTCCCTCACAACTGATCAGTCCTCGTCTTCCTCGGGGTAATCTTCAGTTTGTTCGCTTTTCGCAGACGACGCAACCGCCAAGCCAATCTAGCATACATCCAGCAAACTCGGCAGGGAAGCGGCGGAGCGAGCTACGGCAGTCCATATAGCACCGGAGCGGGCGGTCCACCTCCCTTTGCGCCGCAGTACCCACCTCCGACGCACAATGGCGTCAACTACCCATACAATTACGATCCCGCTTCAGGCTTTGCTCCGGTGCGTGGGACATTTTTCCCAATTTTTTTGGGTTCTCCCCTCCTCACTCTTTCTTCTCTTGCTGACGCCCATACCCTTGTGACGTTTTATTTTCTCTCTCTGCCATAAATAGCCTTCCGGAGCGGCCCCGCCGCAGTACTATGCGCCGCCACCTGGCGCGCCCCCGTTCACATCGCCCAAGTGAACATGCTGTAAGAGGTTTTCTGAGGGTCTCTTCGGATGGCTTGCTTCGGAAAAGATAGCCTCATTATGCTCATTTTATCCCCTCGTAGTTAGTGTTGTATTTTTCCTGATATCGGATCACCGTTTGGTTACGTATTTACGATCACTGTGCTATCCATGTATTCTAAATACATGGGCCATGGACAATTACCCTTTGTACATTGTGTGCGTTTCACCAGGGAAACAAACAAGCCAAGACTGAAGGGGATAAGGAAAAGTAGGTATCATCCGCAGAAATACAGTACTGTTTACAACAAGTACAAGGGGCTAGAATAACAGCACAGCAAAACTAATACGGAAAGACGAAAACAACAGACAAAGAAACAAACCCCTAAACGACGTGCAGTGCACCCCCCTTTTCTTAGCACGCACATCATGTCATGACGCGGCGGCACCTCTCCGTGCCCTCCGAGACACACCCACTTCCCCCGCAGCACCCTCTTCCCGGTCCCGTTCAGCATTATACAACGACGACGAGCTACGTTGCGCCGTACGTTCAACAACACTAGTACCGTCTCTGAATCTCGTTCGAAAGAGGACGTTAGCGTTGGTGAAGAGGCCCTCCTTGAGCGAAACGACTATGAACTGCGCACCGCGGAAACGCGTGCGGAAGAGCGTGCCGATGTGCTGCGTGTGCGATAAATCTAGCGCGGCGTCGATCTCGTCGAGTATGTACATCGGTGCTGGCTTGAATTGCAACAACGCCATGATCAACGATAGTGCTATGAGCGACCTTTTTTTCGTTTTACGTTATATTATATGTGACGGTGAGGGGAGACGATTAAGCTAGGGGAGCCATTGGGAAGGAGGAGTACACGTACCGCTGGCCACCGCTGAGTTCTGTCAAGCTTTGTTTCCAAACGCTCCCTAGCTGGACTTTGATCTCTAGACCATCCATCAAATCTTGGTTATCTGGGGGCTGTAGCTTTGCAAAGTTCCCTGGGAGGAGCTCTGCGAAGATGCCGCCAAAGTCGCTGGGCAACGAAAAAAAAATCAGATATGCCGATTGCACCGAGAGCGCGAGCTTGAGCTTACCCGTTCACCTTCTCCCATGTCGTCTTCAAGGCGTCCCTCTTGTACCGGTCTAGCTCCTCGATCGTCTGCTCGATCTTTTCCTTATCTTTCAGCACGGTCCCGAGCATCTTTTTCAGGCTCGCCTCGCGCTTCTCGACCCTGGTCGATGATTCGAGTTAGTGGGTTACGGCCAAACCAAGAACAAGTCGAGCACGCACGTATCGATCATGTTCATCACCTTCGGGTTCACTTTTTTCTTCATGCCCCGCTGCTGTTCCTCGAGCTCGCGCGCCCTGTCTTTCGACTGTCCGATATCAAGGTTGCTAAAATCATACTGCGATCCCGCCTGACCAAATAGACTGTTCGCATGTGGAAAAGCGCGCTTTTAGTATAGATATGTAGATAAATGGCCAGTGCTCTCACTCACTGGCTCTCCTCTTTGATCCACTCGTGCTGCTTCTCGAGGTTCGTCACGGCGGTAGTGTGACCCGCCTTTTCCTTCGCGAGGGACTGAATATCATGCTCAAGCTTTTTGATCGCGACTTCCGCGTCGGCAGCCGCTTGCTTCTTTGCCTTGATGACCTCGACCAGCTCGACCAGCTCCGTATCGAACCGCGTCAGCGTCGCACGCTCTTCCTGCAGTCGGCGCTCCGCCTCTGCGTGCTCCGCCTGTTATCGTCATTTCGGTCGGTGGTGTGCGCGCAGTCAGCTCATAGGTAGAATCGTGAACTGATTCTTATGTACGCACCTCACCCTTCGCGACTTTGTCTTTCAGCGATCGAAGCTCCTGGCGCATTTTATCGATTCCTGCAGAGTCGTTTGCGAGCGTCTCTCGCGCCGAGGTGATGTCCGACTCCATTTGTTCTGTATTGACGACGAATATCGAGTCAGTGATGAAAAGTGTTGGTAAAATTAGATTACACATGCACGGACCTAGCTCTAATGTTGCCGTGTGCATTTCTTTCTGTTGAGTTTTCACGCTCACAGCTTGCTTCTGTAGCGCCGCCCTTTGTTTCTGTATATTCGCCTGAGATGAGAGAGACCGTTGTTGAGTGCTATAGACACCGCCTGAGAAAGGTATTCAAATGATTACCTTGAGCTCCTCCGTTTTCCCCTCCTTGTTATTCTTGAATTCATCCATGTCCTTCTCGAGCTTCTTGATCTCCGCCTTAACCGCCACCTGCTTCTCCTGCGCACCCTTCAAAGCGGTCTCCATCTCTGCTATAGAGCGCTTGAGCTCTGCAACTTGCGCACCAATCTAAATTCGATAGGGGAACGCTTCAGCCCGGAAAAATGGAGAGCCAAGGGAGAGGCAACGCACCCGCGCGGCATTGCTGCTACCGACCTGCTCCTCTAACAGCCCCAGCTCATGCTCCTTAATCTCAAGCTCGCGCTTGCGCTCCCTCCACTTATCCCTCGCCGCACGACGCGCGACCTCCTCACGCTCGAGCTCCGCAAGCGTCCTTCGTGCAGCCGCGACGCGCTCTTCAACAGCACGCAACTCCTGCGCGCGTACAAGGACACCAGACCCGCTCGGTGCCGCACCGCCCGACATCGTCCCACTCGGGTCGTACACATCGCCGTCGAGCGTGACGCTGCGCACACCGACTTCGCGCGCGAACGTAACAGCTTGTGCGGAGGCCGCGTCATCGCATATCAACGTATCGCTGAATACGAACGCGATCGCCTCGGCTACTTCATCTGGGTAGCCGACAAGCGAGAGGGCGGGTCGAACTTTGCCTGGCGCGAGGTGCTTCGCGTTTTGTAGTTTCTGAAGGATTGATTGACGTAGGTCGTAAGAAAATGTGAGAGAAAGGCGCGGTTAGGCAGGAGAACGCACTTCGGCGGAGAGTTTGAACGCGCGGATCTTGTTTAGTGGGATGAGAGTCACGCGCTTCTTGATACCACCACGCTCGAGGAGATCCTTGCCCACGCGCTCGTCCTCCACGACGACGTTGTACAGCTTGCCTCCTGCGGCGATTTCGAGCGCGGTGCTTTTCCCGTGGTCTTCAGGCTTGAGCGCGAGGAGCGACGCGACTAGGCCCTTGACTTTACGAGTGTCAAATCCCGGTGGTGGGTTGTAGTTGAAATCGAGCTGGGAAAACCTTGAACGCACCGCGTCACGCTCCTATGTAGCCCACCCACCCATTGAGTAAGCTACTTGAAAGAGACATGGCAGAGCACGTACCCGTGTACAGCGATTTGCATCGTCCTTTGCGTTGCGCAGCGCCTCCACACTCACGCGCTCTTTCTCTTCGTTCCATCCAGTCGAATCCGCCTTCTTCCTCAACGTCTCAAGCTCAACCTGCATCTTCTTGATGTCACGTTCACCTTGGCCGGCCTCCCGTTCCACCGCCTTCCAGCGCTTTTCGAGCTCGCCAAGTTCACGCCTGCTCATGTCAAGCTTTACGCGAATCTGTTCTTCCTCGGCAGCCGCTTGTGCTAGCCGGGCGCGGGCGTCCGCAATCTGGCCCATGTATCCTCCCCCACTGGCTGACTGCGCAGAAGTACCAGCGAGACCTGTGAGGAGTGTCTGGAGGAGGTCCTCAGACGAGGCGAGCGAGTTCTGCGTTGCGGTATGCTTTTCTTTGACCGCGTTATACTCGGCAGTGACTGCATCCACTTGGGTCCTTTTCGCCGCGAGCGCGGCCTCGAGCTAGCCTTTGTGCGTCAGCGAACGTGAAAACGGAATGACAGAGGTTGAGACGGAGACAGATGCACGCACCTCGCTGAGTTCACGTCCAGATGCCTCCCGTTCAGTCTCCTCGTCCTTGATAGTTCCCTCCTTGATCTCAGCCTGTGTGCGTAACTTGATGACCGCCTTCTCAAGCTCCTTGGCTTCCTCCTCCAAGCGCGTAACCTTGCCGCCCTTCTTCAGCTCTCGATCACGTTGCGCCTGCACATCGAGCCGATTCTTCTCCGCGACGCCAGCCTCGCGCACGTCACGCTCTTTCTCACGACGCGCCTGCGCAATGTCGCGTTCCCGGTCGGAAATCTGGGCGTCTTTCCGAGAAACCTTAGCGCGATGGTCCATCCATTCATATGCGCGCAGTACGCGTGCGAGGCGCTCGAGTTCCGCGTTAGATTTTTGATATTGCATAAAAGTGCGACGCTCGGTGCGGAGCGTATCTAGCTTAGGCGTTATTTCTTCGGCGAGTAGCGCGGTGATCTCATCAACACGTTTCTCTTTCTTTCCCATGGTTTTCTTGGCCTTGTCTTTGCGCTCTTCAAACATACGCGTGCCGGCGGCTTCTTCGACCATGCCGAGAATTTCTTTCGGACGCATATTGAGTACCTATGATTGGATAAAAATACGATCGAAGGAGAGTGCGGATAGGTGCGAACTTTGGTGATACGGCCTTGCATGATCAGGAAGTTGGGGTTGTTAATATTGAGTTGCACACTTTGGAAGATGGTCTGGATGATATTCTGTTGAGCCTTGTGGCCATTTAAAAGATATTTGGAGATATTCGGAAGGGCGATCTAGTGAGATGTTGACGTTAGTACTGGAAAGGGGTGATGACAATCACAACAAAATGGGACAAGGATGTGTTCAGGGGAAGGGAAAGGTAGGAACAGTGGCAGTGGATAAAATACAGAAGGACGCACCTGTCTTGTTACTGTTATCTGAGCATAATTCTCCATTCCAAGTGGACTATTCTCCCTATCTGAATTGTCAAAGACTATGGTGACAGAGGCCTTGGTGATGCCAGCCTGTCCACGTTTATAAATGAGATCTTGCTGATTCTGTGCGCGCATCTGATGACAAAAGAGGAAATGAGAAGAAGAAATAATTGCGATCATGAGGAGTACGCACGGATGACATGTTAGTGAGACCAAGGACGAAACAAATCGCATCGAGGATGTTTGACTTTCCAGATCCATTGAGGCCGGTGATTGCATTGAAGGAGGGGTCCCAGCCTGTAATTTGTGTTCTAACCGGGTAGGATTTGAAGCCTTCGAGGATGAGTTCCTCGATGCGCATCTTCACTGTCCTGCACACTCAGCGTTGTCCACCCTCAAGGCACGTCGCGATGCATAGACGCGACCACGTGAAAACCACGTGACCTGTCCTTATTTTCCATGTGGCGCGCAGCGCGAATGAGTGGAATGCAATGACGCAACGGAAAAACCCTTGCATCCGAGCCGAAAACACAAGGAAATGCAATCCACTGATGACGGCTTCTGGCAAGTCACCCGACCAGAGACACGTTAGCCGCATTTGGGAACCTTCTTGCCTTTACTCTTCTCCTACTAGTAAATGCTGTTGATGTACTAGGACCTTGCTGCGAGCCGCCCGGTCACTCAAATATAAACTTACGGGGCATAGACATACAAGTAAATGATCGTGCCTTTCCCGCCGCTGAATGTAACTGAAACCGATACACTCGTCGGCGAGATCATGATGCACTTGCTCCTGAACGTGATGGCTTGTGATTTTTCCAGCGCTCTACAGGTGTGTTTCATATACTTTTATTAAGCTTCCGCCAGCGGCGGCTAGTGTGAGTAGTGTCAGCTTTGTAAAGAAGGAGTCACCGACAACAGTTATGGATCACATCGAATGTTTAGTACAGCTACTTGCCGCCAGGCCGTGCCACGTTTGATTAAAGGTCTACGTACGATAGGACGTCACTCTGGGGACGCCCCTCGCCATCTGAAAGCCTATATAGGTATTCAGTGGACCTGTCTGGGAGCATGGGATCAAGCCCGTGTATATTGGCTGTATGTACATGTGAATCAAGGTGAGTCCGATATTCAGAGCACGCATCCGGTGAATAGATTAATAGATTTGGTCCGTGATGTGAGTGAAGAGGAAGCATGCTTGGCCATGATACGTCGCTTGGGTCCTCCATATATATAAGTCAGGCTCATTGGACAACCAAGGACAACACACCTGATCCCCAGAAGTCTCACAGAACGATGTCGTCGCCGAACCACCAGCACCAGATTTACCAGATACCTCAGCAACCCTCTCCACAATTGAAAGCTGTGCTCGACTACTTCGATTGTCTCAAGACCTGGGACTTTGAGAAGATTACGAAGCTATCCACGCCTTATTTTACCCAGAAAACCCTCCCCGCGTCCTTGGGCGAAGCAGCCCGGAGCAAGAGCGAAGATATTAAAAATCTTCATACCCTTCGGGACTCGCTGAAGGGTGGCCCCTTGGAGGTGTGTGACCACGGACCTTTTCCGCCTCGTTTCAGTGAGCTGAACTCGGTTCGAAGACTGTTATATACGATGTCAATGAGAACAAGGGCAAAATTTGGGTCCACGTACGTACCTTCCCTTATATCATCCAAGGTATTCACCCAAGGGCTATCACCTATTGACCACCCGACGCTTTTTGTGCAGCTGATGATGAAGGGGGTCAACCTCGAGTGCATCCTCTTATTCACATTTGGAACGGGCAAAGACGAGAACTTGTTCACCAACCTCACCGAGTTTTTCGACAGCAAAGTGTTCACTGATGGTAGTGGCAGCAATGGCAACGCACAGCCTGAGCCTGGTGTGCAGCCCGAAGCACACGCTTATCCAGCATCGCCGAAACCGTAATTGAGCGATGCAGCCTAGATAATAACTTGATTAATCCGTAGTTGGATCCGCACTTATAAAGAACGATAATGTACTAAAGACGCGCTTGGCCTACTGTATAGGGCCCACGGATGAGGTTCAAATGGTCTGGCTGCGGGGATCAAGTTTTGTCCGGTTTGTTGTAAGTGACGGTGTATGCTGTGCAAAATCAGGAAGTGTGATGCTTCTATGGACTTCGCCAGACTTCCCACCAACCTTTATGCCAACACGTGGAAAGGGAAGCTGATCGACAGTGGTCATTGGCAGATGTCCGCACGGCGGCGCCCCGGCAGTCGCCGTCCTCGCGACCGCTCGCTCTGATTCAATAGTACTGTAGATACCTTCCCAGGAAGAAAAAGACTGACCTTCCAGCTGATTAGAAAATCGTAGACGTCTGCGGAAAAACTTGGGACTTTCGCACCCGTGCTGGATATGATGGTCCCTGACCCAATTTAGGTAAAGCGCCGTCGCGAGGCTCATTGGCAGTCACTGCCCAACGGGCCAACGCCCGCCATGCGGATGTTGATGCCAGTGTGGTATGCAATCTCGTGGTTCTTGAGCGTCAGCGAAAGGCGGCAAAGGAGCTGTTTAAGGGCTGGTGGGACATGGCGATAGTTTGACATGGTGGTGGTGCTAATGGTTTATGCAAGGCGAACATTTCTCTGGCGACGTGTTGGCTGCGGCCAGCTCTTGCCCGTTTTGGCTAGGTTTTTTTTTTTTTTTTTTTTTTTGAATCCATTAAAGTGCGCCTTGGGTACAGAACCCTATGTAGCACTTTACTAGTACAAATGGTGTCCGTCTCCTCCAGTCTGATCCATCTCTCGCCACTAAAAATTTTGATTGTTTTGATGCGTCGGCGTAGAGCCATTGCGCTGTGCCTGAAATCGAGTGGGTGGGTGTTGTCGGTGTGAGTGGAGCAAAATCGGTCGCCTTGGGGCGATGTTTTGATGCCGCGAGTGGTGGATGTTGAGAGGGATGAGTTAATCAGTGGGGGGTTTTGAGCCTGAGCTACGGGCTGAGGAGTGGTGTGTATGGGTTCGGCGTTTTGTGTCCTCGTTGTCGTCGACTTCCCTTCCTCCTTCTTTCCCGTCTCCCTTTGTGCCTCCCGCTTCCTTCTTCCCTGCTCCTTCCTACCCTCCTTTCCTCCTCCTCACGCGCCTTCCCCTACTACTTGTTCTTGGTGGGACTTTCGGTCCCGGCACATAATTTGTGTTATGAAGTGTGGTCGGTTCCCGTTTTTGGGTCTTGTTCTTGGTCTTGAGTTGGGTTTTAATTTAGTTGAGGTTTCATGCAGAATCTTTCGGTGGCCTCTATGAATCTTATGAGCGGAAGTACTGTCTTTGGGTTGGATAGTAGATCTCTAAATGAAGGCACTGTCCTTTTTATTTTGTTCAGTAACGGCCATCGCTCATGCGCGTACTTCGGACAGTGGAGCAGAAAGTGTTCCGCTGATTCACAGTGGTCGCCGCAAGCTGGGCATCTGGCGCTGTCGGTCTTCTGGAATCGGAATAGGTACTTGTTTAGGGGAACGTGGCCGACCCGTAGTTGAAATAGAAGGCTGGCCATTTTTCGCGAGATTCTGTGGTCGCTTGTCAGTGCAAGAAATTTCTGTGATGCGGGTGAAATGATGTCTTTCGCCTTGAAGCGAATGTAGCTTCTCGACGCTTGCCATTCTTTCTTCCATGTCTCGTTTCTTTCCTTGTTGTTAGCTTGTATGAGGGCTGAGACGCTGTGTTTGACCCCTTTTCGGAGATACTTGGGGAGGTCTTTGATGTCCGAACTGTGCCCCTCAGCGGCGCGTTTGGCTTCTCTGTCTGCTTTCTCGTTACCTTCGATACCTACGTGTCCCGCAGTCCATCTGATTGTGAGGTTGTATGAAGCGCTCCCAAGTCTGTTCCGGAGGTGTTTTGCGATTCGCAACGTTTCGGCTGCAAGGTGGTGCCCTGGGTCGGTTAGCTCTGTTTGCAGGGCTTTGATGGCCGCCTGGCTGTCCGACCCTATGGCGCAGCTCTTGCGGTTGCGCTTCTCCGTGGCGATGAGGTGAATACCAAGGAGCATACCTACCATCTCCGCTTCCGGGACTGTGTGCTGCTCCGACGTACCTAAGCAGAGTCTAAGTACTCGGTCTGCTTTGCCTGGTCTTGTTAGGATTGCTGCTGCGCCTACTTTACCGTTATGCGCTGATCCGTCCGTATATACCTTTATAATCTCTTTGGAGTTGTTGTCGAGCTGGACTGTGGCTGCCTTATCCTTAGGGATTTCTATACTTACCGGAAGGTGTTGACGGAGCGCTGGATTTTGTCTTACCACTGGGAGCGTCTCTGTTGTGTTTGACCGGATGCCGTAGAGCTGGGTCATGTGGTGCAGGGCCGACTTATGTCGTTTTGTTTTCCGTGCCCCGGCTCGTTTGTATTGCTTTTGGAGAGGGTGCGATTCCGGGAGAGACGCAATCCTTACCGCTGCTCGGAAGAGGGTCTTACCTATTTTTAGGTGCATTGGGAGGATTGATGCATGGGTGTCGAGGGCGTCTGTTGGGGAGGTGCGAAAACCTCCCGTGATAGCGAGGGTTCCTGCTCTTTGAGCGCTAGTCAGCTTTCTGATCGCTGTTACTGAGCCTTTACGCTTTTTCCCTGGGGTGTCTGTGTGTATGGGGACACACCACACATCCGCACCGTAGAGGATTCTTGGTATGGCTACGCCTATGTAGAGTTTTCGTGCTGCTTTCGGTGTCAGGCCCCAACTTGGTCTCGTCGCCCTTCGGATCTGCGCTGCCCATTTTGATCCCTTTTGTTGCACGTATGCCACCTGTTCTTTCCAGTTTAGGTTTTGATCCAGCATGATTCCGAGGTATTTAGTGCTTTTGGACGGAGTGATTGTGATGTCCGGGAGTGTGAGAGAGGGTCTCTCAATTTTGCGAGCGCTGTGTGCAAAGTCTATGAGCGCGAGCTTATTATATTCAAAAGGTGAATTGTGTGTCTTAGCCCAGTTGATGGCGCCGTCATCTCTCGTCATCATATCCTTTAGTATTTCGTGTGCTTCTTCGAATGTGCTGGCCGACGCGGATATGATCGCGTCGTCTACATATGCTTCGGCGGTAGGGAGTGACACGGGTATATCGCGGGTTTTATGTATTTTTGATGTAGCCCTTCATCGTGTGATCAAAACGAGCCCTTGAGCATGCAAAACGGACAAGAATTGAGTGAGCTATATCTCCATCAATTTTCAACCAATTTGGATGATTGGGGGCTCGTTTGGAAGCTAATCTTCACCTAAAAACCCTCGGGTATATACCCACGGGTCTGCGGACGAAGATTAGCTTCCAAATAAGCCCCCAATCATCCAAATTGGTTGAAAATTGATGGAGATATAGCTCACTCAATTCTTGTCCGTTTTGCATGCTCAAGGGCTCGTTTTGATCACACGATGAAGGGCTACATCAAAAATACATAAAACCCGCGATATACCCGTGTCACTCCCTGTTCGGCGGTTTCGCCCTCGCCTTCGTTTGGGATCTCTACCAGGTTTGCGTTGTAGAACTGGTATAGGGTAGGGTTGCCGCAGTTCGGTTCAGAACCAAAGTTCGAACCTGAACTTTTCCGAACCTGACCGAAGTTCGGTCCAAGGTTCGATGGCTGTGCCGAACCGGACCACAAGTCCGGTTCTGCGTTCGAGAAAGGCAGAACCGCCTTGAACCCGGTTCAAACCGAACTTTTAACTTCTCATGACTCTCATCCAATTTGGTACTGGCAATGATCACAGTCTCACTGGCCTTCATGCTCATAATAGAAAGATGAAAGGAAGACTTTTTTGAGAGACCTAGAGAAGAGTCAGCGGCGATGCAGCGATCAGATCCGTGTGTTGGCTCGGCGGTTCGGATCAGCGTGAGGCGTGAGGCTTCGTCGGGTGGGCGGCAAGGATGCAAAAGACAGGCAGAAGGGGAGGGGAAAGCGTCCGCCGTCCTGAGACGGCGAGCACACAGAGAAGAAGAGATAGAAATGAGAGCTAAGATTCAAGGATCCGCGTGGTCGCTCTCTCCTTGACTAGCAAGGAGGCTGCTTAAATACATCATGAGTGCTACAGTACTAGAGGTCCGTGTCCAGCGAAAGTGATGTCCGGACAACTGTATGAAATATGTCAAAATGTCAAATAAGTGGTCAATAGCTAGGATACAGGGCTAAGGAATAAATTCGAGCGATGCACTCCCGGCGTGTGGTTTCGGCTAGCGTCGATCTTCGTCGTCCAAAGGCCGAAAGGGGAGGGCGAAACTGGAGCGAAAAGGGTGAGGAAGGGCTTTTGATTGCAGGAAAGCATCATATCCACTCGCTGTTGTCTTGCACCAGAGGTCGAGGGAGAGGTGATGAGCGTGAAGCGATAATAAAAAGGGAGTGTGTGAAGTGATGATAGACAAGCGTGTGAAACTGTACAGTTGTGGCTGGGCGCTCCGGTGTGGGCTGTTCCGTTGCTCTGTTCTGCACAGGGCGCTTGGACGGTGCACGCGCAGCCGCACTGCACACCTTACAAAATCAAAATCGATACCGCCCACAAACCTTCAAAAGCCACTGAACTTACTAAGCCCCACATCTCCCCTCTCACACCAAGCCCGCCGGCCTCAGCGCCCACAACCTTAGCTCTGAGCCTAATGAGCCTACTAACAGCATCGCGCATAGCAAGTTTCTCGCACGCACACAAATACACACCCAATTTCGAGCATATGACATGGAAGGACACGGTCGTCATGGATGAGGTGCACTCGAGGCACAGTGTCGACGCACTTGGGGTGCATGCCCACATCGTTCGGCTCCGATCAACACTCATCTTTTTTTCATTCCCTTTTGATTCCTGCTCGCGCTCATCGTCCTCACACATCAAATGCGACTTGCCCTATGCACTCGCGCCCTCGCTTAGTAGCTTTACCTTTGTACCTGTTTCACTTTCCTTTTCATCCTTTGTCCTTTCGTCCTCGGCATGCTTCACTCTGATCATACTATACCTCCTGATGTGTACATACAAAGAGTCCTGTATGTACTTAAGTCCCCTGTCTAGTGCCCGGAATGTTATTGCCATCGTCTCCAGCTCCTTCTTCCTCCCTCTCGTGTGAGTGCAGCTGCACATCAGCCCCATCGCCGTCTTGTTCTGGTGCCACCTCATCGCCCGGCCGTGTCGTCTTCGCCTCTCGCGCCCCATTCCCGTTCGCTAAGGATCTCCGAGACTCGGGCAAAGAGTTGATGGATGATATCATGATATGATCTGCAGAATCGTCAGTATACACGTTGCAGTGCTGGGAGAGTGAGAAGGTACACACACGACGCGTGGTAGGCTGAGCTGCGATGAGCAAGAGTTCATCCTGAAAATACTTGAGTAACTTCGGTCCGAACCTTGCTGAACCTGAACTGGACCGTCCCGAACCTGAACCGATGGTCCAGTTCAAGGTTCAGGAAATTCCCTGAACCGAACCTGAAGTTCAGTTCAAGGTTCAGCAAAATACCTGAAGAACCGGACTGAACCGGACTTCGGCAACCCTAGTATAGGGCCATTGAGAGCGGGTCGCCCTGGCCTATACCGTTGTTTATTTCTATTGGCTTAGAGATGTGATCGTCAAAGCGGAGGGTGGTTGACCTGTCGCGAAGCATATTAGCAACGAAGGTGACGATACGCTTGGGTACTCGTCTGGTTCTGAGCGCGTGCGTCAGTTGCTCGTTCACCGCGTTTGGGAAGGCCCCTTCGATATCCAGGAAGAGGACCGAGACTACGTTTCCTTTTCTCCATTCTCCTTTGATGTGGTGTACCAGAAGGTGGACCGCGTCCGTTGCATTTCTTTTTGCTCTACCTCCGAAGTGATTCTGGGGGAGGAGGTTGTGTTTCTCTGCGTAGTACATCAGCTGTTCGGCAATAATTGCCGAGAGGAGCTTAGCTTGTGTATTTAGCAGGGCAATCGGCCTGTAAGCTTTCGGCACGTTGTACTTGGGTTTACCGGGTTTTCGGAGAACGACCGTGGTGAACTGCTTCCACGGGTCGTAGTATAGTTCTAACCGGAGGATCGCCGTGAAGATTTGAAATAGTCTGTCTACAAGTAAGTCAGCGCATTTCGACAAGACGATATTAGGGATGTTATCTGGTCCCGGTGCTTTATACGGCTTTAGCTTTCTGAGTTGTCTCCGTATCTGCTCGCGGGTAATGTTGTCCATTTTGCATATTGGGTCCGGGTAGGCTTGCTCCTGCACGTCCGGGATCTCTAGCGTCGGTTTGACAGGGAAGAAAGTCCTGGCTAGCATCTCGCTTTTGTCCTCATTAGTGTTGGCGGTTAGCTCCTCGCCGTTGAGTGAGGATTTGAGTATAGGAATTCTTGTCGCGCTGCCGTCCGACGCTGGTGCTGAGATGTATCTATGCGCTGTCCAGATGTCCGGGTCGTCCGCTTTTTCCAGCCAGTCTCTCCAGTGGTGTTTTTTGTTGTATTCGACGGCGTTCTCGTAGGTTTTCTTAGCTTTGAGGCTTTCGGCGTGTGCAGGGTCGTTTGGCCTGTGTTTTAGTTTACTGGCCTTTCTGCCTAGCTTACTTGCGTCGCTGCGGAGTTGCGAGAGTTCTGCCGTCCACCATCGTCTGGATTTAGGTCCTAGTTCGGTTGTGGGGACTTCGGCTTGAATGGTGGCCTGCAGCGCTTGGGTCAGCCTACTGCATTCGTGGTCTAGCTCACCTTGGCTTCTGATAGTCTTTGGAAGGCCGAAGTGCCGCAACTGAATCGCTAATGTTTTTCTGAAGTTGTCCCAGTCGACATTACGGAAGTTTGCGATTTTCTTAACTGGGGCTTTTGCGAGAGTGAGGTTCAGCTCCGTGACTATCGGAAGGTGGTCGGTATTTGGGCCAAGGTTGTCCGTGATGGTGTCGCATGAGATGAGCGTGTCGAAAGATTGCTCGGAGAGAAAAACGTGATCTAGTCTGGTCCACTTTTTTGTGACGTTGTGCTTGTGCGTTGGGATTTTAGGAGGGAGGGCGAGGTCCAGACCAGCATCTGCCACCGCGCTTATGAGCTTTTCAGCTTTGCATAGTGCGGTTTTAGTGAAGAGTCTGGTGTCGGAGGTGTCGTCCCAGTGCGGGTGGTGTCTGTTGAAGTCACCTAACCAGATGGTGTGCGTGTTCTCTGCGAGCTGATCCTGTGCGGCATCGCCTGTATCTCTCTGGAAATTCTTCAGCAATTTGATTGTGTCGTCGTGATCACAGTCGTTGTATATGTTGAGTATTGTTAGGGTGCCCCACTCACCTTTGAGCTCGATAGTGGTCACGTCACCTGAGTCTATATCCACTTGCGTCCAGTTGCTTGTATGGATGTCCGATCTGATTAATATGACCGATCTGGTCTTGGCTGGTTCCTTCGCGTGTGTAGTGGGGTATATCACCCTCCAGTCCTTGGAGGCGATTGTGACCGCTAGTTCACTGATCGCCGGTTCCTGCAGGGCGACTATGTCAGTGTTGTATTCTATTAATTTCGCGCTACTTATTAGGTCATGCTGGCAGATTCTTGATTTATTGACGTTCTGTTGCCATATGGAGATATTGGTGTTTCTGGCAGGGTTGTTGGGAGGGTTGTTTAAATCCATGCTGCTGTGCTGTCGAGTACTTCTTCTTCTGGGCCGAATGGCTGTGCTTTAATGTATTCTTCCACCTCACCTGTTTCCCGCGCTTCCGCGTCTAGATTGTCGATCCTGCTTTGGCTCGCGCTTGGGCCATAGAAGCTTGTGATCGCTGATTGGCCCGTTGCGCGAGGAGGAGTGCGACGCTTACGGTGTGGTTGAATTTGCCTAGTGGGGGGTTCTCTTTGCTTGTCGCGGTTTGGGGGTGGAAGACTTCCTACCGCGAAGTGTGATGGAAAGCGTTCGTTGAAGGGGATCTTAGCAGGCCTGATCACCTTCGTCCATGGTTCTTCCGTGGGGAAGTATTTTAGGGCGTTTTCCGGGTGAGCTTCATCGTACTTCGCACATCTCCTCAGGAACTCTGGACATTGTCTGTCCCAACTCGCGTGCGAGTTGTTGTTGCACGAGACGCAGTACCTTTTACTTTCCTCGTTACAGGCATTAGTCCAGTGGTCTCCCCCACAGGTTCCGCAGGTGTCCCGGTCTGCGGTGCATTGGTTCGCAAAGTGTCCCCATTTCCGGCACTTCAAGCATTGTGTAGGGTCTTGCTTCATCTTGGAAGGGTATGCCTTTACTCCATGTACGAGTATCCCGTCCCTGATGCAGACATTAGCTGCTTCTGCGCTGGTGAGAGAGAAGAGAGCGTGGGCAAGCCGTTGTTCCGGTTTGCGCCGTTTTTCCGGTTTGATCCATCTTATCTTGGAGATGGAGTTTTCTTTAAGACGGTTCGCCTCCTCAATTTCTCTTATGTGCGCTTCGTTGCTTGGGTCTAGGGTGATCGGGATTTTGGGAACTAGGATGAGGTGTTGCCGTGGTCTGATGCTTGCGCCCGAGGCGAGGTATGCCGTGAAGATTAGCTCGGTGTCCGTGTCCTGGAACCAGTCCGCCGCCTCCTTGGTGTCGAAGAGAATCACCATCCCATTGTTTCTGAGCTTGATGATTTCTTCGATTTTTACGTCTTTAGGAGAGGTTGGGGTGGATGTTTGCTTGATAGCCTCATAGACCTTCTCCTTGATCGCTGTTTCGCTGAGGGAGGTCATCTGGTCGTCTAGGAAGTCTATAAGGACTTGCCTGGATTTCCTCTCTGCACTTCTCCTGATCGCTGGGTCTACCTCACTGTGCCTCTCGCTGGTGTAGCTTGTTTGGACAGGAGCTTTCAGTAGCGCGTCCTTGTATGTCTTTGCTGTGGTCTCGAGTTGTGTTGTCGTGTTCGAGACTGCGGCAAGTTTAGTTTGGATTTCTGTCGCAACAGTTTCCAAGCGTTCGGCCGCTTTGCCGAGCTGCTGGGAGGAATTGAGCAGATTACGTTCGATTTCTGCCTGAGAGTTTTTCTCTGCCCTCTTGTTTGTCTCTTCCGCCGCGGCTTTCGTCACATATCCGAGGACTTCCGCGAGGGCGAGCCTGACTTGGTCCGAGGGTTTATAGTTGACTATAATGCCCCGGATGCCGTCGGCTATGATTTTGTAAGCAGATGGGGGTTGTGTGCCGTCGGAGAGGTTTTCTTTTGGGAGGACGTTGCTTTCCTTGGTCGATGAGTCTTTCGATGTTGGGCGGGGTGGGGGAGGGGGGTTCTGAGGGGTGGTTGGGGAGGGTGCAGGTACAGGGGTTCTGCTTTGGGAGCGTGTGCTCATTCTTTGTGGAAGGTTTGGGCCTTTCGCCGTTGCGGGCGGGGGTCCTGCCATTGCAGAATGCTTTGTTCAGACTTTCGTAGAGGTAGCTTATTTGGATTATAGTTGTGTAGACTAAACACTATTCTAGTTTCCACGTTCGTTGGCGAAGTGTTTTTGCCTCGGAGGTGGTGGTTACCAGAAAAGGAAGTCCTCCTTTGGCTAGGTTACGTGGGGCCGTGCTGTGTGAAATTTCTGGGAAACGTCTAACTTACGATTTTCTACCAGTGAGTGACGCTCTGCCACGCCGGTCGCATCTTGTCAGGTCTTGATAATGCCTGCTGCAACCTCCACAAGTTCGGCTCTGACTGGAGAAGCCCCCTAGATCAAGTCTCGAGCAGAATCAAGGAATATTGGGCGCCGAGGTTAGCAGTAAATTAGACATTATGAGCGCGACGGTGAGTCACTGGACATCGGTGTAGATGCAAACTGAGACGATGCTGAGTCGCGAGCTCCGCTGCAAAGCCGCGGCTTAAACGCTTAAGCTTAAGCCTGAGCCAAGCTTAAGCCAGCCTGGAGTTGTCGTTGTGGCCCAGGCTCGCATTTTCCAAAGCCTAAGCGCCTAAGCCCCCAAAAGCCGAGCCTTAAGCCACTACCTTCAGGCTGAGCAAGGCCGTCACATCAGACACATCGCCGGAGCTCCACGTTTGACTGCAGTGCATGCAACCGCACTGGCATCAGCTCCGCCTGCAGCCACATCAGGAAAAGCGTCGGTACTTTTTTTGGTCTTTTAAAAGACAAAAAAGACAAAAAAGACAAAAAAAGACAAAAAAAAGACAAAGACAAATTGTCTTTTGAAAGAAGTCAAAGGCATGTCCGTTTACTTTTAAAGACAACATTTTACTTTTAAAAGACAAATTGTCTTTTTAAAGACAGTGGAAAAGACAGAATAACTTTCGAAAGACAGAATAACTTTCGAAAGACAGAATAACTTTTGAAAGACAGAATAACTTTCGAAAGACAATCTGACTTATAAAAGTAAACCTGACTTACAAAAGTTCACTACATTGGATTGGTAGTTCTTAGAAGCACACAATGGTAGGGCACGGATAAAAATTCTGCATGGCAAATGTGATTTAACAGTTGAGAAACACACCTAGCTAAATGAGCTAGTTATGTAGGAACTTCATCATACAGTGGGTCCAGCAGCTCGTCGTCGTCACTGGTGTCCGATTCACCCCCCTCGTCATCGTCCTCCGTGGAATTGACCCGTTTAGCATGGATCTCCCGGGCAGTCTTGTAGATGTCGTCCCATTGCTGATCTTTGAGGCCTTGGATTTTTTTCAGGAAAACAGAGGCTCGCTTGACTGTTATTGCTGCCCCTCGCGGCGACAACACGTCGTAATCGCCCCAATTTGCCTTTGAGAACGCGCCAGACTTCGACTGAGGTGGTTTGAAAGTGCCTTCCATGGAGTACAGAAGAGCACGGTGGACCTGAAAAAAAAAGCGAGTAAATATCAAGAAAAACGATATATAGTAATGGGGTACGCACGGCTTGGATGGATGTGATAAGTGCACCAATTGGCCTCTCGTTTACTCGGGATTCCTTGTCGATTCCTGTGGTTGCCAAGATATGCTCAAGGAACGTTTGTGCGACCAGACGCCCTTGGAATAACCCCTAAGAAATAGGTGATTAGCGAACAACCACACTGCCAGTGGCAGGGATGTGTGACAGACCTGAAGCCTATTGAGATCCGGCGAGTCTGAGTCCTCACAACGATCATACGCCGATTTCCAGAGAAAAAGGCGGCGCTTGCTTGAGATGTCGTCCACGTCCCCAAGGAGATACCGAACAAAATTTGCCCTCTCCTCAGTTGTGGTTATGTGCTGGCGTTCGAACTTGGCAACAAGGGCTTTTTCAGCGGCCATAGAGAATTTGTGAAGCCACATTGAGATACCCCGCTTGACCTGGGCAAACAATAGTGAGCGACATAATAAGTGAATAGTAAACTGGACTTACGAGACCCTTTACGGCCAAAAAAACAACACCCTTGACATCGCCGCTGGCAATGGGATGGTCGTCTGGCGAGCTAAAGGCCAGGTTCCAGATAGTGATTATGTGTTCGTCATCAAGGCATTCCCAAGGACCAAGAGCACCAGCTGTGTCAAATGCGAGTGGGAGGACTTCCTTGGCAAAACGGTCAGCAGTGCCAGGAGGAAGATCAGAATTTTTGAATCGATAACGCCCTGTGCTTGCATCAGCTTGCCGGCTGACCTTGGTGCGTACAGGACTGGTGTGTATTGTGTTCACCTTAGTAAGGGACTGTGGCGGTTGAGACATTGGTTGCATGAAAATTGAAATGGTAACATACCTGGTATTTATCGATCGAATCTGTATCCTCAGGTGCAACTTCTTCGTCTAATGGAAGGCCCCCAAACGCATATTCGGGATTGTCGCTAGGCCCTACACTGGCCTCAGGCTCATTGTGGGTGGTAAATGGGGCAGAGGCAGTGCGGCGAGAACGTGTGGTAGATGTGGACACCGTGCTAGGTGGTGGGCGAGAGACTCCAGTAGTAACTCTGGACTTGGAAGCGTGCCTGGTGCCAGCGGGCTTACTAGATGCCAATGGGACATCAACGGTCTTCTTCCAGCCCGCGACGAGGCCAGTTGATGCTTTGGACTTCCGCGCTTTCTTCGGGGTAGGCCTGAAAATGATTCTCTTCAAGTTAGTGATGATGCCAAAAACGAAGCAGGATCTTACCTTGGACCCGGTCCAATATCGGGTCCAGCCTTCCGCTTCTGGACATCCGAATTGGGACTCACGCTGTCATTTAGCCCTGCTGCAGCTTTATTGATACAATCTCTCATGGCAGGTCCCCTCTCCTGTTCCTTACTGCTCTTTTTCTTCATATTAATCATCGTGTCTGGCTCCTCACCACCTAGTTCGATATCTTCCTCCGAGTCACTTGACATGGACTCAGCTGCAAGGCCTCCCTGTGGTTGCCATTCAGTCGGGTTGTCACCGGAACTTTCTCCAGAATCGCAGGGCCCGGGGTTAGTGGCTGTTAATGATTAGATAACTGCAGTAAGCCCTCGCTTTGGCAAAGGAGGTATAACTTACCTTCCATCATGGTGGACCGTTCGCCAGAACCTGAGGGTTTCCTCTTTGTGGGCTCTGGCTGTGGCTCGACATTGACAGTGTGATCATCGTGACCGTCTGAATAGCCTACTAGTAGGAGGTGAGTTTTCATTTGTTTAGAGGCGACAACTTACCTTGACTGACTGGAGTTGCGGCTCTTGGCTTCCGCCCTCTGGTGACCTTGTTCCTTTGCCCATTGGGCCCGAGGTTTTTTTTCTTCCTCGCATCATTTTCAATCCTGGCAACTTCTTGGATACCTTCTTCTTCGGCAACTACCTTTTTTTCTTTTTCTTCGGCTCTGGAGGTGCGCTCTGCCTGGACTACCTCCTTTGGACGACGGGAGCCACTGTTAATTACCACCTGACCTGGACGCTTGTTTGCATTGCTGGCTCTGGTAATCATAGTATAGTTGGGGAGTGTGGTACAGCAAGGTGGAAAGGAAAAGGTGAGGTTTGTACGTCAATGAACGAGGGGTTGAACGCGGCCAAATGACAGTTTTCTGCCGAATTTGACTTAGTCGGTTTGTGTCTCAACACGTGTACATAGTTTGGTTGCCGTATCCGAGCTGTTTTTTCAATAGAGTCACCCTTATCACCCTCTCCAGACATCTGCGCTCGGTTCGGTCTCCAGCCAACCTGTGTCACCTCTGCAAGAACATACAGCAGGCCGTTTAGAAGACCGCCACTCGCCTGCGGCCTGCTCACCATTACTGATATCAGTGGGCCTTCGCTGTCCAGTGCCATCCCCATCCCTGAGGCCTGAGGGCCGGCTCAGCCGTGTCCATCACACATATCATAGGATCATTCCTGTCCCTGTGATCCACCCTGCTCTTGCGTTTGAAGCCGGGGATAGTCCCCCTCCTCCCTTACGTCTGGTCTTGTTTTTTTCCCGCCTAGCCTAACCCTCAAAAGTCAAGATCGCAGTTTGTGATTGCCACGCCCGTTGTTGCCCTCGCCACCACCATGACATCACAGTACCCTATTGTTCCTGCTCCACCTGCCATCGGTCTTGATGTCGCATCCACATTGGGGTCCGTCTGTCCTTTGCCGTTTGCTCCACCACCTGCATCGGCACCAACTGCAGGGCCAGTATCTCAGTCACTTCCGCTTCCATCATCATCATCATCATCATCACATCTAACCGCCTAGGCCAGGTCATCGTGCGGCTGGGGGGAAGAATGAGGGTGAGGTCATGACGGGCGCTCCGACACAGGCGATCCGTTCTGGTCCGAGCCCCGCTCCGACAGCTGCATTTCCTCACGGCTGATTCCTTTGATCTCTGATATCGAGCACCTACTCGTAGTCCCAGCGTAGCTTAGCCAGTACATGAATAAAGTGCTTTCCAAGAGAATAAAAATAAAAATAAACCTTACAGTGCAGTGTAGCCCTGAGGAGCCTTACAGTGCGTCGTATTGTAGAATTGTACAGTAGAGTAGAGAGCTGTCTATCTATCCCTGCCGTAAATCCAATCACATCGCATCGATTTATATAAACCGCGGCAGGTAAGGATGGACCTAATCCTCTCCAGGGAGAGCGGGTTTCTTGAGAGGGTGTAATTCGCTTGCATGATACGATGTTACTGTCAAGTCCGAGTTTGGGTGTAAGTGAGTGATTTACGACTGTGAGCAGGTTGGCCTGCTCTTCGAGTCTTGTTGCAGCCTGAGATGATTTCCGAAGTGGGGGTGAACGGGTCGATACAAGCGCTCGCCGCCCTAAGTTTATCGCGTCACGTACGCTGCTCTCATCACCACCAGTGCAACACTCCACCCCTCGTGCGTAGACCGACCTTCTCCTCCGACTCAGCAGTATCCTGACCCGCCGCAAAAGATGCCTTTCAATCCCATCGAGATCATCCACAGAGCGTATAGGTGGCTATGTAGGATCGACCGTCGTGTCCGAGTCTTACCTGTGGTGAGTCTCCACCTTTTTCTCTTCGCGTGCTCGTCCGCTTATTTTCTCGGGGGAATGAAGGTAGCCATATTGCGAATGCTCGTTCCCGCCAACGGCGGGGCGATCGTCGAAAAAGAATGGATCGACGATCGCGGTAATCCGTCGTCGTACCGTCTCACCACCTGGGTGGGCCAGCCACCCTTTGGAGCTGAAGGACCGAGAGGCAGAGGCGAACATCAGGCCTAAGGCGGTCAATGTAGGCAGACCGCCTTAGTGTAGTCCGAGTAGTCCACTAGTTATTCCCAATCACCACTCACTTTTCATTTGGCTTTGGCGGAGCGAAACGCTAAAAAAAAAGGGAGCCGCTCGTTGGCGTCATCATTCGCATCTTCACATGGAGGTTCATTCACTGGCCGATACATAGATAATCATTTCTGCGAAGCACAGATGCAGATCTGTTTGAGTTCCAGTCACGTGGACGCGTGGTTTACCATCAGAGCTGAAGGCTCTAACATCATGAAAGCCCACGCCAGGTGGGGTAAAATTGCCACGTAACTAACGAATGCTCGGGGATTGTCAAAGAATATTACAAGCCTCAAGGAGATAAAACTCACAGTAAATACCATGTTGAAGTGCGGCTTCTTATATAATGTTACACACCCGTATATCGCAGTCTTTAGGTCAATTACAGTGATAAAAATATGGATCGTATCAGAAGGACAGAAGATGCAACTATTCTCCCAGACTTGTCGTCGCATGGGTACCATTCATCTGAAATGTCTATTATTTGTCGGGATTTCAGAGGATGAGACTTGAGGGCGGCGAGGATATGAACGGGAGTTACGAGGGGCGTATCCTTGTCACTGGATGGCGGTTGTGTAACAGCGAGATCGATTGCACCACGTAGAACCTCAAATAGGGAGCGCACGTCTCCCGTATGCGCAGCAATGTTCCTAGAGAGAAGAGTGAGGGTTGAGACGGGAAGGAATTGTTGAAAGACCGCCTCGGAGGTCGGGCTTTCGAGAGAAGTAAGCGATTTGAGGTGCGATTGTAGGATTGAAAGGAGCTGCTGTGTATCATAAGGCCGGAAATGAAGCGTAGAAACCCCAGTTACACTATCGAGAAGAGAGGAGAGACTAAGGAAGTAAGCGTGTGGGTGTTTGCAATACCAATAATACGTAGGGCTGAAGAATGCTTTTGTGCGAGGGCAAAGAGAGACGCGAGCATTTGCGAAGAGGCGATCGATTTCATCAAGAATAAGAATACTACGGGAACATGTTAGCTGAGCTCAAACGACATCTTGCCGAAACTGACCATTTGGAAGTTCTGTTGGAAAGTAAATTTCCACAGCCTCGCAACTGCGAGTCTTGAACTTAGCTCTTCGTTTGTTTGAGAATCTTGGACGACTCGTCCAAGATAAAAGACAGGGTCATGGTACACTCAGAAGCACGGCCTCATGGATCACCGGGAGTGGCGGCATGGAAGAACATAGCACGGTGCGAAAAGTTGACAGGTGAGTTTCGGGAGCAAAACCAAAGCATGGAGAGAAAAAGCGAGCTTGACAGAGGGGGTTGCGGACAGCGGTTCCGCGAACACGAACGTTGAGCGAGGGGTACGGACATCCATACAGTAGTGAGTTCTTGCAGAGGCGACAATTGGTCGGAGTCTGAACCGTTTGCCTTTGATGGAAACGAGATGAAGTCATCAAACCTAAAGCGAAGTCGCTTTCGAAAACGTGGCTTTTGTTGTCGTTTTTGCTCTGAGCTTCGGTACAAGTCCCCATCAGGGCTTACTCGACATGAGCTCGCCTGCTCGAAGAACCCTGCAAACATTTACAACTCACCATCTTTTACGCCGCCCTCTCCGAGTCGGAGCCCAAGCCGTACACCACAACGCACTCCCCGTCATTTCCATCAAGACCAACATTTTGACTTCCCGCCACATACTCCTGGTCTTTTCCTTCAAGACCAACATTTTGACTTCCCGCCACATACTCCAGCACCCCATAATAATACACCAATTTATGACTCGGACTCACCCCGGCGCACATTATCCTCTTATAAACATGCGACCAGCCGTTCACAACCCATTTTCCGAGGGCTGACATCCACGAACTGTTGGCGCCCGATCTTTTGCACCAGATCATCAAAGGTACCTTCAAAGACCATTTGGTCACCTGGGTCATGGACTACGTGGCTGCAGAGCATGGCAAAAGCCACGCAAACCAGATTCTCGCCGACATAGATCGACGGTAAGTCCGAGATGTGTCACCTTCGCAAGGGACTTCCTGACTGGGTGATTTCTTCTCAGTATTGCTACAGTGCCTTTATTTACAGGATTGCGACGATTTCCGGAGGGTCGTGGGTTCAAACAGTGGACCGGCGACGACTCAAAAGCCCTCATGAAGGTTTGTATCGTTTTGGGCTCAATGTCTAGGTAGCATTAACCCGTTATTCAGGTCTTTTTACCAGCCATCTCGGGCCATGTACCACCGAAAATGGTCCGTGCTGTGAGCGCATTCACAGAATTCTGCTATCTCGCCAGGCGCTCTCAAATTGACGAGACGACCCTGGAGTTAATCGACGCTGCAATCGAGCGCTTCCACCGGGAACGCGAAGTATTCATTGAAGTCGGTATCCGGGAGGATTTTTCTCTACCGCGGCAGCATTCCCTCATGCACTACTCCTCCCTCATCCGTTTGTTTGGTGTGCCGAATGGGATCTGCTCCTCTATCACCGAGTCAAAGCATATCGAAGCGGTAAAGAAGCCCTGGCGCCGCTCCAGCCGCAATCAGCCACTAGGGCAAATGCTTCTCACTAACCAACGTCTTGACAAATTGGCGGCTGCGCGTGTGGATTTTAAATCTAGAGGAATGCTGGACCATCGATCTATTTTACGAGACGTACCTCCATTGCCCCCGCCCCTGGCCCCAAACAAGGATGAGGCTGTTGATGCCCCGGGGATGACTGCGCTTGGAGATGTTAAGCTGGCTGCACGCCCAGGTAAGCGTCATTTGATTCTTATGCAATATTTCGTTTATGACTGGATTTCTGGTAGCCAAGCGGTATCCGAAAACTTTGGATTTGCTCACTAGCTATGTTGCCGAACCAAACCTCCCAGAATATATTCGACGATTTTTATATGACCAACTGTACCCCGATGCCGACTTATGCGGCATGGATGCTCCCCTTGAGGCCTGCCCCACAGTGTCGTCGTCTCTGCAAGTCATGGTCTTCCACTCCGCTTTAGCTACATATCACGCTCCAAGTGACCTCTCAGGCATTGGAGGGATGCATCGCGAGTGGATTAGGGCCACGCCTTCATGGCAAAATGGTGCTGGTAGGTATGACTGCGTGTTTGTTGACCACGATCCAGAGGTGGATGGTTTTGCTGGCTTGTATGTGGCTCGTATCAAACTGTTCCTTTCTTTTGTCATCGAGGGTGAAGCCGCTGGCGACTATCCCTGTGCTTTAGTTGAATGGTTTTCTACATTCGGAGACTCGCCATGTGAAGACACCGGGCTCTGGTCTGTGGTACCGGAGCGTGATGAGCGAGGTCGGCGCATTACTTCTCTTATTCATATTGACACGATCTTACGTGCGGCACACCTAATTGGTGTTGCAGGGCATGATATGCTTCCTAAAACATTAACTTACAATCACTCTTTAGATGTATTTCATCGTTTTTATGTTAACAAGTATATAGATTACCATGCACACGAGACTGCATGGTGATAATGATATAATATAAAGCTGCTAATAGGGGCTGCTGACAGCCAAGTCCCAAAAACGAAGTCGGTGCGGTAGCTATACAACACACGCGTGCCCCTGCGGAGCGGGCGCCTACAACTCGCCTAACGCGCGCCCGTGCTTCGCACGGGCAAACGCTAGTATATTTTAGAAAGTCATTATATGTTCTAAAAAGTCACTAAAAAGTAATTATACATTCCAGAAAGTAATTATATTTTTAAGAAAGTCATTCTATGTTTAAAAAAGTCATTCTGTGTTTAAAAAAGTCAGAGTAAAAAGTAAAAGATTTTTAAGTACAGAAAGTAAAAGTAAAAGCTGCTTTATAAAAGACAAAGGACAAAAAGGACAAGAAAAGACAAATTTGAAAAGACAAAGTACTGACACTTTTCCTGATGCATTACACCAATTGTCCCACTGCCACATTCCACCCAAACAGTAGACGAAGACGAGTGCGAGGAATCAGCATCATTAGCTGGCCTGCATGGCCCTGCATCGTGAACAGACTCATTTTAATGGCTAATAATGATGAGGACGACAAGCACAAATCCTTCCCATCTACTCTATCATTCACTCTTGCAAATCTCTTCGATTTCTCTGTTGATTATTGGGTCAAATCGTCGGACGCGACCGAAAATTGGGGCCTGCAGGATGAACTGAACATGTATGAGATAGCTTCAGGCAAATTGGACACTGATGTTGGGTGTGTATTGTGTTCCATGCGTTTTGTGTCGTCTGCATTTCCTCTGACAAGCGCCGCTCAGCCACATCAGCAGTGCTTAATCAGGAAAAGTCACAGTTGCCATAGTTTGCAGCCCGTGCGTGACTATGGTGACTAGGGTACGGGGGCTGCGGGGGCAAAGTCAGGAGTTTATAACTTGTGGTTATACACACGTTAGTCACACAGTTTATAACGTGTGACTAACTCAGTGGCCTGGTAGTTGGTGTTTCTAACACCTCACCTGAGCGCCAAATGTTGTTTATAATATGTATGAGATGCTGTAAGGTACTCGCGCCGAAAGGATGTCCAGTGTGCGTGGTCGCGTGATCACCCAATCTATCAACTTTCTCATCGTGTATTTTAAAGACTCGTCCCCGCCCTGTTGTCCGATTTTGTGACATATCCAAGTATGTCAAAGACACTGACAGACAGGCTGGATCTATGAAAACCTCAACTGATCATGACGCGCTGGCAATATCTCACCCTGCATCTTCATCAACCGAACCGTCGCTAGCTGAACCTACAGAGGAAGCGAGAGAAAACAAGTCTGCACGCGAGACCGCAAGCAGCACTGCGATGGATGTAGAGGACCAGAGGTGGATGGGTAGACATTGGCACTCACTCACGACATCGCCACTGCACACGCCAAAGGTAGCTGCTGTGGCTCACTCCAAATCGACATCCAAGGATTCTTCGACAACATCAACCATGACAGGCTGATCCACACCTTCAGAATCCTGGGTTTTGCCGAGGAGATATGCCAGTGGCTGACATCTTTCCTTACCGATCGACGCGTTCAACTCTGATTCAACGGCTTTGTGTCCGACCCCATCGACATCCTAGTGGGATCGCCACAAGGCTCACCAATCTCGCCCATCCTCTCCAGCATATACACCGCCTCACTGCTCTGTCAAGCCAACCAATGGTCCGACAGCCGTCTTTACATGTATGTAGACGATGGAAATATCATGGCGTGGGGTGCTTCATATCACATGGTACGTGCCTGTCTCATAACTAGATACGCTGAGTGCCTCGCCTGGCTCGAAAAGGCAGGTCTCGCTATCGACAGCGGGAAAACGGAGGCAATTTTCTACAGCCTCACAAGGGCTCGCCCGGACACCCACGGACTAAGGCCCGGCACAATCACACTGCCTACAAGCGGAGGCGAGCGAACAGTAATCAACTGTTCAGACAATGTCCGGTACTTGGGCCTCTTCATCGACCACAAGCTCTCGTGGAACAGACATGTCAAGATAATGGCAACGAGAGCGCGCGGCACATCAGTATTCCTACAAATTTCTTTTCGGCACTTGCAGGCACTTGCACAGTACTAAAAACGCCCCGAAAGTGAAGAAAGGATGAAAGCTTGCAAGCACGAAAAGCTAGGTCTGATTTTCAGGAAGTTTAATGATTTTTTCTCGACCAGCGCTGCAAGTCACTGCAAGTTGCGCGAGCTGGCAAGTCACTGCAAGTGTGAAAAAGTAAAACTCAAAATTTGATTCATACTAGCTACTACTGTAGGGTAGAATATCTAGGGTAGCCTGCTCGGGCAATACCTGTACGAAAATGGCTCAAACGTGGTATGAAGAAATAAGGAATGGGTGGTGGCCAAACCGGCACGATATTCAAATGGGCATATAGTAAACGACGGCGCGAGAGAAAATAGTGTAAGCGTCCGTTGAAGCGATGGAGGGAATAGTCCGCATTGTGGTATATGGGCCGAGACATGGCAATTAGCTGCAAACTAAAAGACATTAGTTGTGGACCGGCGCAATATGGTTTCGGGTGAACATACCTCGGGTTTCTCACTCCTCACTGGCATCTGATGCCCTCACGGAGCTGCTTGGCTCGTACAGTGTCCGGCGATTCACTTGTGACTGTACTGCATGCGTCAAGGAAGTCGATTTTTCCTTGAGCCCACTGCACAGCTCCGCAATTAGATCCCATCGACGATCTGTGAGCCGCGTAGCGAGGTAGAGGTAATCCCCGACGAGAGTACCAACGACATCCTTAGAGAACTGACCCACGTCTGTTCGCGTGCCAGTGGCAAACATGACAAAAGCACGTTCGATCTATATATCCCACATTTTAGAACGACTAGGCTTATGGCACAAATATTCACTTACCCCTGCAGCTGCCATTGAAAGCGCGCCAATAGGGTGGCCGTAGTCATGGCATGAACCTGTGCACCATTTGAGATACTGGCTAAGTAGTTGTATGATGAACGTCGACTCAAAAATGCCGTCCGGCTCCTAAAAATCATTGTTAATGAATGTGAGGGGACCATTCAAATAATATAGAAAGCGCACGACATAGCCATTGGTACCCTTAGGAATCATACATTCTACAGGCGTTGGCTTGCCAAATAGAGCTGGACCATTACCTCTGATAGCCCATTTCGCGTATTTCGCAGTGGCTTTGGGTTTGTTGGCGTAGGCGTCGTCTTTGAAGAAGTCGGACACGATTTTGATGGCTTCCCGACCAAAGAATGCTCTTTTCTCATGAAGGCGACCTTTCGCCTGTATATATGCTGGTCAGCTGAAGCACAAAATAATAAGTAGATCTTTACATACCATAACGACAAGCCTGTCATTGGCGAGGACCCTATACCCCGAACCAGGATATGCAGCGTTAACTACTGCTTGGATGGGTTTGACGATATCAGAACCAATGACAAAAAGATCATGTGAACATCCTAAACAATCATACAGCGTTGGTAAGAAATGTGTCGACCAGTTCGTGCGAGCAAATTCCGGCAACGTCGAGATATCAAAAGGTGGGTTGGCCACAGGAACTTCTTTGGTGGCTTTGGTGGCTTTGACGGTCTTTTCTGGTTGAGTCTTTCCCTTTGATACCTTCAGCGCTTTGGAATCGGCAGTCGTCGATTTCTTGGCACCCTTCGCTGGTGGTTTGGTTGGAGCATCTTCACTCTCCGAGTCACTGTCACTATTGTTGTCAATGTGAACAAACTGAGTTACATTAGTGATTTTCTAAATCGAATGTGAAAGCAACACACATTATTTTTTTGACCGGTCATAGGATGTCCTGTAGACAATGCCAGGGTCTCTGCAACGTTAGCAAGTGTGTCTTCATCCTCAAGACCACCCAGAGCTTCGTGGAAAGGTTTAGCTTTTACTTTTGATGAGGTCTGACGCGGTGTAGCTGCGGATAGTTTCGACTTCCAATCGGAGGTAAGACCAGAGGGGACGTTGGCCTTCTTCTTTTTGTTGCTATGGCCGCATTGTCAGCCCAGCACGTGGGAACCATCAACAACAAACAAACCTTATTGCGTTCAGATCAACACTCGCACTTCGCTTCTTATCGGCAGCTTTCAATTTGGCCTTCACGCTGTCCACAGCTGCTCGGGTCTCTCCCCTGTTCGGCTTTTTCTTGATAAGACATCTTAGTGTCTATTTCACCAGCAACACTAGATGAAGACACATACCTGGCTTCGCCTATGTAAGACTTTCTTCGCTTTAAGTGTTTGTGGGTCTTCCTCAGACGTGCTGAGTTCCAAAATTTCTTCAGCATCTGAGTCACTTTTGCCTCCAGCGTTTTCGTCGTCCTCAGATTGCATAAAGACATCTTTGGTATTGTCAAGACCATCGGATTGAGCCTGCTGCCTGACCACAGTACGTTCCTCCTCCTCGTCCACAAGCTCTTCCTCGACCTCCATCGCTGCCAACGTGTCTATTTTTTTTTGCTCCAGCTCATTTACTTGAAGCTGAAGGGCAGCCTTCCGCTTGGCGCCTGCAGTTACCTCTGTGGACTGTCCTTCTGGGCTTTGACATGTCAGGAGCTCCAGGGTGAACTGGCCGTGTCGCCCTTGAAGGCAACGGTGACCTGGGAGGCACAACTTTGCGGTTTACAAGAGTGGGTTGACGCACGGCCACCCTATTGGCACTGTCAGCTGCACTGGTACCTTGTGGAGGGGCTACTGTCCCATCGAGCTCGTTGTCTGCAGCTGGTTGGCCATGTTCCAAGTTAGGGCCGAGGGGAGTGCCGGAGGCCGCAATCTCATTGTCAGACTCAGTGTCGTCGGGATTGAGAGTCTGCCTTCGCAGCCTTGGTGGCATTATAGCGGTAGGTTGTATGTCCTTGAGATTTGCAACGGCATTGGAGCGAGTAAGGGGGCGGCGGCTCATTGTTGTGGGTGGTATATTCGGGAATGGTACGCTTTTGACTGGAAGGATGGAACGAGCGAGCGTTGGTTAATGAGTGTGTTGGAAAAGGTGAGTTTTAGTTGGAAGAATAAACGATTGGGAGCTAATGTATGATGCCGGTACTGGGGTAACGGACAGGGAAGTTGACTTGTTCAACACCTTTTTTTCATATACGGTACGTACATTCTATTTGTGTTTGTTATTAATCACTGAAAATACTGACGAGTCTCTTTCAGTTCATTCTATATACGCTCGTGTATACCCCATCGTTTATGAATATTTTCAACCCACTTGACGGCCACTGCAACAACGCTTATACCTGCCCCACCTGCTTTTTAGAGTGTCGAAGTAGTAGGGGATTAACCCAGCATCAAAATTCTGCACATCGACAGTTCACTCCAGAATCGAATGGTGATGAAAACCAACCAATATCAACCAATGAGTATCATCCTCATTTAACAGGTATATGCATGTGTTCTCCGTCTCATAGTAGTGATACGCTAACGATTCCAACAGCTAAACCATGCAATGAGGCGGGAGAGTATCTCCTGCCATATACTCGACCCCCAGATCTCCCTAACCCTCTTAACGGCGATGCCCCAGACTCATGGGACCCCTTCAATTCTCGTATCGAATTCGATTTTGCACTTTACCACTTCGTTGAGGCCCAGAGTTCTGCAGGTCTAATAGACAAAGCTCTGGACCTCTGGGCCGCAACAGTTGGTGATTCTGCCCCATGGAAGAACTCAAAGGAACTCTACGCTACGATCGATGCTATAAAACTTAGCGAGTCACCCTGGAAAACTTACACGGTCCGGTATCAAGGCCCTCGTCCTCTAGGCACCGCCCCAAAGTGGATGATGCAGACGTATGTGCTCTGTGCACGGGACTCACATCAGGTCCTTCTTCATCAGCTCGAGACCGCTCAGTATAAGGACAAGATCAACTTATCTCCATACCGCCAGTTTGATAGTAACCATCAGCGGACATGGTCAAATCTTATGTCTGCCGACTGGGCATGGACTCAAGCGGTATGGTGCAATGCATAATATTGTCTACGTATTTAACTAATATCTCCTCACTGACAGGATGAAATTGCTAAAGACGAAGCAACCCACGGCGCAATGTTTGTTCCAGTAGTAGCTGGAAGCGACAAAACTACAGTTTCAGTAGCGACAGGCCATCAAGAGTACCATCCGGTGTATATGTCACCAGGAAACCTATCTAATATTGCAAGGAGAGCTCACGGAAATGCTTTACTTCCTGTCGCTTTTCTTCCTATACCAAAAAGTGCGATTTTTTTTTAAATAATTTAACTCTAATTACTAAGCTACTAACTCGGGTTTGTAGCAACAAAAAAGCATCGGAAAAGTGCAAAGTATCAAGTATTTTGCCGGCAGATGTATCATGCCTGCCTGGCTCGAGTCTTTCAACCACTCAAAGTGGGTATGACGACCCCAGAGGTTGTCAGGTGTCCAGATGGCCATTTTCGTCGGGCCATTTATGGACTAGGACCATATATTGCCGACTATCCAGAGCAGGTGTGGCTTGCCGCTATCGTCCAGGGGTGGTGCCCAAAGTAAGCTGTTCAATTCATTTATGGATCCATAATTACCTACAATATCTGCGTGCTAGATGCGATGCAAAGCCCGATAATTTAGACGCTGGGGGCGCCCGTTTACGAAGTCAAATAAAAACCGAACTTCTTATTAATAGTTGGGACCCGGGCATATTATGGACTGACTTTGGTGTTCGCGCGGATATTATTGTAAGTCTGTTAGCCAACATGTCGCATCTGCATCCTAAACACACCTCAATAGCCTTTCACATCCAGTTTCCCAAGGGCCGACATTTATCAGCTTTTATCAGCTGATCTTCTTCATCAGATAATCAAAGGGACGTTCAAAGACCACATCGTAATGTGGGTGAATGAGTATTTGCTGGAATTGCATGGAGAGGCACGCGGGCAAGAGATTGTTGCCGACATTGATCACCGGTATGGCTTTTCTCAACCCAGTTCAGTTATTTTGCCCTCAACTCCATGTCTCTTTCTTTTCTATAGTATTTCGGCTGTGCCAGCATTTCCAAAACTACGGCGCTTCCCTGATGGCCGTGATTTCTCACAATGGACCGGCGATGATTCAAAGGCACTTATGAAGGTAAATTTACTCGGTGCAGCAAATTAACTCAATGTCGCTAATAACTTTGTTTCGCTTGCACAGGTGTACCTTGGTGCTATCGCAGGACATGTCCCCGCTGCCGTCGTTAAATGCTTGTCAGCATTTCTTGATTTTTGTTACATTGTGCGCCGCAACGCCATCACACCCACCGATCTCGATAAGCTCAAAGATTCCCTTGCTCGTTTCCATCACTATCGCACATTCTTTGTTGGTACTGCTGGCGTGAAGGGAGAATTCATTTCGCTCCCACGCCAGCATTCCCTTCTTCACTATATTCGTTCAATTCGCCTTTTCGGCTCTCCCAATGGGCTATGCTCTTCGATCACAGAATCCAAACATATCAAGGCCGTCAAGGAGCCTTGGCGACGTTCAAGCCGTTACAAAGCCCTTATACAGATGCTGAAAACCATCTCCCGGCTTGAAAAGCTGGCTGCGGCACGAAGGGCTTTTACTCAGCTGGGTATGATGGATGGAACGACAGCTTCATATACTGCTATGGTTCAGGAAGGTGGACAGCCACAACCACGGCCTGCTCTCGAAGCAGATGATGGTGATGACGGTGATGACGGTGGCCCTGTAAGTGGTCCAAAGGCGCTATCTTCTGTTGAATTGGCCTGTCTCCCTGGTATGATTCTGATTAAATACTGTAATTCTATTCTGATATCTAATGATGTCTCCTCTGCAGCGCGAGGATACCCAACATCAGCTGAAGGTGTAGCGGCTCGCATCAAACAGCCTCGATTCCCAGAGCTCCTGCGTCGATTCTTATACGACCAACTGAATCCAAACACAGCCATATCAGCCGATGATGTTCCTCTCGAGCATTGCCCTGTTTTTGTTGGGCGCGTTCATGTTTTTCATTCTGCCGTAGCCCGGTTTTTCGCGCCCAGTGATCTCTGTGGTGCTGGTGGTATGTATCAAGAGAGGATTCGCTGTAACCCCAGTTGGCGAGATGAATACGCTCGATATGACACTGTCTTCGTTCAGACAGGTCCAGACGTTGGTGGTATGAAGGGTATGGTTATTGGACGCGTCCGCCTTTTTTTTTCCTTTACATCTGGTGGTTCACGCTATCCATGTGCTCTGGTTGAATGGCTTACCCCTAAGGATAATGTAGACGAGGATACAAGAATGTGGGTTGTAACTCCTGAATTTGAACGCGGCATTAGGGGACGCCGCACGCTTGCCATCATTCATCTCGATTGCATAGCTAGGGCAGCACATCTTATTCCGGTCTTTGGATCATCATTTATACCTGAGGAACTACATTTCTCCAATTCCCTTGATGTTTATCGCTCATACTTCGTCAACAATAATGTCGATCATCATTGTCAGGAATTTTTATCTTAGCGTATATTGTTAATATTAGGTTTTGAGTTTTATTCGCCTCTGGCTTTCTTACTTTCTCTCACCTGCAAGTACTTCTTGACTTGCACGAGCTTGTGAACTTGCGTGCCAGCAAAAAAGTGACAAAAAGCGCTGAAAGTATAGAAAGAGATTTGTAGATTTGCTGATGCACACTCAAGTCCATGAAATTACTAGGCAACTCCGTGAAGGGTCTCGACCATGGCAGCTGGCGACTCGCATACAACGCGATATGCCTCCCAGTCTTGACATATGGCTCCCCAATATGGTTCAAACAACAAAAGAACCTGTCGAGGACACTACAGATGGTCAGGGAGTGACACGGGTATATCGCGGGTTTTATGTATTTTTGATGTAGCCCTTTATCGTGTGATCAAAACGAGCCCTTGAGCATGCAAAATGGACAAGAATTGAGTGAGCTATATCTCCATCAATTTTCAACCAATTTGGATGATTGGGGGCTCATTTGGAAGCTAATCTTCGTCCGCAGACCCGTGGGTATATACCCGAGGGTTTTTAGGTGAAGATTAGCTTCCAAACGAGCCCCCAATCATCCAAATTGGTTGAAAATTGATGGAGATATAGCTCACTCAATTCTTGTTCGTTTTGCATACTCAAGGGCTCGTTTTGATCACACGATGAAGGGCTACATCAAAAATACATAAAACCCGCGATATACCCGTGTCACTCCCTACAGATGGTACAAGACGAGGCGGTAAGGTGGATGATGGGTGCCTTCCGCACAACACCAGCTGAGCCACTTCATCAACTAATTGCCATTCTCCCGATTCACATCCACCTGCAGATGCTATCCAAGACCGCGGCGCTCTCCCTACTCTCCATCCCACATAGCTCGCAATTAATCCAACGGCTCGGACTGCCGTGGTGCAATGCGGACGAAATTGACAACAACATCCCCCTCACACCCCACCCGACACCATCCACCCCGCTCACCCGACTTGCAGCGCTCGTCCCTCAAGAAGCCAGACGGCCATTCAACTACCACCTCAACCTCCGGGCAAGACTTCCCCCCCAAAATGAGCGACTCCACGCGCTTGAAGTTATTCCGCGAGGTGAAGGCAGGAAACTCCTCACCACGCAAATCGAGCAGGCAACTACGAACCGACACAACAAAACACTCATTCTATTCTGCCAAGGCTCAAAACCAAATGATAGGGATGGCACTCCAACCGGGATTGCAGTATGTATAGCCTGGCGACTTGGCAAGGAAATCGGCCGCGCGACGAAGTGTCTTGGCCCAAATGCAAGCACTTCGGACGCAGCTTACGAGGCCATCCTACTAGCCGCCAACTACATACGTGACCTTCCCCCCAATGGTGAAGATGGCCCCACAGAAATCCGATCCACGGATGCCAAAGTCGCCAAGGAGTGCCTCAGATCGGGCACCCGCGACCACCATGACCAAATTGAGAACCTTTCCACCTCCCTCTCCGACATCCTTGATGCTCAACCAACGCTACAGGTTAACATAGGATGGCTCCCGGCTGCCAAGGGATCAATTCCCCTCCGGAGACTCAAGGCCGTCGCAGCGGAAACTGCGCGCCAAGGCCCAACCCTTCCCCCACCCCCACCAACGAAGGCCCAACTAAGAATCACAATGCGACAAGAAGCAATAGATGAGTGGAGAAACATCTGGATGGCAGCTCCACGCCTCCAACCCGCTTACCTGGCGCTCACTAACCCACCAGATGGCAGCCTCCCCCCATTCACCCGAGGCATCACCAAATTCCCAAGGCCCATCGTGGCCACATGTATACGACTCCTCACGGGTCATGCATTCACCGGCGAGTACACTGCCCGCTTCCGCCCTAGTTCATTTGACCCACATAACTGCCAGTGCGGGGAACCCCTCCAAACGGCTCAACATGTCATTG
This sequence comes from Russula emetica, assembly GCA_015178925.1. NCBI lineage: Eukaryota > Fungi > Basidiomycota > Agaricomycetes > Russulales > Russulaceae > Russula > Russula emetica. Next base: position 77,301 of record WHVC01000059.1, read on the forward strand.
CGGCATGCCCGCTATACACCGCAGCACGGAGGCAATTCCTCCTGCCAATATCGAACACACTCTCACTATCAACCATCCTTGGCACGGAGAAAGGAGGCGAGGCCTTAGGAAACTTTCTGGCAGCATCACAGGCGTGCATTAGACCATGGCGGCGCGAGGCGCCGCCGGAGGAGGAGGAGGACGAGGATGAGGACCACGGATAACCACAGGGGCCGCATGGCCCAGTCACAATTCCACCATCCACACGCCAGCTCGCAACACATATTCCCCATCACACTACCATTCCTACCAACCGGGCAGTCTTGTCGCCCGCACGCGTCTTTGTAACTACATACATGCAGCGTGTAACAAATGCGGATTCTAAATAAAAAAAAAAAAAAAAAAAAAATGGGTAGACATTGGTGTCCCACAACTTCGTGACTTGAGTGACCACCCGGCTATGTCACCACTGTACTGGTTGATGTCAGGGAGGGTCCGAATGTGACGAAGAAGGCGGCGAGCTCGAGTGCGCCTAGAGTTTTTGAAGTACAAGACATAGTTCTATGATTCCTCACTCGGACTTTTCGTATCAGATTTGATTATATTTTTCTCACTGGCGGTATTATGACGCGTACTACATTTTCCACAGTTTCAAACTGTGTTTGAAACTCGGGTGTTTATAACACGATGTGTTATAAACGTGTGTCAAACCCCTGTGGACTTTGCCCCCGTGCCCTAATGGTGACCACTGACTGGTCTCTAGTTATCCTTTGTTCCTGTTTTCTTTTTTTGAAATGCGACTTTATACTCACTCACTTTTCACTCCTTTTTAGTGAGACCTATAAGATCACAAGGCCAAGGCTCGGAGGTGATATTGTACTCTCTAAAATGTGGCAGTACCACTGAAGAAAATACGCGCTCTACAGTAGTCCATCTGTCCATCAATCACAAGGGTTCACCCATCCATCTCTGAATCATTGTCTCCATCTGTCTCACCGAAACGGGTTTGAACAGGGTCCGCGACAGCCGTGCCATACGTGTGCAAGCCATGCAATGTCGATGACGTGGGAATCACCATCAATTGTGCTGATTGGCGCCTCAGCGGCTGAGGGTGAGTGTGATGGGGCTGATTATGAGATGATTTCCGACCCTGACTCGGAGTCTTCTTCCCTGGCGGCCCCCTTTCGTCGTCGTCGTCGTTCTCCATCGCCCCCAGTTCCAATCTTTGCGAAGGACGCGAAGGACCCACCACGCTCCGGGCCGACAATGGGGATGTTCCCATGTGTGACTGATGCCGCTGCGACAGGTGCTGCTGTTGCTGTTGAGTTTTCTGTAGGGGTGATGGCCGGAAATTGCTCTCGGAGCGAAACCAGGAGGGTGGAGATCGGGATGACCACTGCCACTGCTGGTGATCATCGTTATCAGTGGTTAATGATGACATCTCTGTGGGCACGTAGTCAGTGTCGACTCCCATCTTGCTGTTTGCGTTTGCGTCCTCCCAGTCCTCATCCTTGTCGGAACCCACTGGCACCGACAACCCCTCTTCCTCTCCATCTTCTACAACCACCGCCACCTCGCCCCGCTCAATCGCCCAAGCTCGCTCACACTTCCTCCTCACATTTTCAACTTTCGCATCGCATTCACGACGAAGCTCCATGATCCGCGCGCGCAACGAGCGCAGCTCCTCTTCGTACCCACGCAAGATCTGTTCTCGTCGTATGCGACCCGCTTCTACAATGCGTCTTGCTTCTTCCCGCTTGCGAGCTGCTTGGATATTTTCCCATGTTTCAGGTGGTCCCTTTATCCGATACCTGGTTGTAGCACTAGTTGCGCCAATGACGGAGGACGCGACTATGCTGCGTGATTGTCCCTGCCAATCATCCTGCTTCGAGTCTTGTATGGGTGAATTGTGCGCCGCCGCTCTGGGCGTGTCCGGGGTTGCGGGGCGCGGATCGACGGTACCAGACTCGCCCTCTAGCTTGTCTGTGAGGGTTTCGTGTCGCCCTTCACAGGCTTCGCTTGTGCTACTGGTACTCGTACTGGTGCTGGTGGTTGTACCCTCGACTTGATCGTCGGTTTTATCAGTTTTCTGATGCCTCCGACGACCCTTGGTGTTTGGTCGCAGACTGTATCCATGCGTCATGACAGCGTGTGAATTTTTAGGTGCAAAGTCGAGGAGATGGAAGGTGGGGTGGAGGTTTGTCGACTCGAAACATGTCCATCTAGGTAGCTTTATTATACCTGGTTGCATCTCACACTTTGATTTGTGGATGTGGCCTGCATCAATCGTCGATGCGGCGCTGCGCTTCAGCCACGGTTTGTGGGCCATACATACTGTGGCCAAACTGTAGCGTGCTGGTTCAAGTGACATTCCCTGTCATCTCATTCAACGCATGCCACACAAAGGTCACTGCAGTCATCAATGCCATTACCACTCTTATCTGTACCCCGTTGTACGCGCCGCGGAATAGAAATTCAGATTTAAAAAAAACACTTGACTCTTATGTCCGCCACAATGTCATGATCCTTGTTGTTTTGGTCATCGCTTGATGCAAAAGGCACGGGTGACTGCCAAGAAAGTATTGTTTATACCCCATGTTGTTAATCTATCCCCCAATTTATCCCCCCGCTCGGCGCCGGGCGCTCTCCTTCCATGAACGTCGCGAATTCCCAAGAGATCAAAAAGCCATCAGAGTGGAAACAAATACCTTCGATCGTCGGCAATGTCATTATCCATTCAAGAAAAAAATCCGACTAATAGTAACAAGGTACAGTAATGGGAATTATTTAATGAGAATTATGAGATCGAGCATGCAGGCCGCCCAGTATTGTACGCACAGTGCTCACGTAATCCTCCTACAGTATATCACCAGAGTCAAATTAGCTACTTTCTGGGTTCTTGCCAAGAATGGTTGTCCGAATCGGACCAGGTTGCATAGCAGCACCGAGTGGAACTGTGAGATCAAAAGAGCTTAAATTTATAAGTTACAGGGTAGTATCTGACAAGGTGCCTGACGGGGACAATGTATAACGAGTAAAAGAACACGAAGCAATGTGAATTACCGTACTTGATAAACGGTCCAATTTGGTTTTCTTCGTTCCTTTCCAACTTCCAAGCATAACGGCAGAGACGTCTCATCATCGAGGTCTCACGTGCTCCTAATTCCAACTACTCTACAGTACTCACACTACAGTAAAAAAATGAATAGAACAACATCCCAATAAAGGTGCACCCGGGGCCTCTGTTACTCCGCGGCAAGCATATTCCGCCACTGCTGTCCACCCACTTCCCCAAGTACGCGCTCGACTTCCGCCTGTTCCAAATTAAGCACTACACGGCGCGCGCCGCGTGTCTCAGCCAATACGACACGCGCAGCGAGCAAAGCATCAAGTACTCCCTCAAGTTCTCGCGGCAAAGGTGCGCTATCCGCAAACACGCCCGCATACAGGTGGTGTTGGTGTCTAACGTCCGCCCAGGGGATCTCGCATATACCGGTACGACGGACGCATCTGAGTAGTGCGGCGAGGAGGATTCGCTCGTGTAGTGAGAGTGAGCGTAAGAACGCGATCGTGGGCGAGTTTTGTAAGTTTCGAATTACGTCTTTCACGTCGTCGGTTCGCGCTACGCGTCTGGAAGCTTGTACGAGTTCTACTGTCCGTCTGCATTTCGTTTTTTTTTCTTAGTAATAGCCCGTTTTGCAAACGGCGAATATATATATAGGGTGCGGTGAGGGGACGCACCGGCATATGTCGAGCACCCGTCGGGCATCGCCAGAAATACTTGACACCTTCATGGCCGCAAACTTGACCGCATCCTTGGAGAGCACTTCATTACTTCCTCCCAGTCGAGCATGTACAATTTGCTCCAGCTGAGCTGTCGTATACGGTTGAAAGTTGATTCGAACCATGCCTTGTCGATGTCCATCAGCACAGATTCCCAGGGCAAGAAGAACAGTAACTCACCGAGCCGGGAACGAACACGACCAGACATGACGCGCTCTGGAAGGTCCATAGTGTTGGCTACAGCAAGTACGACTAGTTTTGCGCCCGTGAGTGTCGGCCAGTTGAAGAAGTTGTATACAACATCCTGCTTCGCCGTCATCAACTGGTCTAATTCATCCATCAAGACAACACTGTACCCGATCTCAGTAAAACTGGCACAATCCCCGAGAATAAATCCACACTGACCAAGCATGACCGGCAGGTCCGGTACGCCGAGGCGACCCAAAGTGACGGGATAAGTGTTTCAACGCTACCTTTGAGCTGAGGCGCAGGTGTCCATCGGTCGCAGTATCATGTCCCGAAATTGCCTCCCAGAGTAGACCATATGCTGCGCTTGGCTCCGGTATCCGCAAACCGTTGATCTCGACGTATGTGAACGGGTTCGTCTCCTACTCGGAACAAGCGTCTTGTCAATTCTACTCTTCTCGTCAAAGGTACGAGAGAAACATACATTCTGTTCGGCCATGCGCTTTAACTCTCTCACCACGGCGTGCACGGTTGCCGTTTTCCCCGTACCTGGGACACCCGAGATGTCTGCGGAGGATAGCCAATTCGTCACTTCATCATTGAGAACGGAAAGAGAGGCAAACAACTCACAGACGCATCCACCACTACCCTCCTCAAGTAACTCCTCCACTGCCCGCATGACCCGCCCATACTCCTCAGTACGACAAGGCAGAGCCTCGGGGCGCGCACCAACATGGAGAGCGTGCATCGCGCGCAACCAATGGTCTGTCTCTGACGACTCTTCACCAAGGGAGAATGCACCAGCCATTTCGAGAGGCGGTGCTCTCATCGCTTGTCGACGTGCCCGAGCACGAAGAGCACGCTTTGAGTGCGGTGTGGGAGCGGCCAAAGCAGGCGCCACGCGTTTACGTCGAGGCGTTGAGGTAATGGACGCAAGCCGTTTGCGTTTCTTAGATGGTGTCTGAGGAAGATCGGGATCAGCAGAACTGGGGTCCAAGACGTCAGCATGGCTAGATGATTCGCTTGCTGATTCGTCCCTGTACTCCCCATCACTGCCAGCACCGGAGTCTGTGTCGGCGTCTTCTTCGACCCGCGCCGATGTTGTCCTCGTCCGGGGTTTTTGGACGGGCTCAACCGCGACCGCCCACGAAGCACCGGAACCCCACTGCACACCATCCTCCTTGGCACGTTCGAGAGACCGCTTCCGGTAGGCATACCAGTCAAGTTCATAGTACAACCCACGTCGAGAATCTACTGCATTGACGCAGAAGAAAGTATTTGCCGTGGTTGAGACATGGGATTTATATCGCGAAGAGGCGGGTTTTTGACTTTTTCTTGGGGTGGACGCAACTTCACAATGGGCGAGGATGGCAGAAATATCGACAACCGAGGTTGCGTGAAGGGACAGATAGATCTCATTCTAGTGCAAATTATCATTTGTAAATTCAAATATATAGAAAGTGGGAATGAACAGCCGTACCTCCAGGTGTTCCCTCTTTGTGCGTGTTCGTGCAAGCTCAGCTGGGCGCAGGAACCAATGTATGTTTGCAAACATCTGGGAGTGTGCCACATGCCTAGAGACCTCCCACAGGGCAATAATAACACCGATGCTTGGCCTTTGAACGTTTGTTGCAAGAAGTACTGTATCCCCGATGGAATACTTCTCAGATGGGCCGTTGCCGGACCTACCACTGGCAGTTGCACGTGAGGAACGCAAAAAATCGGGATAGAAAGTTGTAGTGGCATTGACAGTGGACTCCTCATCGTCAACTAGGTCTGCGAAGGTGGTGCTACGAGTATAGAGTGGAGGAGATGCCCATTTGTCATGACGCGCTTGGAGGGACGACGGATTTTCAGTAGTAAAGACAACGGGATGGTGGCGCTTTGATCGTCGGGGAGTCTGAGGTGTTGTCGCTGCCATTCCTCTCGCGTGTAGACTCGGACGCGTCTGGCTCCGACTCGGAGTCCGAGTCGTCAGACGCGTTCTCGGCTCACGTGAGTAGCGTGCTAATCCCGTGATCTGATTTGTCGCTTCGAGCGTGACAGCGCCACTGTTTGGGAGGAACAAATACTGTATGTACAAGCTCAGGCGCTCAGGGCCCGGATCAAAACGCAAGTCACTGTAATCAGCAGCTGTCAGTTCTGTATCGTATGTATACTCTCACTGCCCCAATGAAATCCGATTCAATTGCAAAATCCGGACTTGCAAAATAGCCGGCTGAAGTGAAAATGCCCACAGTGCCTTCTTCTCATCATCCATGATGTCTCACCCCGTCACTACCCAGAATACTGCCGCAGGGTACGTCTCATAGGTACATTTGTTTTTTGGAGTGACTTACAATGTTTTCTTCGGAAGGATCCTGCCAGATGCCTTGGCAGAGTTGAAAGCCCTCGCCAATATCATACAGTCGTCGGTCGAACAGATTGAAGCAGCCGTGACCGCCAACTCTTTTACCTTCCCTTCTCCGGATTCCACGTTTAGCCTCGAAACCGAGGCACCGCGCATGCATCCTGCCATTCTATCAGCCGGATCGCTCATCACTTCTGCTGCGACACAGCTCATAACGCTCGTGAGGCCTGCGCCGCTCACACTCTTCGATACCACGTTGCAGGTAACGCTGAATGATCCTTCGCTGCCATGGATTATTGCTAACAATGTGGGAATATCAAAGTTCCATATCTGTACTGCAATGCGAACTGTGATAAGCATGCATGTTGCTGAGATTCTTCGAGATGCTGGCCCCAAGGTAATGTTATGCCCAACCATCGATTCAAAGCTATACCCAACCTTTGTTGTACAGGGAAAACATGTGGCGGAAATCGTCAAGCCCACCAAAGCTAACCCCGGAAAATTGGGTAGGTATGAAGGAGAATATCATACTATCCGTTAACAATGCTCCCAGCTCGACTCCTCCGCCTCCTTGCCACGAATCATATATTCACCGAGGTGTCCCCAGACGTATTTGCTAATAACCGTCTGTCATCTGTTTTGGACACCGGAAGATCGGTTGAAGAGCTATTGGCAAAGTTGGTCCTAAGTTCTTTGGTCTATGGCGATGAATAATATTCGTTAGTCCCGAATCGAAGCACATAGGAACCCTCGGGATAACATCCCTCTTCGAACATACGTATGAGTTGCTCATCAGTCTCTCTTACAGTATTGGGTCCTAATGCACTTCCATAGCCTCGATGAGGGCTTCAAAGGCTCCAGTTATCTGACTGAGACTCTTCTCGACCCCGAGCTTGGACACGCCTACGAATCGAACAAAGCGGCCTTTAACAAAGCTCACAATGTCAAGGAAGATCTGTGGACCTGGTTTGAGGCTCCGGATAACCGATTACGTCTTGCCCGATTCGGGGCCGGCATGAATGGCATTAAGAACATGACCCCACCTGAGGCCATTCTCGAAGGTTCGATCACGTTGGGTAGCTTTTGCATACCATCTCACCGTTGAAACATCAATCTGGTAGGGTACGCCTGGGGACAGCTCCCTGAGGGCTCACTGATCGTCGACATTGGAGGCGGCGTCGGCTCACAGTCCTTGGTGCTCGCCAACCATCACCCCCACCTTCGTTTCGTTATTCAAGACCGCGAATCAGTCGTGCGAGATGCAGTCGAGGCATGTGCATTGTTATTCACCAAGCTCCCCAAAGTATGATATGTACCGACTATATGACCCGCTTTACAGTACTGGAAGGAGAACATGCCCGATGCAGTCGAATCCGGCCGCGTGAAGCTCCAAAGTTCGTTTAATTTCACCTCCATCTTCCCGAGGTTGGCACAACTGACATTTGGGTTTCCAAGCCCACGATTTCTTTACGCCCCAACCTGCACGGCAAGAGGACGTCTCCGTCTTCCTCGTCTCCAAAATAATGCACGACTGGTCCGACGATTACTGCCTCACCATACTGAAACATCTGCGTGCTGCCGCTGGACCAAAGACTCAGCTTGTCATGGTTGAGCAGGTTTTGCTACTGTCTGCGACGAACCTGCTACACGCGAGATCCCGGGAGCGGAGGTTCCCATTCCACCCAAGCCACTACTCCGCAACATGGGTAGCGGGGGCTCATCGGTGTACCTTATCGATATGCAGGTAAGAAAATGAAGTGGAACTCTAATAAGGCGATGACTGAACTGACTTCTTTTTTTTTGCGCTCCCACCGAAGATGATGTGCTTCTTTAATGGCCAAGAACGCACGATCACTTATTTCCGTGACTTGTTCAAACAGGCAGGGTGGAAACTCAGTGCCGTACATTATGACGCGTCATCAGTGGTTAGGTTCCAAAAGGTGGTTGCTGTTCCGATCTAAGGTTGTCATCTGTCAAGGTATTTTCGAAATCTGTTTTAGACCCCTTGTAGGTGTGTAAGCGTTGCGAGCCAATTGTCAATTTATGAATTTGTCCGTCGGAACTCATTTTTTATCATGGCATCAATCCGGAGAGAATCATCCCCGCAGAGAGCAGAGTCCACCATGTTCGGCTGAACGACACCCTGATGGTCGCCAACGACTTCTTATTACCTGCACTTGCGCTGGTGCTTGGACTCGCGCCGGACTCGGATGCGCTGCCGGGCAGATCTAGACTTTGAGGAGTTGCCGGCGACCATAAAGCTGTCCTGAGATTATCCGAGAACAACAAAAAGGGGAAGGTGTGTGGTGAGCCCATTTTTACGATAGTGCATGACAAGACTAAAGGTATGGCCTGGCATGAACACTCAAGGTACCAGTGGCGGACGGGATCATGCTGCTCAAGGGCAAAGACCATCCCCTCTTCATCGTCTGTAGTGATGCAATCTTTAACTAAAGTAATTGACAGTGAGCGGAAGGGGGGGTGAATGTGCCGGCATGTTACAACGGGTGTGCCATTGGTACAGACGAGTTAAAGACCCGGGGTCTTTCACTCATCTGTACCAAGTAGCCCTCTCTGAGGCTCTGTCTCATCGTCATGTTAATTTGCCGGTGGGTGATTGCTTGAGACGTATTACTGTACCAGTATGTCCCTGCTACGATCCGTCCAACTACTGTACCCACCGGCAAATTTAACCCAACCAAGCATTAAAAACATTCGAGTAACTGATCCTGCCTATCCCACTGTTGACTCAGAATCGGAGACGCTCTTTGTCTAGATCATGCTGCGCCTGGCCCAGAATTCGGTGATGACTCGTGATTCTCTCGCTAGCGCCTCTGAATGGTGTCCCACACATTCGATCGTTCGTTGTTCATCGTGATGCTGCATTTGCTGTGGCTACTGACAAATTTTCAATGATAGATAGCAGGTGAGGATAACATCGAATGCTTGGCGGTAACATTGGACCTGGGAATGGAAGAAGCATATGCACTCTCCTAAATCGAAAAGGTTGGCAATCCCTCCAATTACACATAACTTACCACCGTCCTCTATCATAGCAGCGACACCTCCATGAGTCTAATAGCCCTCCGGAGGCTTTAACTCGTTGAATTAATTTGCCGACGGGCGATAGCCTGAGACGTACAGTACTAGAACCTCGCTGCGATCCGAGCCTCAGTCTGAGGCCGCCCAACACAACCACCGACCGGCCAAATTAACCCAATTGAGCATTATTATCAAAACACACGAGTCTGAGTCAATGGTTGCGTTCATCCCTTGTTGAAAGTGAATGGATTGGATACGTTTGACTCGATCATGATGCCCGCTGCTACATAATCTCTGATGGCTTGTGATTATTTTGGCGCATCAAAAAGATAGTACAGTATCCCACACGTTGGGTTCACGCCGCCGCACTGACAGTCGTTATGGCTAGTGATGTACTTGTAATGAGATGGCGTTTTGAAGGTGACTACTCAATCATGAACCTGATGACGGAAGGAACATGCAACCGTTTGAATGATCCGTTCAAGCTCCAGTCCGGAAGTTTTTCCTTGAATGATAGATGTCCGATGCAAAGATACCTGTCCATCGTCCATATTTATGAGCTGGATTAGGAATCTGGTCGCGCATGTCAGAATATATGGGGTTAAAGTACGTGTCCCTTTACCTTTCATGCTTGGACGCGTTCAGTATTCAGGGCACACATTCCTGTAACTCGGAGCTGTACAGGTAGTTGGAGACGCAAAGCGAGGAGGAAACATGTTTCGCCGGAACCACCAAGACCCCCCGGTCCACCCATAGGGTATATAAGTTGGACATTTTGCGCGAGGAAGGACAACACCTAAGCTCCAAAAGCCTCACAGAAAGATGTCGTCGCAGAAGTACCAGCCCCAAATCTACCAGATCCCAAGCCACCCCTCTCAACGGTTGAAAGTCGTGCTCGACTACTTCGATAACCTCAAGCGCTGGGACTTTGACGCACTCAGCAAGTTATCGACGTCGAATTTCACCCAACAGACCTTGCCCGCGACCTTGGGCCTGTCACCCCGGAGCAAGAGCGAAGATATCGAGTTTCTTCATTCCTTCCGGGACTCGCTGAAAGGCGCTCCCTTAGAGGTAATCCCAGGACTTGATTGCTTCGGCGAGCTAATACGCATTCCAGATCAATATCTACGAGATCAACGAGAATAAGGGTAGAATTTGGGTCCACGTACGTATCCCTCTCGAGGCCCAACCACCCCTGCGCTAGGGGCTACTGTAACACGCATTTACTGCTTCGCGTTTGCTTTGCAGCTGTTCATGAAAACGGTCAACAACGAGGCCTATTTCAATTTCACGTTTGGAAGCGGCAAGGACGAAAAACTTATCGTCAATCTCACCGAGTTTGTAGACAGCAAAGTGTACGCCGGCGGTGATAACACGGCCGACAATAGCAGCAGCCAGGCGCAGCAGGAGACGACAGTCCAAGCTTGAGTTTGTATTTGCACAGCGTGACACTTCGCGAATATGTTGCTTTTTGTCTATGCCATATATGTATTGAATTGGTAGAGGATGATGCGTGTCCATGTCCCGTCACAGGAAGGGCGGGTCCGACCAGTAGAGTATTGTACTGCGACGTTGTTTGTCCTTTGCGTGGTTCGCGATTCATTTATGTAATGTCATTTTCGTCCCAAATAACTGCCCGATTAAAAGATGCATTCTCCTAGTTGAATGACCTGGAAACTCAAATGGAGAAGTAAAATGCATGGATACCTGGACGTAGAGACAGTTTCAAGTTGTCCAGGATCACCATGACGATCACGACTTGAGGAGTATTGGAATGGTGTCAGGGTTGGCGCCCTTAAAGCTAGAGGTAGTGTACGAGGTAGTCGTTCATCAGAAGAGCGGTAGCGTTGATTCTAATGAAAACACGGTGACGCACACCGGCGCTCAGCGGTACTAAGTCGAGGGTTTCCGAGTGGTCGGCGCTGCGGGAGAACGAAAAAAAAGGCACTTTGCAGTAAGCAAGGGCCGTTCTGCTGGGGGCGTGGCATATTCGGCGCAATGCCACCAGGCTAATCCAGTCCAGCACCGTGACGTCTTTTGTCCGAGTTGATCAACGAGACTCAACGGAGGAAACACACGGGATCTCGGCACAGTGACGGGGATCTAGCGGGTAAGTTAGTCATTTACTTTTATGGTCTGGGCATGACCCCGTGATCGGTGAATATATTGGCAGTGATCACGTGGAATTAAAACTAAATTATTCTTCTTTGAAATAGACTGGGAAGGTCAAAGTGAGGACGCGGTGTGCCCGCCTCGTGTACCTTTCACGCTTCCCAGTTCCCACCGACATGTCCTTCTCAGATTTCTACGCTTCGGATCTCTCTGACATAACTTCCTCCTCAGAGGACGAAGAATTTATCCCCAGCGCGGCAGTGAAGAGGTCGAGCGCCAAAAAGCCGAACCGCGATCAGCAGCCTTACACCATCCCCAACCCGCTCAGACCACCACGCTCAACTTCTTACTCAGTGAGAGCTCTATATGGTCCGTCTTTCCCCCCTCTCTCTCTTCTTCCTGCTCACTCCTCTATCAGAACAAATCGTCGATGGATCGATCAACTTAGATCCAGACTATCAAAGAGGTACGCTCGTCTTCCATCTTGTCCGCCAATGTCGCATTGCATCCCCGTTGCGTAGATGTTGTCTGGTCAGAACAAAAGCAAATCGGCCTCATAGACTCTGTCTTTCGCAACTATTACATTCCGCCCATCATCTTTGGTGAGCCGACCATTTCCGCCCATCCCTTCTCAAGCCACTCAGATCTTCTCAAATAGCTGTTTCAACATCGGACGATGGGAGCGAGTCTCGTATTTGCATAGATGGGAAGCAGCGTTTGACTTCGATCCAAAAGTGAGCCTAGTATGAATTCAAGTTGCCCCATCCTATCTCTAACGGAAAGCAAGGTTCTTGGATGGACTTGTGAGTGTTACATTTACACTGACACCTCGAAAATGGGACGTCCAGATCGGAAAGTGGTGGGGTGGAGGACGCTGGTTTGCAAACACCTCCGGTGGTAGACCGGAATGGAGCCCCTGCCCCCACCGACTTTACCCGCGGTGTTGTTTGCAATTCAGTGTGAACTAAAACCCGAGGGCACGAGTGTCATCCGTGCGCCCGATTTTCAATGTTTCTGCTACTTCGCTTGTTCGTGCAGTTGTGCTGATCTTTGCGCATCACTGCTTGCAGATCCCACGTAGGTCTATCTCCCCTTGTTATGATTGTAATTTCTTATCCGATCTTGACTGAGAACCGCAGATAGAGACCAGTAAATTGTTTCATCCCCAAATTGGCTGTGTGTTGACCATGCCTTCAGTATCAGCGCTAAACGCTACTGGTGCAAGAAGTGTGGGGCAAACCCCCGCGTGCTTTTACCAACGCCGTTGCAACAGGCTTTCGCCAATAAGCAGATTGTATGCGTCGAATACGACAGCTTGTCCGAGGAACAAGAGCGTGAAATTTTTCAGGTGTGTCCTCACATTACCATATTTTGTTTCCCTTTATCGACACATGACTCCAGCGTGTCCAGCTCGGCGTAGCATTGACTCCCGCTGGTGTGTAACTTATCGGCACCTCTCCAACGTCCCGTCTGACACACAGTAGAGCGCATGCAGGCTATTACCGGACCTTGGCCCAACTTTATCCGCGAAATCCAGTCCCAGGTGCTCGGCGACGATGGCTTTGGCAACAGCTCCTTTGACTGGGGCCGTGCTCGCGGTCGCGACTTTCATGGACTAGCATCGATCGTTTACCTTATTGAACAACTCCCCGCACAGAGAGTACCGCCCACTGCCCAAACCATGGAAAAATGGTTAACACGAACAACACAAGTCCCACCCAAATTGCGCACGAGCGTGCTCGACACCTTCCGCGTGTATCTCTCCCTCGCGCGGGAAAAGGCCTACAAGAAAGCTTTCGCGCGGCGTGTCTCCCCAATCGAATTTGTCATGATCGGTGTTATGATATTTTTGAAGCGTGATATGCTCAGCTTGACCCAGCTTGGCAACGCCGTGGAAAAGATGCGCGCAGACGTGCGTTCCGTGGAAAAGGATGTGCGCAGTAACGGGCGGGTCAGTAGACTGCTGTTCAGGTTTATCCTGGAAAAATTGCCAAGGCTCGTCCTACGTAGCGACGAGAAAGGAGATAAGAGTGCACAGTCCACGCTTTCTCCACTTTCCCGTGCGCCTGCATCTCCCCACCCTTCTACATCAGCATCGCAGGCTTCAGATACTGCTACACCTATGGAACCCACGCCTAACCCCAAATTTACACGTCCACCTGCAAGAAAAAAGCGCAAGCGTCAAGGAAAGGACAATGGCTCGGACAGTGATTCTTCCACCGATTCCGAGGAAGGGAACGATGATGATGAGTACGTTCCCTCATGGCGAAAATCATCAGGACGCCCGCTGGCCAAAATTGCTCGCCTGCCCGCGGTAACAGAACGCCGTCCGAGCGACCCCGAGCCGGCTTCTGTGCCAGCCTCCGCTCCTCCGCGTACAAATAGCTTCAAGCTAAAATCCGAAAATGACGGGCCCATAACGCCAACGCCTTCTCTCACACCCCACGAGTCATCCATCAGATCACAGTCCGAAGCCCACGCGGCCTCTGCGCCGCCGCCCTCAATACAGCCCCCATTGTCTACCACGCAGATCAAAGTTGAAAAGACCGAACCATCGTCCGTCCCTGGTCCGCCGCCGATTCGCACGCCGATGGACCGCCTCGCTGCAATGCGAGCAGCGACTGCTCGTAGCTCCGCATCATCCGCCAGTGTTTCTACGTCCCCCACCGCCACTGCTCCTGCGGCGGACGTACCGCCGGAACAACCGGTGCCGGGCAGCGCGATTGCCCCGATCGATCTTGAATCTCTTGATAAGTTGCAGCAACTTCTGACATTTTCGGCCGGGCTTAAGGCTAAGTCAAATGCGAGCCCGGTACAAGCAACAGTAACACAATCACCGACTTCGACGTCACCGGGATTATCAGGAGCTAGAGCTACAGTTGAAGATCAAGCTGGTAATATAAGTGCTGCTATGTTGGCATTACAGAAGCTGGGGGCATTCCTTTCCCTCCCGCAACAGCAGCTTCTTCAACAGCAGCAGCAGCAACAACAACAACAGCAGCAGCAACAACAACAACAGCAACAGCAACAGCAACAACAGCAACAGGCTACTCAGCAAACTCAAGATCCCCCCAACGCAATCCCAATTCCGCACGCGGTAAAGGAGGAACCTCAATCTCCTCCGCGTCCACAGCTAGCCATCAAGACCCAAGACATCTCACCCAATTTATCTCACCATTTTCCGAGAGGAAGGAGGGGCGGACGTGGCGCAAGCGGCATGCGGCGACACCTAAGTTTCCGTCACGGTAGCCATCGCTCGCTCTCCCGCGATTACGATCTCTACGGTAACGGACGAAGAGAACATGAATACGAACACGGGCGCGGGTACTACCACCGCCGTAGACGCTCCTCCCGTTCTTATTCCCCTCGCTCTCGCTCCCGTTCTCGCTCCCGTTCTCGCTCTCGTTCGCGCTCCCGATCACCCTCCACTCCGGGACACTCACGCTCGCGTTCCCGTTCGCTCCACCGGTTGCGCTCTCGCTCCCGCTCGCGTTCATGGGAAAAAGAAAGGGATTATGGATACCTTAGTGCGGGTAGCTCGTCCCGCGGACGCGACTGGCATGCACATCTCGGCCCCGGTCCCGGTGTTCCTACCGGTCCCAGTGGTGGTAGTAATCACCTCTACCCTGGTAGTATGACCGGTTTTGGAAGGGGACGTGGTAGTCCTGCACCTATCGGACATGCGCCTCGTAAATTTGATTTTACGCGCGAACGGGCAAGACGAGAACGTGAATACCATGTGTATCGCGAGAATAAGGCGTCTGTTGGTGGTTCTATCGGGAGCGGCGGTCCTATGTCTTGATAATTTATCTTTCAAAGTGGGCGTGTCTTCTGTTTGTGCGTCTTTCTTCTACTGGTCTTTTTTTTCTTTTCTTCTTCAGAGTTACGGTCAGGCTTACTATCTTCCTCATGCAGTGACTACGGTATTCCCTTTTTTTGTATATATGGGCACTTACTATATGCACCTCGTTTTTGTTGGGCCCTGTCATGTCATTGTAATATCATGATCATACGATTGTTTTTGTGCCATGTCTACTGTATCAGACGCCCTGCATTGAGCGCGCAAGTAAACAGCCATCCCTGAGGCCTGAGGCGTGGGTACATGCACCTACGCGTCGCGCCATGGCAATGATTGATTGCTTGGTCTTTTCCCCCGGTTGCCACTTTACCTTCGTCTTGTCTTGTCCGCATCTTGAAATCCCGAGAGCTCTCGTATCATACGTATTTTTGAAAGCACGTACCGTACAATACACGTTCCGTATGCTACAGTATGATATTGACATCACATACAGTATATTGACATACATATAATTGAATTTCAGTTCCAAGTTACAGTTTGACCGACTCGGACCCGGCGGTTTTTCATGAATGTACATTATGATAGAAGACAAAGTAAACAACAACGACGACGACGAAAGCTGCGGTGCGGGTTTTGAAGTATTTACATTATACTGTAGATAGTGTGTACCGTGATATGTGCGACGATGAAATAGTAGTACAACAAACAACAAGGCAAATCAGGAGCAAAGCGTAAAAACGTCGAAAGCAACAGCAACAGGAGGATCGTGCTGTACAAAGCATGGATGACATGATGCATAGTAATATCATGATGGGGACGGGGACGAGGGTCAACCCGGGACAGGTCGACAATGAAAACATCCTTACGTCCTTTTTTTTAAATTTACACATAACCATCATCATCACTACTATCCCATTCGTGGCTAGGCCCAGGACCATTGGCACTGACACTAGCACTAGCACTAAGTTAGTACTGGCAGTTCCGCCAATCCAACTGGGGCCCCTGCTGTAAACGCCCACTATTACCTAATGTGGGACAAACAAATATCATTCGGCGGGCCAACTTTCCATGCCCAAAATGGACCTAATAAAACAATAACAAAAAACCGAGGAAGAGGTTAGATGAGTGTGGCTGGGGGTGGGTGGGTGGGTGTGAAATGGTACAGGGTACAGGATAGGAGGATAGGTACTATGATGTGACGACGCACCGAGTGGGTCTGATAACTCGCCGTGTTCTGCGCTGGTCCATAAACCGATCACGCCCATGGCTGAGCCGCGCGCGCCGATCTGTACGCCTTGGGTAGACCATTGAGCCTGTCCGTCTTCGCGAAACGATGACTAGAAAAAAAAGAAATACACCACCACCCAACAAACAACAACACAACACAGCAGAAACAAAAAAAATTCGTCAGTAAGTTTCGCCCCAAGAGGCGGGATAGGATGGTGAATGATGACAATATAAAGGGACGCACGATTGTCCAGCGCACGTCCCCCGAAGCGGTCATTTCGACCGTACCGCGAAGGGACTTTAGTCTATCCTGGGCCGCGTAGCCTGCTACGTGGATCTTGGGTCTGCCTGGCCAGGATGCTGGCCCGCGAGAGTAGTGCGTGATGCTCAGCGTGAAGGGGATGATCCGCATCACTTCGTTCAGTGCCGGATTGATGAAACGTGCTGCTAGCGGTTTTACCTGCCAGTTTGATTGGTGGGCTTTAGGTAACTAGATAGTAAGAAAGAGGATGTGTGAAGGCGCACGCACGTTATTGCCTGTATGAATTGAGTGGTATGTGAGTGAGTTGGATCATGAGGGTTAGTTTCAGTTAGTAAGCTGCGCAACGCACCGATTAAATCACGATAATCCATCCAACAAGCACATCGTCTATGGGTGCCCCGAGGTGTAACTCAGCACAGAATATATATCATCCGCAGAAGTAACGCACCGCCACTGTCCCTCGACACCAGCCCAGTCCCACCCATCCCCATCCTTAAACGTCCGTCCGTTCTCATCCTCACCCAAATATACTGCCGGTTCGGGTGCAGAGGGCGGGAACCCCGGCGCGCAGCAGGACCTGAGGCCCTCGAGGCTGAGAAGCGCACGGAGCACGCCCTGGTGACGATCCCTCCTGAGCAAATCGCGCAGGTTAAGCTCGATCACTTGGCGCGCTGCCGCTATCCATGCCCAGTCAAAGTGCAACGGCTGGTCTCCTAGGATATCTGGAGTATACATACGCCTCGCGCCAGATAAATTAGCGGGTGGCATTGGCGAGAGCAAAAGGGCAGAGGAAATGTCACCTCCGGCGGGGAATCAGGGGTGAGCGAAACGGGGAAAGAGGTGGAAGAAGGACAGACCGCTGGATTGGGCGTCAGCCATGGCGACCCCGACTGTCTCGTCGTCATTATCGTCGTCCGCGCCGTCATCGTCATCGTCGTCGTTATCATCAAGAAACTGAGAAAAGTCGATACCTTCTAGGTCGAGGTCTGATCTAATCGCACCGGCGACTGTGCTCAGAAAAGTGTCGGTGTTGGTGTCGGTGTCTGGGATCGGCGGGACTGACGGAACGGCGGTCGGAGGTGAACCGAGTCTCATGGAGTTATGATCTATCAACGTTTGTTCATCTTCTTCAACCGCGCCAGGAGGCTAAATCCAGGGTGGTCGGAGAAGAAGAAGATGCATGATGCGTTTCGAGAGGGAGGAAGGGCCCAAAGGCACGAGACGGGTGGAGATACGCCATGTTATAAACGCGGAGACGCGCCAGGCGACGCACACCGTCCTGCGATGCGGTGGCAGACATCACCGTGGGATGAAACACTTCGTCGCTGTTGACATCGCTTTCGCTCTCGTCGTCACTCTCCCCCAAACCAGTCGCTCTCAGGATGCGGCTCGAAATCCGAATCGTCGTCCGATAGATCGTGGGTCACCTCTTGATTCCGATTCGAATTGCAGGACTCAGGGGTCACTTGTTTATCGTTATCGTCGTCGTGTCCAACTTCTGTATGATCAGCATACGGTGTGCCGTTGTAGGGCGTCATCAGGCCAACTTGTGCAACGAGTTTCGCTAGCAAGCCATCCCACCGGACAGGTCTTTTTTGAGCGTCGACTTTGCCGTTCTCGTCGAATACAGTGAGACGGGCCATCAATGCGCGGGGCAGCCCGTGCGCCAGAACGCGCGCGAGCCAGCTGATGTTACGCGAGCCGTGGCCGAGGGTGGGATGGGTGTGCGCAACAATCAAGACTGGGGAAAAGATCGGGTGTGGGTGTGGCGGACTGCTAGGGGAAGAGTGGGATGCCATCCTGGCGAGTGTGTGGTAGGGAAGCGGCGCAGCAGTTAAGATGACGCGGAGGAGGGTCTCTAGAATGGTGTATAGCTCGGCGTCTGTGGAAGGCTGGTCTGGTCGCGCATCACGAGGGGAGGAAGACTCAGAGAGAGGAGGCCGGGTACGTCTGAGAATGAAGGATTCTGTCCAGATTCGCATCTTGTACTCATCCTCCCACGAAAAATCATGACTAGCAAGGTAGTTTTTGGATTTGCCTTTACCTTTGTCATTGGGGTTAAGTTGGAGTCGCTGTGGCACTCTTCCGTGGGCGCGCACCTCGTGAGCAGGGCGTGGGTCGTCAAAGTGGATAAGAAACATTTCGCGCCAGAGATGCTTGTGCGCCTGGTGATAGATGAGAGTACGAAAGGTGCGGCATGTCTGAGCAAGTGTGGACGGCGCACGGACGTCACCGAGAAGGGTAGAGATGATGATGATTTCTTCTATGAGTTCAGGAGGGAGCAAGGAAAGCGAAGCCCGGAAATGAGACATGCTCCAGCTACGGACGAAGAACTGAAGAGAGGGGTAAAAGTAAAAGTACTGAAAGAACCCGGTGGGCACGTGAAGTTTATCAATGCAACTCGGAGTGCAGCGGCTAAATAAATAGACAGTGGTCAAGACGTGGCACAGATTCAGTGGGTCATGGTCATCGGGAACCTACCAGCACCTCCGAACCTCCGTATTCCAAACGCGAGATGCTCCGGGCCACCACGCTGTACCCTTGAGGTCAGATTGAAGTGGGTGCCCCCTCCAGAACAAGAAGAGCGCGCTTTACTTTACAGTCCACTTTGCCGGTGTAGTAGTGGGATGAAGGTGACATCGTGTGGGGTATTAGTACATATCCAGCAACCTTGTTCTCCTCGGAAGCGGGAAAACGGAAACAAGTGGATATGGCCGAGGTGCGCCATTCTCTCGGGTCCAAACCGAACCCGCGACGCGACGCGACTCTCCACAGGGCTTAGTCATGACCACCCTGCCAGCTCACAATCAGCTCTCCCTTCTCCCCACACCAGCGGACACAGTTATCAGATGCAAAACATGCAAAAGTCCCCTCACCGACTCCATATGGAAGAACTGTGCTAGCTGCCGTAGAAACAGAACAGAGTCATACAACCGTTGGAAGAAATCCGCCCAATTGAGATCGACTGAGAAAGATGGACCTGATTCAACTGAGTGAGTCTCTGCTCTGTCTGCGCCAACATTCATCATTTCTGTTCCGGACCGTAGATTCTAGTACATTGTTGCAGCCCCCTGGCCCTACGGCCCCTCTAGACCACCATTCTAACGAGCCCAGCCATTATGGGGATCCATCAGGGAGCTCGCGGCTCGCCAATGACCAACCACAACGGACATCTACCTCAACTGTACCACAACCTGCCGAAGCCATAGAATATCAATGGTCGGATGAACTCATCGAGGCCCTCTTGACACTACCCCCGCGTTCCAGATACATCGGCATGTTTTCCATCATTGCAGATCCAGCGGTGAACAATTCCACGCGTGCACACCTATTCGCAGACCAACTCCACGCCAGAGTGGTCCCCATCTCGTGTGTTGTCCCTTTTCGCCCCCCTTCCCACCTCTTTCCTTCCACAACCACGCTGACTTTTCTCTCTGTTTGGCTCAGGGACCATTCACGGCCGATTTCCCTGAACGCGGGCAGCAGCAATTCTTGCGGGTTTAGGTCACATTGCACTTGCCAGGAAGGGTGTCAGGGTTGGTTCGACGTCTATGTCGATGATGACCCGTCACATCCCTACGGTGTGCCAGGCCAACGCATCGGTGTGATCGTCATGCATTGAAGTCCCCCGGACTGAGGCCAGTATACAGCGCGCAAGCCATGCCCCACACCCTCACTCCGACACATATGCTATTCTTGACCACTGTAATCTAGATTTTCTGTCGTGGCCCGATCGTCTTTGGCGGCGTATCCCTTGTACTCCCTACCTTTTACGTTACATCTGTGGGTCTTTGAAACCGTGTGTTTGTGCCATTGCTCTTTATCGCAGTTATCTATCATGAATGCTTCCATTCATATCATCGTCGACCTGCCCTAATCCGCCGAGTGATCTAGTGCATTGTAAAAAGATGCAAGCTCGGTGTACTTGCAAGACCGATGTCAGATTCCTCGTGGATGGTAACGACCCACTTCATCCCGTGTGTTGCGTAAGTTGCCACACATTCCAATTCCAACAACACTTCGATCTTGCCACACGGCGGGCCTCGGCCATGAAGAAGCCACGGACTAGATCCAATCCAATTAAATTACAGTAACTGACCCAACCAATTGAAAATCACGTACGAGTCCTAGTTCGGCCGCCCGAATTCAAACAGGCCTATACGTAGTAACTTAGCTCCGCTGGGTCCGAATCCTTCCGAGTCCTTCATCCCACTTCCAGTCAAACCCGTGGATGTGTGTGGATACAGAGTGTTGTACAATTATTTTTTTCTTGGCTGAGTATGGATTATAAATAACTATACGGGCTCGACCGGCTTCAGGCTTCAGGGTACGGGATAATCGATAATCGATAATCCTTTATCCATCATCCCTTTGAGCTGATTTGCAAGTTGGTTTGTGCGTCTCGCCCACGCTTGCGCCCGCTATAAGGTTTAATATGGACCATAAAGTTTCAGTACTGTAACTGTTCTCGGTCCCGAACGACTTCAGGGTCATTTTGATTGCCGTACGGCGTATTGTAATTTTTGCAAAATGGAATCATCATGACATGACCCACTGTCGACTTGATTTACACAAAAGCTGATTACGGTACTGTCAAGATAATGGGAATTGTCAAAGTTGACTCAACGTTGACCTTCCAAGTTTCCGTTACAGCAAGATTTATAGCAAGATTCCAAACCACGGGCCCCGTTTCCGATTTAGACACGTTAAAGTTGGATGTGGTCTGGCCGGCATTTGTACAGTAACCCCAATTTTTGAAAGATAACCCGTAATAACAAATAATCTTCGAGGTCCGCAAAAATACGTAATGCAGTATTTTCAGGGGCACGTTCCCTTGGCTTGGAGCGACCTCCTTATACACCCAGATGCAAGCTACACCTTATCCAGGCTCAAAAGCGCACGATTAGAAAATTTCTTCTAGGCACGTGAATGAACAGGACTACAGTATAGTAGTAATACCTGCGGTGGCGGTCCGATCGAAGTTGCCTTCCGAGTCGAATTGGGTTTCTCATGCGCTATTTGAACAACTTCCACACGACAACTGGGCGCAAGCGAATGGAGATACTGTAAGTTCAGCTGTGGACCATGGGGGTTTGGCATGATCAAATTTGCCATGTGCTTCGCTGACTGACGCCGCAGCTTGATGTATCTTGTCTTGCGTATATTGAACGGCGTTACTTGCCGTAAATACTTTTTGGCGATTTGCACGTACTTGAAAAAAAAACTGTTTGTCGCTTGTAAAGTTACATAGTAAAAGAAGTTAACGTACTGTAGCGCGGCTGAGCGTTGCGCATGTGAGTTCGGGAAGGAAAAGAGATAAAAGATCTGTAAAGAGGAAAGGTCAGCGTTCGACGAAAGGGTAGGACGTGTGTCGGCTCATTCGCTCGGGCGAACGTCCAGCGCCCTCAGGTCAAAGAGGCTGAAAGAAAGAAGAAAGTGAGAAGGGCACGGTGGCACGCAGAGTGAGAAGGGGAAAAGTGAGCTCCAAGGGGAACTGTCCATTGTGGGTGTCCGGTAGTGTGATTATATACATGATTTGTTGCTACCTACAGTCCGAAGAGAGAACAGTGGATCACATCAAGAAGTGGTCATCACCTCGGCCGACTAATCCGAGTCTGCACGCGCAGCCGCGCTATCCACATTACAGTACTATCAAGTAGTGAAAAGGATCGGTAAGTATGTGTTTTGCTGATGGAACAATGCCATGCGACATGTACGGACTTGTTAAACCTTTTAATCATCAAGACTACAGATATAAGTGGGACTACCAGTGAGAGGGTGACGCACATGGCTGACCGGCTGGAGGTCACTACAAGGAATAGGCACAACGAGTAGTCTGGTCAGGTTCGACCCGTCAGGGAGGGGATTACGAAGAAACGAGGAAAGTAAGACTGGGAATGGGTTAATGGATTTATAGGAAAGGAAAAATGAAGCCATATAACATAGCCAGCCCAGCTCAACAGCAGAACTAGCGACTCTGAAGTACACACTGCCACAATCCCCGATTCGATCTAACCAAGGTCTCACTTGCAGAACTGCCAAACGAAAAAATCGAGCCACGAGCAGTGTGGAAGGTGGAAGCGCAGCCAACTCTTCTGAAGCCTCCGCGATCACATCGGTCTCATAACACGGCGACGCCGAAACACCCTCGGAAACAAGGCATTCCTATAGAAATATACTGTACATTAGTTCCACGGCCAGTGGTCGTATACTTCTCTTACCCATCTTCCTTGTTCACTGAGTTGCTTCCTCGGATCATGGCGTCCGCGTGCCTCATTCTCATCTCACGCTCGTCTCGTACGTGAACCTGCATAGTCGAGATTGAGTCCGACGCAAGAATGAGGGCACATGGATTGGAGATCAAAGTCGCGAATGGGTTTCTCGTGCGCTCGTTCGAACTCAGGCTGCAGTGCGGACTTGAACGGGCTTTCTTTCAAGCAAGTTGGTGTAAACTAATGGCAATAAGCTCAGCTGTGGACAAAAGCCTCGGCACGTCTCAAATTTTTCGGGGGCTTCGCTGACTGATGCGCAGCGCTGTGGGAGCGTTGGAACAAGAAAGATGATGTTAGATGTCCTACACCACGGTAATCTGACAATAACCGGTCCAAAGAGTTTCCTATACGAACGACCGGTATCACGCCAAGTTTCGTTTGGTCGCCCGGTCTCTTCAGATTATTCTTTGACGTCGACCTATCAAACGTAGTGCTATACCACCACATCTAAACGGACCATGTGGTGCAAGGACGTCCAACACTCTCGGCGCGTTTAAACTTTGGGGCGGATTCGGACTGAAATGAGACCCGCGGACCTGCGACGAATGCATCATTCGGCCTCGTGATAACGGTCTTGCTAGTTCTAGAGTTGCAGGATAATTGGATAAGCTTTCTCCATCGCGACTATTAGTAGCAGATGCGCTGTATGCGCTTCGCATGGCCTCACACAAAGAGAGAGATGGTTTGGTGCGGAGGTCTGGGCACATGGGTCATCACCACCCCGTCTTTCTTGGCTGCCCGGAGAGATCGAGCGAAGGGGCTGTGGGCCTGTTCTGATGAACGTGGATACACCAGCTACTAGTAATAAGGACAGGTATGCGTATGCGTTCATTTTACAGTAACACATTAACTGGTCACATGACCAAGTTGAGTGTTCAATTCCCTACGTAGACCATGGTTTCTCCCATGCCTCCTTGTACGGTACACCTCCCGGCGCTCCCATCATGATGGCATGAGGCTTCCATGAGGATGCCCAGCGTCTGGTTTCGACCACATCCTCGTCAAAGCTCACCCGCCTCCTTGCCATGCCTCACTGTCTGTCTTCTTCCACATTCCACCTTTCATCCATTGGAAGGCTCGGCCAATGTCACGGTGTGCCTTGCCGAGAGCCCCGACGCCGGAGGTATGTTCCCTCAGTCTTTGCTACGTCTTATCAGATTCTGAGTAAAAACTCCATGGGTAACAGACAACATAGGCCATCCATCCACATCCTTGACGACGATTCACTTCTCAACGTATTTTATCACTGTCGACCAGTTCTCCTCGATGAAGACGAAACCGGCGACGATACGCGCGTCCTACTGGGCGGAGAATGGGGCCGTGAACGCTGGTGGTACATCCTCACGCACGTTTGTCGACGATGGCGGGAGCTCGTACTCGCGTCGGCATTCCACCTGGGCCTATGCCTTGTTTGCACACATGGCACGCCCGTAGCGAAGATGTTGGCACATTCACCCGCCTTGCCTCTCATCGTGGATTACGTTGACCAGGATCGCGAGATGACCTTGCAAGATGAAGACGGAATACTGATCGCTCTCGGGCACCGTGACCGAATTCGCCGGATCCGCCTTCGTCTCCCTGTTTCAAATCTACAGAGGCTAACCGTGGCCATGGACGAAAAATTTCCAATGCTAGACTACCTTTATATAGGGCCTCCAACCGAGCATAATACGAGCTTGGACTTCCCACAAAATTTTCAAGCACCACATCTACGCAACCTTTTACTGAAGTTTTTCGCCTTTCCTATAGGCATACCACTACTCACGGCTGCTGTGGACATCGTGACTCTCTCTCTTAACTCAATCCCACCCTCAGCATTCTTCCACCCAAATGATTTGCTTCAACGGCTTTCACTTATGCGTCAACTGGAGATACTTGGGATCTCCTTCCAGTCCCCTGCTCCCAACCTCGATTCTGAGATGCCACTATTGGATATCCCGTTCATCACACATGTCACACTTCCAAATCTTCGTTGGTTCGGGTTCCAAGGTACAAGTAACTACTTAGAAGCACTACTCTCCTTAATGGACACCCCTCACCTTGAGAAGCTCCAAATCACGTTCTTCAACGAGACCACTTTTGTTGTCCCTTACCTCCTACGACATTTGAGCACAGAGCGCTTCAAGTTTAACTACGCTAGGTGCTGTTTTTATGAGGAGGGAGTTGCCGTGTGGGTATTTCCCGATGAAGAAACTAGGACATATGCCTTCTGTATGCATGTTATCTGCGAACACTTCGACCACCAGCTATCTTCCGCGGCGCAGATTTTTAGTGTTCTCAGCCCAATGTTCTACGGGGTGCAGCATCTTATTATTCACTACAGGGAGCATGATTTATCATCGATGACTCACCATGAAGCCCGACGCACACGATGGCATGAACTTCTCATGTCGTTCAATAATGTGAACACCCTTCGCGTCCCTAATGGCCTCGTCGGAGAACTCTCTCGTTTTCTACGATGGGATGGTGAAGTACTACCTGAGCTAAATGAGCTCGTCTGTCCTACGAAGCACGGTGCGGGCGGCACATTCAGCCCTTTTGTCGACGCGCGCAACGCTGCAGGCCACCCTGTACGCCTTGTCCGTATGGATTTTCCTGTCGATCCCCCGGCAAACTTAGTCGATTTCCCGCCTACCTTATCTCTTCGTGCCCGTCTGGGTCGTCTCATTCGCCTATGGCCATGAAACACCATGCGTAACGGGCTGCCAGCGGCAACAGGATCACGGTCCAGATATTCCCTTTTACTGAACCCGTTCACATTCCGCCATCAAACACCACGGTGTCAATTTCCACCCACTGGCACCACCGTCGCGATCGAAACTCTTCCGATCTTTATGGCGATTGCCGACAGCATGCCACACACGACCCGCATCGACAGCAGGTTTGTGGATGATGTATCTCTGTTCCTCAGTGCCCCTCGATCGCCTTTTCATCACCCTCTTATCCCTCATTTTCTCGTCACCGTCCTGCGCAGCAGTATGCTGTTCACTAGACAAACCCCACGTGTCCCCGATACTCAAAACATCCACATAGCTCACACTCTGGCACCGAGTTATCAATCCCGTCACAATGATAATCATATTGATCCCCAACGACAGTGCGACACCGAACACACCCCACACGCATGGATCCTTCACGAATGTATGCTGATTTCAACCTCACACATCATTTGCGTCTCTTCTTTTTATTTCCCTTTGCCCGCACCAAGAGATTGTATATCCAGGAATATATGACAGCCTGAGAGCCACTAGCAAATTAGAGTTGCCGCAGCTAAAAGAGGTCTTTGGTTGACGCTTACTTGGGCCGGCAAGGGATAATGGGTGCAAGGCGGCCAATTGGTGAGAGAGAGAAAAAGCGAAGGTAAATGAACTTGATGGGTGAAAGCGAGACTAGGAGTGGGCCACGTGGGAGAAGAGGTGAGCAGCGCGGGCGGGGGTGGGACCGCCTCGCGGCTGCGCATCTCCCGAGCAGTTTGGCACCAGACCAGGTCGCGCACTCTGCGAGGTGGCGCGCTCACAGAAAGGAAATTGACAGCACTCAAAGGACGCGCGGTGGAGGCAGGCGGGAAGAAGGATAGAGGGTGATTCAGACGAGGCCCACAGGGGGAATACAGTCGAACCCCTCATAACCCATACCCCTTCCGGAGCATGCCAAAGATATGTCATTCCAAGGAGTGTGTCCGGTTGGGGGGATTTTACAAGTAGATGAAGTAATATACAAGAATTTGTAACAATTTTCTAGTTCCGGATTCCGGGCAGGTCGCTACTGTATGTGCTCCGGAAGGGTTATGTTATATACAATCTCACGTGACCCTGTGAATCACTAGACCAACCATTGGGAGTTGAGACGATTCGAGTCAGTGACTGGACAATACACTCGCCTAGCATGCTTAGTTGTGCCGTTGGAAGACTCCGTCAACGTGGACACAGTGGACCTCAAGACCGGAAGTGCGTTTTTTGCTTGCTTTGAATCTTTTTTTACTCTAGTGGACTAAGAATACTATTATCCCTCGCTACAGGCCATGCACATCAATCCACATGCTCAACGACGACACCCTTCTCAACATATTTTCCCTCTATCCACAGGATATTGTTGCGGCATATGAAGATTTGTCCTCTTGGCCTGAATGGGACAAAGCACATTGGTGGTACAAACTTGTGCATGTCTGCCGACGATGGCGGTACCTCATCCTTTCCTCACCAGTTCGCCTCAGCCTCCATCTTGTTTGCACGTATGGCACACCTGTGGCTGACATGTTGGCACACTCTCCACCCCTTCCACTTATCATTGCTTACCTGGACGCGAATCGCAATGTATCCGTTGAAGATGAAGAGGCTATACTGCTTGCACTCCAAGATCGGGATCGTGTGTGTCGTATTGGCCTTATGATGCCTGCCATGAAACTGTTAAACCCAATCATAGCCATGGATGGGCAATTTCCCGTTCTAGAACGCTTGTTCATCTGGCCTCTGACCCATGACAACATGAGCTTAATGCTCCCCACAAGATTTCAGGCACTGCATCTACGCATGCTCTCACTCGACCACGTAGTCATTCCGGTGCGATCCCCGTTACTTACGACTACTGTCGGCCTTGTCGAACTCGGACTTTGGAATATGCCGCTACTCGCCTCTTTCCGCCCAAGTGATCTGGTAGTACTACTTTCCTCCATGCCTCAGCTGGGGAGCCTTGCGATCGGCTTCAAGTCCCCTGTTCCCACCGGTGATGTGGAGAGGCAACTGTTGCATACCCCGATCAGAACACCCGTTACCCTTTCCTAACCTTCGCCTGTGTTTTTTTCGGTGCGGGAGCGCCTACTTAGAAGGCTTCCTTGCCCGAATCGATACTCCTCTCCTCGAGGTGCTCAATATTTGGTTTCACAACCAACTTAACTTTACCGTCCCACATCTCTTGCAATTTATAGGCAGAACGGAAAACCTCAGGTTTGGCTCTGCCACGCTTAGTTTCCATCGGGAATACGTCACTCTGACGGCGGACAACGATGAACAAAACAAATTTTGCCCTTTTGGTGTGACGATCGGTTGCAGACACGTCGACTGGCAAGTCTCAGCCACAGCACAGGTTTTTGGTGCGCTCGTGCCAGCACTCCGTAGTAGAGCATCTTTTTCTTAGCTCTGATGATCATAACGTATCATCGGAAGAGCGCAACGAGGTCGATCGAACCCTGTGGCGTGAAGTTCTCAGGCCGTTCAGCAGCGTCAAAGTCCTTCACATGGACGATAGGCTCATCAGGAATCTCTCCAGTTCTCTGCAGCCAGAAGACGGAGAACCTCTGGAGCTGTTGCCCCAGCTCAAGGAGCTCATATATTCTAACGGGAGTGCCGGCGATGCATTTACTTCGTTCATCCAATCGCGCCAGATGGTGGGTCGCCCCGTGGCCTTGACCCATGTCGAAGAGTTTCTGCCATCTCCGTGGGAGCTGTAAACCATAAGACGTAAGCAAGGCATTTTTTTTTTTAAAACTCCATCGACATCTATCCCAAGTTACTCCTACCAGTAGCCGCACTCACGGCACCTGTTACGCGCGCACTTTTTCACCAGTATTCAGTTACGTCCACACCCAAATGATCAAGCGCATCTCCTTCACATATCAGCTTCGCTACTTCCGGGTCGTCTCGACTTTGAAGTCGATCGATCATCGATCATCGTTTTTTTTTAAGAAATACGATGCTGTATGAGTTGGATCTCGCTAGAATCGGCGGCTAGATCCCATCACCACTCATCGCGTAAAGCACTGCTACTCGACACCCGGCACCCGGACCCGCTGGGCCCCCTCTGAGCGCTTCCGATCTTGGAGATGAGGTTTCCGAAGCCATATACTGTATTAGTATCATACCCGGGCCATTGGTATATCTCATCCTCATCTTCTGTTGGTCTATTCGATGTTTCGTTTCCTCTTACTGTGACTTGGACTGTAGTAGAGGCCACACAGACTTTATATCATGATATGTCTACGTCGGTCTTCCTTGCCATAGGCTGAGATTGTGCTCATGAAGTAGTCGGGTATATGATACGTCAACTCTCATGCTGGCGTTTTCCTGCAGAAACCGAGTCCTTTCAGGTATCTTTTTTGTCAGGACCATCCCAAGTCACCGCGAACTACTTCGAATATTGGTAGAAATGATCATACGATGTCATTCGAAGGTTTCGAAAAGGTAACACAACAGTCACTCACACAGTCACACTACGAGTATAGGTAAATAATATTGAGTCGTGGAACCTGAACTACGACACTTGGGAGTTGTCGTCGTTCTCAATGTCCGATTCGTTGCGGAATCATCCGAAGCTGATGTCCGCAAACTGGCGGCCTGCAAGAGCCCTATCCCATACCGCACGCCAACTCTGCGTGCTTCCTGCTGTCAATGAGTGACGGTTTGTTGTCCCTCCGGGTGCGTATCCGTGGAAAAGAGGGTGATCTTGCGCGGTCAACGTTACCTCTACCTCCGGGAAGTGCCCTGGCATGAAGTTCTTCGACGTTTGCGGCATCGCGGCGACTGGGTCGAGGTTGATCATATGTTCATCGACAAAAATGTTGTCGCCAAGTGTGATCCTGGCGCGTGCGATGGGCTTGCCCAGATTGTCGCAGAGGTCATGTCCTTGTGATTGAAGAGCCTCGTCAGGGTAAATGGTCACGTCAAGCTTCGCACCAGGATGAAACAAGGATTCAAGGCGATCTGAAGTAAATGGCTGCATTAGGTGCTCTGGAAGGGCATCTGCCACGGCAATGAGGCCGTTTTCCAGCCCTTCCGCGATGACAGATTCGCTTCCCTTGATAAGCTCGTAGGTGACTTCGCCTGCTGACAGCTGTGCGTTAGGCGCCTTGACGAGTACATGATCAATATGCATTTCCTGTCGTGTGCCGTACAGGTAGAATGGCATCCTTGAAGGGTAGGCGATATCAAGATGACGAGAGGACAGCGGCCGATCCTTGATGACCCTGATGTTTGTGACCTCGGCTTCCGCAACAGCGCTGACACTACGTAGAGATGACATTAGCGACGACCACACGGGTTGATAATGGAAGAGGTACCCGTCGGAGGTCAGCTTCGATATCATACACTTAAAAGTTTGCCGCCGAATAATAGTTGAAAGCTCTTCTCTCTCCGACGTGCACACCAGATAGGTAGAAGTGGGATCTGCCCTCTTTGCGTCCAAGTAAGCCTTGAGACCGGCATCCGATAGTTCGCCCTTTAGAATGCACTGTCGACGCTGACTAGCCGTACCAAAACAGGCCAGGTGGACCAAGCTGACGGGACTGCTGCCCTGTAGAACAAATGCTCTTAGCGCAGACTGGGATTTGTTGCGCGCCACGGAGATCTATTCACGCGGAATTGATTCGAACCCGAAGAATATCGCTGCGCATAATGATATCATACCTCAACTTCCTCCTCGGCCACTTTACGGAAGGTATCCGCAAGGACTTGCTCAAAGTTAGAATGCGAAATGAACGGCGACATCGAGACGTTCACGAGGATGACAAGGTCCTCTTGTCCTCGGAGGCCAAGGCGCTCCTTGAACTTTGTGAGGCACGCTCCATATCCCTTCTGTGAGAGCTTGCTGGTCATGATGATGGCCTTCTTGCTCTCGAGCTTCTCGCTCATCTTCTTAAGCGAGAGCCTGTCGTATATGCGAGAATTCAGAGCATTTGCCTCCGAGACGTCCTGATTGACGACCCCATCAACGCGGAAATTGCAGGCGAATGAATTGACCACGAGATCGGAGCCCATCTGACGCATGAGGGTGCATGCTTTGGGATCTTTGGCGAGCACTTCTCGAGTGCGCTTGAGGAGAGTGTCCCGTATGAAACGACGTTCCTCGTTCACCGCTTTCGCCGATGCGTCTGGGTCCATTTCGCTCGGCAATATCCGGAACGGGACGACGACGAGGTTGGGGTGATCAAGAGACATAGTTGCCCAGTGTGCATACATCTGGCAACAAAACACTTATTAACCGCGCAGATACGGGGCAAGGGAAACAAGACTCGCCCTCGTGGATGTGAACACAGACTGCCCCAGAAGGAAACCATACCCGCCCTTGTGCAAGCCGATTACTTCATGTCCTAACCACACAGCCAACGGTGCAGCACCTGGTTTGCTGTGACGAAACGTAAGTGCATTTGCCTGTTGTACGTAAGTTATACCATGTACACACCTCCCTTCGAGACCATAAACGCCCATATCCATTGTGTCCGCTTCCACTGAACCGGTAACGGGACTTTTCCAAGTGACCAAGAACCGCAGACGACCATCCCTGTAGCACAAGGCGCCTGCGGGAAACGGCGTGTAGCCGCTCTTGTGTGGATCAACGGTGACGGAATCCGCGAAGCGCAGATGGCGCAGCTCGTTCTCAGTGTGAGGGTTTAAGAAGAGCGCTGGGTCGTCGAGGCGGCTTTCAAAGCCTGAGCTGGCGGGATTGGGCACGAGCATCGATGTGAAGTACCCTCCCCAAGCTGCGTCAGCGTGGATTAGGAAAGATAATCCGAGCTTCTGATACTTCCGGCGGAGCGCAAGGACTTTGGAAAGTGGGTCGACGGAGCCATGTTCAGTGGTGCCCATAATTACGACAACGGCGTAGACAGCCTGGCGGTGCAGAAGGGACTCTGCGAGGAGCACATCCAGTGCCTGACAATCCATTCGCGCTTGCTCGTCGACAGGAACGCCTATGATGTTTCTTGATCCGATTCCAGTGACGGCTTCCAAATGGGGATTAGTAGTTGTACCTCGTAATTTAAGATACAGTACTCACCCGCACCTTTCGGCCATGAGTAATGGGCGGTGCCAGCGCATAGGTACCGCGGCTGGCGTTGAATTTCGTAATATTTCTCGAGGTCATCTTTACCCGTCGTCTGGATGAGGTATTTGTTTAATATAGGCTGTAAAGCCAGGGATGAAAGCCCAAATGTCTCCGCGATGCGATTTAAGAGAGAGAGGATCTCATCGGGAGTCAAGTTAAGAAGATCCCATGCCTCGCAATCTGCCAGAAATCTTTCTTCCCTGGTGCAAAGCCTGAGTTTGAAGTGCGTGGCGACATGCGCTAGACAGGGCTCGTTTTCGGTTGCTCTTTTCAAAGCCAGTGGATAAAACTTCAGGTTTCGCGCTGCGCAAGTAAGTACGGACTAGAAAGACATAGCACAATCATACTCACCAACCCTGACATCAAGGAGAGAACTATCGTCAGTAATATCTCAACAGGATAACGTGATGGGCCTTACCACATCGACTCCATGTTTGCGATAGAGCCGCCACATGTAATATGTCCCCACGCTGTCGGTCCCTCCAGTGATGGCGGCCTGGCGCCCAATTGTGCGTTGTATCCGAGCATACCGCAGAGCTGTTGTCCGACGTCATATTCGATGATATGAGTGAGAGGGCCAGACTCAGGAGAGATATTGTTAGGATTGTACATGAGTCCGATAAGGTAACCCAACGTCGCCGGCATGGACACATCATTTACCATATGGGCCATGTATCGAGGGGAATAAAATGGGACAGTGTGTTGCGGGAGAAGCCGGGAAAGAAATGTGACGTTAGTTCTGAGTATAGACATACTCTTCCTGAATGCTGGTGAAGAAGCTATCCTTGTATCAACGAAGTCCTGTATAGTCAATATGATGATCGTGCCATTATGTTACGATGACGAAGACGATATACGAACCTCGTCGTCTTGAGAGAAGTTACGCCTGCATTGGACTAGGTCATTCAGAATGATCTCCACATACATTTTGAGGTAGTCAGTATTCTCGGCTTTAGGGCCTAAGAACCAGGCGCAGGCAGCCTCGTAAGCGTCTCTCAGCGAGCCGGGAGCAGAGAGTGGTTCTGGCATCGCAGGACCTCGCGTATTGTTTAATAAAACCGAGCTGAAACTAGGGAGCCATTTCATCACCTTGGCGGTGCAAATGGTCATGGTCAACAAACGATGGTGGAGTACAGGCTCCACGTAGAGGGTGCTCTGGACAGTCAAGGAGCCATCGTCGATATATTTATACCAAGGCTAGGGATCTGGGGTCCAGCCTTCCAGGAATGTAGGTTGAACCATCAGGAAAACCTCCCCAGCTAGCGAGCACTAAATCCGGTCTAGCGAGGTCTACTAGCCACTAAACAATTGAAACAACTGACTTTGCGGGGATTTTGTTTCAACGTCGTCCTTTTTACCCCGGCGGGCGTGTAGATGCGGCCTATCGAGCCCGAGATCTCGAGACATCACAGATAGTGAGGCAGTTGTCTAGTGTACCGGCGCAGCGCAATTGCTCTTTCCCACACAGTCATGAGCAGTTCTGGGATGTGGGCGGAAGCACGGGAGGCGGAGCAGTGTGAGCACCCAGCGTTGATAGAATAAATGGAGAAAGTGGGCGTCCTCTGCAGATACGACGGCTGAGGTGTTGACAGGTCACCGAGAGTGAGTGGATCTTTCGGGTGAGGCCTGTGAGGGACTGGCCCGGGCACGCGCGGGAAAGCGTATTGCAGCGGAGATGAGTGTTTGCTTACAAATCATGTTTGTTCCACTAGACTTTGCCGCGTTTTTTTTTCAACGATGTCCTTTTTACCCACTCACACGCGCAATTGAAGACTTACTATCTCTTAGTAGTTAGAATGCTGTATCGTAGCCATCGGCCTCCGCTCTGCCTACGAAAAAGTGCCGAACCGTCCGCAGGCACTTTAAAAAGCCATCCAAAAAGTCAAGTATGATTGGATACATTACATCACTATCGACGCGAAAAACTGACTTATGGAGTTACCAAATGGCCAGTGGCGTTATTATTGGCCACAAGGTCTTCGCGTTTTCCATTTCACATTTCCAGCCTCTCCAATCTCGGATTACCCACTGAAGCCCCGCTCTTCCGCACCACATTCTTTGATAACTACCCCCCTGGTGATCCACCTGCCCTCCAAACCAGGGACATCCCCATTAATCGAGATGAGATACTGTAGCATCGCCCTTGAGGCATGTCTGGGCAATCTGCCCCAGGCACCTTCGGCCAAGGGTACCTCCCGATCAAATGGACAGTGAAGACTCACCCCGGGCCCCAGGACGCCTGTTGCGGTTCGGACTGATCCATTTCCAGGCGCGCACTCATGTCGTGGAGAAGACGCTGTTCCGCCTCCTGCTTTGCCCGCCTCGAGGGCATGTCAGATGACAGCGTCTGACTGGCCAGCCATGATCCTTCCGACTTGTCCTGCACCGTCTCTTTTCAGACTGAGGGCGCCCCGCGGAAGTGTGTTCGGAGACCATTTTGGCCCTTTGAAGCCAGCTCATTCTATGAGAGGACGATGATAACAGTGTTCCAGAAGATCGGTTTCTTGTGGCACAACTTTTCGAGTCCGGGCAGGTGGGCGAAGATGCTCTGGCAGTGTGCTGGGGCGACCCAAGTTAAAGTCTATAGCCTGACATACGACCCCTGAGGCTCCAACACGCGGCAGTGAAGATAAGTGAATCCATGGAATCCCCCGCAGAAACCACTGGCACCTCCAGCCTCACCCCACGAATAAATGCATAAGCGCCATTCTCTGTATGCAATTGACAATTGCTTTGGGGATGGCAAGCAAGCTTATCTCTATTTTTCCACAGCTCAGTGCGTCAGTCGGCGAAGCACGCGACAAATTTGGACATTCCAAGTGCCAAGCCGGAGTCCATTGCCAAGCTCTTCGCGCGTTAATTTAAGAGATAGGCATATGACCCTTGCGATGATCCGCGAGAATGTTACTATCAGCCTCGAGTACACGCACATCAGGAAAAATCCGATTTGCTAGCGAGGGCTAGCGAGGGCTAGCGAAGATAAGTGTCAATAATCATTACGTACGCCTTCCGTCATCAAGGCACTGCACATAAAATATTTCTAAATTATCAATAATCGTTACGTACGCCTTCCATCATCAAGGCACTGCACACCAAAATATTTCTAAATTATTAATAATCGTTACCAATACCATACACATCTCTCTAACATACTACCCAATGTTCTGCCGCAGTGCCGCATAAACAAAGCTGGTGCGGTCACCATACAACTCATGCGCACCCCTGCAAAGCGGGCGCCCTACAAGTCACACATCACGCGCGCCCGATGGGCAACCACTATTCGCGCAACCCGAGAAAGGAGCAAGATACTGCAAGGGAGCAGCCTCCGAAGCAGTAGCAGCAACGATGATAGAATACTTCATAGCATCGTTCTCCTCGAGAGTCTTGACAAGCTGGGCAATACTAGGGCGCTTCTCGCCAACAGCAACATAGACACAGTAGAGCTTCATTTCCTCATCCTTACCCTCGTTCCAGCACCTCTAGTTGAGGATGGTGTCAATGGCAACAGCAGGTTTGCTTGTCTGACGGTCACCAATGATAAGCTCACGCTTGCCACGACTGATGGGCACCATTGCGTCGATGGGCTTAATACCAGTCATCATGGGCTGGTTCACGGAACGACGAGGAAGAATTCCGGGAGCCTTCAGAGTGGCAAGACGGCGCTCGGCAGCTTGAATGGGGCCCTTGCCGTCAACTTGAATGGGATTACTGAGCGCGTCAACGACACGACCGAGGAGTGCAGGGCCGACTGGAACATCGACAATCTGGCCAGTGCGCTTGACGGTGTCGCTCGCCCTCCTTGATGAGACAGTCGTTACCGAAAATCGAGACACCGACATTGTCGGCCTCCAAGTTCGCCTACATCTCTCTACTGCGGTCGCCGTACAACTCATGCGCGCCCCTGCAAAGCGAGCGCCCTACAACTCACGCGTCACGTGCGCCCGACGGGCACCCACGCTCGGTTTGACGAACGCAGTTCTGTGGGGCGTGCATTGCAAAAATATCAATTACACCCATGAAAGCGGCAAGCTACTGTAAGTTAGCTATAGACGAGGAGAATTGGTGACATTGCACGCGTGAAATGTGCATGGTGGCTGGGCGGCGGACTTTGAAATTTGACTTGTTGAAATTTTTAACAAGTCCACTTCAACACAACCGTCAACCGCTTACGCTCTGTGTCGCTACCCACCACTCGTGTATTTTTGAAGCCACTCTTTCTCGATTCTCGATTCTCACAGTCACTCAGGGTTTTGTATTCCTTCCAACTGACAAAGGGTAATCTATGAGGGAGTCTTTTCATACATCCCAAGCTCGACCCTTTGTTCACGCCGGTCGTCCTCACCCACCCTCGACCACGTACCCGCGCCTCTCCGCAGCGATCCGCGCATATGCCGACGGCTATATCGTCATTGTCACGCGACACACTCCCACCAACGGCGGACTTGCAGAGCAGTTCAGCAGGGACAACGCAGCTAGATTCCTGCCCACCTCGAAGATTGTGGCAGGCCCACGGTGGTGATTGAGTCTATCTGTATTCAGTACAGTACTGCACCGCTAAGTGATGATCCCCAGCTGTAGTCGTAACTTCTCATTACGATTGCGCAGGCTTTGAATACTTTGCAAATCCCAAGTCACGCCAAGATGGGTTCATCACATGGCAAATGGACGGCCAACCGACGATCAGGATGGGTGCAGGTGCAGTCGGACCTGATCAGGGATCGGATGGCTCTGGTGTCAGTGCGCGATTAATACCTGAGGAACCTATGGTAAGGTCATATCACTCATCTACCTTATATCTGCTCATCGGTTGTGTCTAGTCAATAGTTATCAACTCGGGCATGTCGCGTATGTCATCTACTTATCCTATTTGATACGGCCACTCTAAACATCCATTGCAGCGAATTGGCAGTCGATCGATTTGTCGACGATGACGTTCCCCTCCGAGATGCTCGTCGACTACGTGCGTGTGTACCAACGCACTGGCCAGACGAATATCGGTTGCGACCCACCAGACTATCCTACGGCGGACTATATCAATAGGCATTATGAAGCATACAGCGGTCTGTGTTGTTCCTACCAAGTCACGATTTTCGTGTTCCCTGACAGTCTTTTCACGTAGATCCACAGTTGCTGTCTTGGACAACAGGACCCGCTGGCGCGAACTATTCGTTCCCCAAGAAACAGCTAGTGCGTCTTTTAAAATCCCGTCTATGTTTGGTGTCTTAAGGGTCGTAGAAACACGTCATCATACGCGTGGTGACTCTCAGACCCACGCTGACGACCGTGCTGCCGATAAGGTAAGTCAACCACAAACACAAATTGGTGTGCTGTCATCGAATTGACACAACGTGCCACCCACTTACGCACAAACTAAGCGCAAACGGTTGTTTCACCCCGATCTACATCGTTTGCCATCGCCTCGAGGCGATGCAATGTACCAAATACCTCGATGCAAACCACCGCTCGGACGTACCGATCATCGCGACCCACCCCAAGGCACCTAGTCTACCACAAACCGAACTCCGAACACATTTTCTTCCAAGCGCCCCTCCTGCAAGCGGGCGCGTTCCTGGTGTTTTAGTTTTTCATTTCGTCAGAAATTATTATCCCGCTGATCTCCTGTGGCATTTGTGGCTTTCTCCTTTTCCCCGCTTTCTCGGATAAGCTAGCATGTTGGGCTAATCAAGGCACAAGGGTATTGACTTGGAGGGTGGCATCTCGTCTAGTCGGACCGCACTGGGATTTCTCCCGTCTCGATTGCATACTTCTGCTGATCAGGCTACCTCGACGCGGGTTTGTCATCGTCGAAGAGATCCTGTGCCCCAATCAAGTAATGTCACTAGCGCTCGGTCGGACTTGGTGTCGGAGGCCTTCCTTTCGTCCTCGCAAAGACGTAAAGACGGAGGCTGTTCAGTGTATCCCCAAGTCGATGCCTCGACCACTGCCATCACGTTTAGTCCTGGAGTTGCTGGATCAAGCCTTTATTCAATTGTACAAAGCGTCTCTCGATGAAGATGATCCTCCGTGCGCCTCTGGAAAGGCACGGAAAGGCCGGCGCCCCAACGACTAACTTAGTGCATTTCCTCGCGTCCTCGAGTCGCCTTGTTTCTTGCTGCCCCAACATTTCCGTGTTTCTGTCTATTATTGCCTACTTAATTATTTGGCTTTCCCCCACCTGTCAAATACTGTAGGTTGTTACCCGATATTGACTTACCGTGGGGGGTTGGCTCATCGGTGATGTAGATCTAGAGGAGATCTTGTATTCGCTCAGGGATCGCCCGTTCGGGACGTTCGTGCGCTCATCCAAGACGCGCGCAATGTTTGCGATGCGCGCATGCACAATGGTCGGTGCGCCACTGAACGCTAAACAAATGAGAACCGTAAGTTTTTATTTTATTTTCCTTTTTCTCCCACCTCTTCACATATCACCCGTTTTTTTGTTTTCTTTATTGACTGCGGAGCTATTAGATCATTCGGCACATGGGAACGATGGATCAACCGTGGAATTGTCCCCATGGCCGGCCGACGATGAAACATTTGTCAGATGTCGGGGCAGTGGAGAGGAGGGAAGAGAAAACTATTTACTGGGCTTCAGTACAATGTAGACATAGCCCGGCTGGCATGTAGTTATTGAAAAATAAACACTCAATTATTGCACATTATTGAGAAAATAGTGAAAAAAAAACATATAATCTATTGCTAGAATCGCGGGTTAAACTAGCGACGATAATACGAATTTAGAAATAATCTTCGCTCGCTAGTGCTCGCTAGCCCTCGCTAGCAAATCAGATTTTTCCTGATGTGATTCGAACCCGAAGAAAATCGCTGCGCATAATGATATCATACCTCAACTTCCTCCTCGGCCACTTTACGGAAGGTATCCGCAAGGACTTGCTCAAAGTTAGAATGCGAAATGAACGGCGACATCGAGACGTTCGCGAGGATGACAAGGTCCTCTTGTCCTCGGAGGCCAAGGCGCTCCTTGAACTTTGTGAGGCACCCTCCATATCCCTTCTGTGAGAGCTTGCTGGTCATGTTGATGTGAGATGGATGGACAGCTGGGTGGATCACATACGGT
Source organism: Russula emetica (assembly GCA_015178925.1). Lineage (NCBI taxonomy): Eukaryota > Fungi > Basidiomycota > Agaricomycetes > Russulales > Russulaceae > Russula > Russula emetica. Next base: position 116,205 of record WHVC01000059.1, read on the forward strand.
ATGAGGGCGCGTCCAAGTAATGCTCTATAGATGAGTCAGAGTTACCGTGGTGGGTGGTCTGCCTTCAAGCGCACGTCAATGACTCGAATGAGGTAAGTAACTTGCCAGTAACAGGCTCCCAAAACACCCAACTTCCTGCTTCAAAAAGGGCCTTTGAAGGTGTTTGCATGTGAGGTTGTTGTTCCGAAATGCAGCAATAGCTTCTGCTATCAGTTACAGCCTCTGCTATCAGTTACAACTAATAGCGCAAGCTATAGCAGCATTTCAGAACAACAACCTCAAGCCTCAAGGCTCATGCACAAATGCCTTAACTTATTTCCTCTTGCCCACACCGTGACCATCATGCCTGGCATTATGATGATTGGAACCACACCTGCAGCTAATTGAGCTGTGACAGGGATTTTATGTGACAGAAAAGTGACCAGAGTAGGATTTGAAACCAGGCCACCCCCGGATATATACCAGGTGCTCTAACCACTGAGCTACCCAGCCTTGGGTCTATATGTCTTTTGTTTTATCAGAAGCAGCGTAACGATGCAATTGCCAATTGTATGCAACAAGAAATTACCTTGGCAAGTCCATTATCGACAAGAGGGGTCTCCATGTTCCAGAGTTTGTGTCACTATGTGCGATCGACCTGACTAAGAGCGAGACGCTCCACTGCAGGGAACAGTTGACTACTGTAAGCGCATACTAAAAGATTACCTCACGAGGATACCCCTCCACGCGAACTTCTTTACTAGAGAACATGAATTAGCCGTGTCGGACCTGTTTTCTGTTCCCATAAACTGAAACAAAAACAGAAGTTGATAAGTCAATTTGGAGGTTCTCGAGGCGAAAAGTGGTGAGTCAACGAGAAACCTCTTCCAAGTGCTGACACGCGCTAACACCTTGAGATACAAACCAGCGAAGATTTGGAAGTGTAACACGCGTCATGATTGACATACGCATCGGTTGCCTCTCCACATCACGGTTGGGAACAGGAAATAAATAGACGATCACGAGTGTCTCTAATGCCTTCCACACCCACCCCGCAAGACAACATGCCATCGAAACCGTCACGCCAGACATGATTGCCTGGGAATGCGGCGCCCGAACACAATCGGTGGAATATGTAGTGTTGGAATGTCACAGATACTATACCCAAAGTGCCAAACACCTCCGGGTGCTTGGCCACCCCGGGACTCTCGCCTGGCTCGATCTACGCACACCCACAGTGCTCAGTAGGGCTCTTACGCTTCCTCGAAGAGATCAAGGCCTGCGCGAAGCCAAGGACCACATGGGAGCCCGGATAGCCACCCTTTTAAACCCCCACTCAGACGCGAGCGGTCACGCGGACCCAGCCTGGGCCCAAATGACTCCTATAAGCTCGGAAAGCCAGTATACACCCTCTTATCGTACCTCCAAACCCCCCTCGCGGGTAGCTCCAGTAACACACCCTACCTAGTCGTAATGCTGTATAGCGACCGCACCTGTATCACGCCTGCGGAATACAAACTCGGATTTAAAATAAATAAAAATAAATAAAAAAGAAGCGTCTCTAGCTGAGGTATGACTGAAATCCGTTGAAATGGAGATTTGGCGGTAGTTGGATGGGTGGCTAACGATAATACAGAGCGAGATGGGGTTCACGGAGCTCATAAGTGAGATCTATCGGAAGTGCAAAACCTCAGTTTGGGATGGAGAAGATATGGCGTTCAAAATTTGACGGCCATGATGAGCCTCTACAGACTCGGAACAACTTGAAGGGTCATAAAGCGCATGCGGCACACGCTATCACGGCGGGGTGTGCACAGATTATTCCTCCTTCATCTAGAAGATGAAGAGGGAATAATCTGCAACATCTTTACCGAGGAAATCAATAATGTGCAGAAATGAGGTGAATGCGCCAGCATGTCAACAACGGGCGTGCCATGTGCACAAACGAGGCAAAGGCTCAGGTAGGAGGCTGACCCAAGTATGAGGTTTCACCATCTTTGACAAACGTGCGCAAGGCTTGTACCACCAGAGTTCGCGATCTCTTTTCATTTTTTATCCGCGGAAGATAAGAAAAATGTCACCTTCGTCTTCACCTAAAAGAACCGGTCGATATAGGGAAAATAGATTGAGAAGAGAAACATCATCGAGGAGGTAGATAGATGCGTTAAGTCGACTGATGCCAGTGGACCAAGTAAGATCACAAGCTGATCTTCATAACAGGAGCAAAAAGCGTATTCCTGTCGTTGAGACACATGGCCCGGCGTTGTAAATCTGCTGATGACTTTGGGGGATTGGAGGAGAGTAGTAGTGGACAAGCTGAGACCCATGCCAGGGACAGGGAGGTAATTGAAGACAGACGTTGGCGCCTCGAGTGGAGGCACTCGCCACACCAACTGTACAGTTCTGTCGAGGCCTAACTTACGGCGAACTCCGACCCCTCTTGTCAGTTTCGGAAAATACCGTCGGACGACGGGTAAGTTACTACCTCACTTGCCTCACACTTTGACGACAAATTGTCCAAGCGACATTGTTCCCAAAGAAATTCAAACGAATAGCCCACGATCTTACTCTCCTCAGTTCTGCTTTATCCAGACTCGAGTCTGACCGGAGAGCACCCACACCAATACCCACCATTGCTAATACAGTATAACCAGTTCGGGATTGTATGCACATTTGACTTATTCGATTTTGCGTTGCCATGGACATACTGTACACGTTCCCGTCTACCTTAGTACTCCGTTCACAATGGTAGACACCACACAGACGATATTTAGCGTTATCTATTGGCAATTGAAATATACTCTGACATAGTACACACCATGACAATATCGTAGTCTAGTTTACGTGCCCGAAAAACCAAGATGATATTCCAACTACTAGTAAAGTGTGATTTTTGAGGGATATCCGATGTCGCAAGACCCTGGACGGAAGGTCATAGCCGTGGTGGGGATGTAAGGCGGCAGGATAAGGGAATGGGAAGCAGTCCGAGCAATATATGAACTGCTCGGTGGTTCGGGTGTAGGAGCCGGGTTTGAGTATCGATGTCATTCCCAGCTTCGCCGCTCGCTGATGTGATCGCGGGGTCGTTCGAGGATGGCTTCGAAGGTCTTGGTCTTGGCCTATGACGACGGACTAGGGTTACAGGGCGACCTGCGTTCTGGCGGGCATCAATGAATGAGGTGAATGCATCACCGGTATCGCGACTTCCTATATATATGAGCTCCTGCAGTTCAGGTAAAAGCTCATGAGGAAGTTCTCCGTCCTCCAGTCGTAAACAACGAGAGTTCCTCGACGAGCCCATTGTCGACGCGAAGGGTCTTCACGTCGCTAAACGCAGAAGGTTGCGCCACTCGATCCGGTCGACATCGTTGTGCTCTTCAGATGACCGACCATGGACCTCGTGTCGAAGAGTGAGGCGCTCCACCGCAGAGAACACTTGGCTAATCGCATTGCAAATTTGTGCCGCGGAAGACACCTGCCAGTCAAGGTGCCGGCAATCAATCGATACAAAGAAGGGATACCTGTCGGCCCCACGGAAAGACATCAGTACATGGATTTCCTTGCCCTTGAACTTGATCATGGCATTGTCGAACCTGAAGTTCTCTGTTGTGTCCATAAACTACGCGAGACGTGGAACGGAAAACGTGAGTTGCTTGAAGAACAGAATTTACAGGTTTTCGAGGCGCGGGGTCGTGATCCGACAAACAACCGCTTCCAAGTAAGCGCTAACGCCTTTGAACCAGAAGAAGCGAAGGTAAGGAAGGGTAATGTGTATCGTGATTGGCGCATGTGTGAGTTGCCTCCCCACAAGACGGTTGGAAACAGGGAATGTGAAGTGGATCACGAGACTCTTTAGCTGGGGCATAGATGAAATCCATTGAAGCAGGACATTTGGTTGAAAGTAGGCGGATGGGTGTTTTAGCACAAGACAGAGTGTGACAAGGCTCACGGCGGTCGGGAGTAATCGAGATTGTATTGGACAGGCGAAGCCCCGCAGTGCAAGGTGACGTAGAAGTGGTGCTTGAAGTGTTTCTGGGAGCTCCAAGACCGTGCCGTACTTCGGCGAAGAATCCACAATCAGGTATTCCAAGATCGGGAATTCCCCATCAATTGCCATGACAAGCTTCTGCAGATTCCGAACAGGCAAGACAAGGCGGAGGTGGCGGACGCGATGACGCTGCTCGAGAGCAAGCAATACCCCCTCCTCATCTTCTGCAGTGATGCCATCTTTACTGCTGTAATCAACAGTGAGCGGAAGGGGAGATGAATATGCGAGCATGTTTCCGACGGGCGTGCCATTCGTACAGACGAGTGAAAGACGCAGGTAGGATGCCGAACCAAGTATGAGGTTTCGCCATCTTTGGCAAACATGTGCGAGTCTATACCACCAGCGTCCCTGGACCCATGGTGCCCTCCCCCCGTGGAGACGCTCATAGTCATTCCGGTCTTCGCCTAAAAAAAATGGCCGATAGAGGCAAAATATGTTGAGCAGAGAATCATCATCGAGGATATGGATCCATATGTGTGGACTGGGAAAATTTATTACCCATTAATCACAAGCTGGTAAACATAACAGGAAGAAACGTACCTCTGCCGTTGGAACATGCCACATATTGTACCTCGGCCGATTCTTTCAGTGGATCGAAGGCGAGAGGTGGTTGATAAGCAAAGACCCATGTTGGCGAGCAAGTGTTGGATGTGGTTGGAGAGAAAGATTGGCTGGTCTCGTGCGGTCGTCGCGTAACCCTGATAGGTGTCCAGGGCCCTCTTCGCAGATCTAAATTTCGGCATCAGCCGCCCTTAACCTGCTGGAAGGTGTGCGTACTGAACGCTGTGATCTCGAGATCTTAACTTTCCTCTATCACCTAGCTGCTAGCAAATACTAGTATAACTGACTTGAAGCCACAATACTTGGATGCCTCGTGTACTCCTCAATTTCCTATCGCATCATCTCTCTGTAACTCCCTCTTTCAAATGCATGGTTCACGGTTCAGAACGTTTCAGTAGCCTGATATCACCCAATGCCGACTCGATTGAAGGGGGCTAAAAAAATTATTTTTCTTCTTGGTATGCCGTATAAGACTCGAGATGTCTCCCTGAGTGCTACTCGGCTGAGCCGTATCATCACCGTATATCGTAAGATATCATCCCGGCAACCCGATAGCGGGCGGGATCGACGTCACGCATGCCTAAGAAAAAGAAGGGTACAACTGAGGTTGAAAAAGAAAGCAACGATCCCATCAAAACAATAAGGAAAGAGAAGGGAGTAGCTGGTATTAACGTATGTTTGAGTCAACTTCCCAGGCGTGCGCCTGGAAAGTGATGTCGGATACAATGACAACAAAGTTCATTTTATAACAAGCAACAGAAAGGTTCGTAAATCGTCGGAAAAGAAGCGTCTCGTTACAGAAGCCGAGTTTGAAAGGGAGGGAAAGGGTACTGTATGGAATGATTCGAAGTTCGTCTATTAAAACTCATAGTTAATCATAGCATCAATACGGAGAGAAGCATCCCGCCAAGAGGAGAGTTCACAATGTACCGCTAGACGACACCCTGATGGTAGCCGCACGACTTTTTATAGCCTGCACTCGCGCTGGTGCTAGCGCTCGGACCCGCGCCAGACGCGCTGCCCAGAGACATCTGAAAACAGAACAAGAACAAAGTACGGGTATGTGGTCACGGTGAGCTCATCTCCATGAGAGTGCCGAGACTGTAGTGGCCTGGATGAACACTTACACTACTGGAAGGTGGGCAACGAGTAGTTTGTCTCCTAGTACAGCTGAGTCTTGTTGAAGGCAACACCAATAGGAACGATGTACTAGTGCAAAGAAGCATAGAAGGGTTAGGTCATGACGTCGACAAAGGAGTGCATGGTACCGAAAACGCCGCCTTGAGCCGTGGATACCAGTTGATTGCCTCCTGCATCGTGAGATTGTTCAATTCTTGTGTGACCATGATGCCTCTGACCGAGTCAAACGTGCCCGCGCTTAGATTGTTAATGAACAAGCCGCAGTCGGCATCAACATCGGCCTGAGTGACAGTGGCGTTCCTAAGCACGGTCCCAACGCGCCAGTCGAACGGGTCAAACTTCCAGAGAATAGTCCGCAGGCCCAGCTGACTTGCAATATAGCGCATGCGGCCCATACTAACAGAAAATGTAAGGTTAATATCGCGATATTCGAAGAACCGGGGAAATGTGGGGCGCACATCAACATCACCATAGGGAAGGCGCCAACATGACGCTGGTGACGAGTTTGATGGCTTCTATCTAAAAGAGAATATAGTTTGAATCAGCACGGGTGGCGTTGACAGTCTAGGGTAGATAGAGTACGCACCGACCCGTGCATGCATACGTTTGATAGTTATCGTACTGTATAATTGGGGTCATAATCTGAGAACACCAAGGTGAATAATGGAGAGAGGGTATAGGTATACAACCCCGTGATAAATATGTATCCACGAGTTTGCCGTATATTGGAAGGATGTCCAGCATCGCAACATCGTTAATGAAAGGATCATTATCGTGGTGGCTATGAAAGGCGGCAGGGGTAGAGGAGTGGGAAGCAGTCCGAGCAATAGATGGACAGCTCGGTGGCTCACGTGGGGGAGTCAGGTTCAGGTATCGATGTCATTCCCAGCTTTGCCGCTTGCTGATGTGATCACAGGGTCATCCGAAGATGGATTCGAGGGTCTTGATCTTGGGCTACGACGGATTAGGGGTTACAGGGCGACCTGCTTTCTGGCGGGAATCAATGAATGAGGTGAATACATCACCTGCATCGCTGCTCTCGAGATAGGTGAGCTCTTGCAGCTCGGGCAATAGCTTCAGAGGGAGCTCTCCGTTTTCTAATCGTAGACAGCGAGAGAGTTTCTCTTCAAGCCCATCCTCGACGCGAAAAATCTTCACGTTGCTAAACGACCTAAAAAGGTTGCGCCACTCGATCCGGTCGACATCATTGTACCCTTCAAATGACTCAGGCTGAGTCATCTGAAGAGCACAATCATGACTGACTATGTACCTTGTGTTGCAGAATGAGGTGCTCCACCGCAGAGAACACTGGGTTACTGTAACATCGCGATATTCGAAGAGCCGGGAAAATGCGGGACGCACATCAACATCGCCATAGGGAGGACGCCAGCATGTCGGTGTGACGCCGGTGACGAGTTTGATGGCTTGTATCTAACCGAGAATATACGATAGTTTGAATCAGCACGGATGCTTGCAGTTTGGCCCGTCATCGGAGGCATACCCCATCGACTTGGGTTAGGGTATGCTAGCAACGTGACTCTAATTAAATCCCACTTGTTTCCCGCACGCGCGCGAGGTTTTTCCAACATGCGGGATGCCGTATTGGCAGGAAGTAAGTTGCGAACGAACTGGACAATGGGCGCATATGTAAAAGGAGAATATTCGAGTCTGCAGCAGACATTTAGAGAAGAATGGCGACGATGCTCGGTGTCGGACGCCAGCCATTAATTGCGGGACTCCCGGGCCGAAGCGACCGCAACATCTACGCAACTGAATCCATACATAGTATCCCACCGTATCTAGCGATAGAATTGTACACATGCATACACAAGATCAGAATACCTTCGTGCGTCGGACAGAAAGGAGTGACATAGTTGCAAGCGTACATTACGTAATCATTGTACGGTATCCGAAAAACCAGCGTCACGGTGAACGACAGGCGGCCCTGAGAGAAGGCGAAATGAAGAAAACGACCACATGAAAATGGAACATTTATCTCCACGGGGATGCCACATTTTTTAGGGATGTTCAGCGTCGCGAAATCCTCGATGAAAAGGTCATAGTCGTGGTGGGGATAAAACGCGGCAAAGGAGTAAGTGGGAAGCAGTCCGAGAAATAGATGAACAACATCTCGGTGGTTCGCCTGTGGGAGCCGGGTTCAAGTATCGAGTAGTGAACGGTGATGGGACGCGAGAGGTGAAGATGACGCGGCCGGGCGATGACGCGGCGCCAGAGCAAAACGGCGATGGAACTAATGTGCAACTGCACACACGAGAGAGAAGAGAGAAGAGACGATGGCTATACATTCCGGGCACTAGACAGGGGGCTTAAAAACATGCAGAACTCTTTGTATCTACACATCAGGTATAGTATGATCGGAGTGAAGCATGTCGAGGACGAAAGACAAAGGATAAAAGGGAAAGTGAAACAGGTACGAAGGTAAGCGTGCTAAGCGAGGGCGCGAGTGCATAGGGCAAGTCGCGTATGATACATGAGGGCGATGAGCGCGAGTAGGAATCAAAGGGGAATGAAAAAGGGATGAGTCAGGTATGATCGAGTTGTAAAGAGAAAGGGAACTAAGTATGAAGGGTAAGGTAAAGGGATCAAAGGGAAACGATGACTGATAAAAGGGAAGGCGAGGCTCGATCAGGAGGATGGGCGGGCATGCAAGCGAGCGCGAGGCTCAAAATCCAGCATCGAGGTCATTCCCAGCTTCGCCGCTCGCCGATGTGATCGCGGGGGGTTCAAATGTGAGAAAGGATGCCTCCGAGGGGCTTGGGCTCGGGTTATAACGAACCAGGGTTACAGGGCGGCCTGCATTCTGGCGGGCATCTATGAATGAGGTGAATGTATCACCAGTATCGCGGCTTCCAAAATATGTGAGCTCCTGAAGTTCAGGTAAAAGCTCAAGAGAAAGCTCTCCGTCCTCCAATCGTAGACAATGAGAGAGTTCCTGGACGAGCCCATCCTCAACGCGAAGGTTCTTCACGTTGCTAAACGACCTAAGAAGGTTGCGCCACTCGATCCGGTCGACATCATTGTGCTCTTCAGATGACCGACTATGTACCTCGTGTTCAAGAGTGAGGTGCTCCACCGCAGAGAACACTTGGCCAAGCGCATTGGAAATTTGTGCCACGGATGATACCTGCCAGTCTAAGTGCCAGCAATCAACTGTTACACCAAAGGCATACGTGTCGGCCTCACGGAGAAACATCAACACATCAATGTACTTGTCCTTGAACATGATCACGGCATTGTCGAACCTAAGGTTTTCTGTTGTGTTCATAAGCTGCGGGAGACGTGGAACAGAAAACGTGAGTTGCTTGAAGAGCCGAATTTGCAGCTTTTCAAGGCGAGGGGTCGTGATCCGACAGACAACCGCCTCCAAGTAAGCGCTAACGCCTCGGAACCAGAACAAGCGGAGGTTAGGAAGTGTAATGTGTGTCGCGATTGGCGTATGTGTGAGTTGCCTCTCCACATCACGGTTGGGAACAGGGAATGAAAAGAGGATCGCGAGACTCTCTAGCTGGGGTAGAAATGAAATCCATTGGAGCAGTATATTTGGTTGAAAGTAGGCGGATGGGTGTATTATCACAAGACAGAGTGTGACAAGGCCCGCGGCAGTCGGGTGTAATCGAGATCGTATTGGACAGGCGAAGCCTCCTAGCATGAGGTGTACGTAGATGTGGTGCTTGAAGTGCTTCCGGGAGCATCAAGACCGTGCTGTTCTTCGCCAAAGGGTACACAATCAGGTATTCCAGGATTGGGAATTCCCCGTCGATTGCCATGACAATCTTCTGCAGATTCCGAACAGAGAAGAGAAGGCGGAGGTGGCGGACGCGATGACGCTGCCCAAGAGCAAGCAATATTCCCTCTTCATCTTCAGCAGTGATGCCATCTTCAACGACGTAATCGACAGTGAGCGGAAGGGGGGGTGAATGTGCCAGCATGTTTGCAACAGGGGTGCCATTTGTACAGACGAGCGAAAGACGCAGGTAGGATGACGAACGAAGTATAAGGTTTCTCCATCTTTGGCAAACGTGTGCAAATTGATACCACCAGTGCCCCCGGTCCCATGACATCCCCCCTAGGAGACGGTTGAAGTCCTTCTCGTCTTCGCCTAGAAAAAATGGCCGATAGAGACAAAATATGTTGAGCAGCGAATCATCGTCGAGGATATGGATCGATATGTGGACTATTGTCCATTAATCACAAGCTTGTAAACATGACAAGAGGAGACGTACCTCTGCCCTTGGGATTCGCCGCTTTTATTGCACATTGGCGAATTCTTTCAGTGGATCGAAAGCGAGAGGCGGTTGATAAACAAAGACCCATGTTAGGGAACAAGTATTGGAAATGCTTGAAGAGAGATGGCTGGCCTCGTGTGGTTCTTGTTGTCAATTGATGGGAGGCGGTGTGGACTGGCCTGTTCCGTCCGTAGGGTCCAGGTCTGGATCGTGAGTCTGGGCGCCTACTACTATGGGGAGACGCTGAACAGCCCTAGAGCGCCACTCCCCACTGTGCGGAGTCAGTGCCAGTGCGCCATCCCATCGTTGGACATATTATATTTTATCCAGTATCATATACCTATTTACTGCACATAAAATGCTGTGAGCTATTCAGTTACACAGTCGCTCTCCCGAAAGTTACATTGTCATCGTAGGATGTAGTGAAGATTACGATCCGAGAATCCAGGACAGAGGACAAGGAAAATAGAAAATAGGAGGGATATGACGTGCAAAAACTAATACATATCTATGAGGGTGCCATCTGTCTGAAAGGTGTTCGGAAACGTGACAGCCCTCAATCGTGACGATTGAGAATCCTGCAGTCGTGGGGGAAGGGAGAGCCGGAGAGCCGAAAGCGAGCAAGGATGCATGGAGTATAGGGCCATATCACGAATGAAGTGAATGCGCCGTCTGCATTACTAATTGCAGAGCACTTAAGTACCTTCAGCCCCAGTAACAGGTCCACCGGAAGTTCTCCATCGTCGGGTCGCGGAGATTGAGAGCTCTTTGACGACTGAATCGTCGACTACAAAAGTATGCACATTGCCGAAAGCCCACTGGCACGGCAGTAGTAAGTAATGGTGATCCTATGGGAAAGGTAAAATTCTTCAATACCGTGATGACGTGACGTAGATGTAGTGCCCGAAATGTTTCCGGAAGTATCAGGGTCAAGGTCGGTGGCTGGTCTTCGTCTTCGTATGAAAGAACCGGCCGATAGAGATAAAATATGTGGAGAAGCGTATCATTGTCAAGGATGTAGATAGAGGTGCTTTGTGGGCTATTAACATTCAGACAGAGAAAGAAGTACTCGAGTATCAAGGGGAGCGTAACTTACTGTACCTCCAGCGCTGGGACTGATGAACTGGTGCACTTTGGTTGAAGCTTTTTTTCAGCGAATTGAACGTGAGCGGCAGCCTCGGAACCAAGTGTGAGGTTTCGCCACCTTTGGCAAACATGTGCCAGTCTATACCACCAGCGTCCCTGGACCCATAGCACCTTTCCCCCGACTTGACGTTCATAGTCATCCCCGTCTTCGCCTAAGAAAAATGGCCGATAGAGGTAAAATATGTTGAGCAGTGAATCATCATCGAGGACATGGATCGATACGACTTGGGGATTATTACCCATTGATCACAAGCTGGTAAGCATAACAGGAGGAAACGTACCTGTTCTGTTTTGCCAGTGACGGGTCACTCATTGTACTTTGCCCAGTTCTTTCAGTGGATCGAAGGCGAGAGGTGGTTGATACTTGATAATAAGTAAAGAAGCAAGTCGGCGAGCAGGTGTTGGACGTGGTTGGAGAGAGAGATTGGCTGGCCTCGTGTGGTCCTCGTGTAACCCTTGTCACGGGAGGCGTCTAGATCGCTCAGCCTCAGCCGCCCTAACCTGGGCGCCTGTGTACGGACAGAGCTTCATTCTGCAACTGAGCGTACTGAGTGCTGTGATCTCGAGATCTCAACTACTCTCAGTCAAGTCTATCACCAAGCCGATAGCAAATATACTAGCCGACTTGAGGCCTACAATATTTGGGCGCCTCGTGTATTCTTCAGTTTCCTATCGCATCATCACACTGTAACTCCCACTTTCAAATCCACGGTCACGGTTCAGCACGTTCAGTAGCTATCACCCAATGCCGACCCGATTGAACGGGGCTAAATAAAATTTTATCTTTCTTCTTTGTATGCCGTGTAATATGTTCCTCGAGACGTCTCCCTGAATGCTACTCAGCTGGGCCATAGGTGCCCGCGACCCGATAGCGGGCGGGATCGACATCGCACATGCCTAAGAAAAAGAAGGGTACAGGTGGGACTCAAAAAGAAAACAACAATCCTATTAAAACAACAAGGAAAGAGAGGGGAGTCGCTGGCATTAAAGTATGTCCGAGTCAACTTCCTGAGCGCGCCCCCGGAAAGTGACGGCGACAACAAAGTTCATTTTATGGCAAGCAACAGCAAAGTTCGTATATCGTCAGCAAAGACGCGTCTCGTTACAGACATGAGTTTGAAAGGGAGGGAATGTGGGACTCATCGGGGAATACTGTATGAAACGACTCGAAGTTCGTCCGTTGAAACTCATAGCTAATCATAGCATATAAGTTCAGAATATCCCCGGACAGAGAAAGAAAAGTGATATAGATGCACGCGTGCATTATATAGTCATCCGAATCGTACGGTATACAATAGTTAGAGTTGTGATTCGGAAAATCAAGGTCGTCACGGCGAAGGATGGAGAGGGCAAAAAGGAGACCATGACCACACGAAATGATATGTATATATCCATGGGGGAGCCATATTTTTGAGGGATGTCCGGTGTCGCAACTCGCAAGATCTTGGACAAAAGGTCATAGCCGTGGTGGGGATGGAAGGCGGCAGGGATAAGGGAGTGGGAAGCAGTCCGATCAATATATGAACTGCTCGGCGGTTCGCGTGTAGGAGCCGGGTTTAAGTATCGGCGTCTTCTTCAGCTTCGCCGCTTGCCGATGTGATCGCAGGGGGTTCAAACTTGATGGACGATTCGGAAGGGCTTGGGCTTGGGTTATGACGGACCAGGGTTACAGGGCGGCCTGCGTTCTGACGGGCGTCGATGAATGAGGTGAATGCATCACCAGTATCGCGACTTCCAAAGAATGTGAGCTCCTGCAGTTCAGGTAAAAGCTCAAGAGCAAGCTCTCCATCTTCCAATCGTAGACAACGAGAGAGTTCCTCGACGAGTCCATCCTCGACACGAAGGGTCTTCGCGTTGCTAAACGACCTAAGAAGGTTGCGCCACTCGATCCGGTCGACATCATTGTGCTCTTCAGACGACTGACTGTGGACCTCGTGTTCAAGAGTAAGGTGCTCTACCGCAGAGAACACTTGGCTAAGCGCATCGGAAATCTGTGCGAAGGAAGATACCTGCCAGTCGAGGTGGCAGCAATCAACCCTTACACCAAAGACATACGTGTCAGGGAAAATCGTCCGCATATCAATGTACTTGTCCTTGAACGTGATCTTGGCATTGTTGAACCTGAGGCTCTCTGCTGTGTTCATAAACTGCAGGAGATGTGGAACGGAAAACGTGAGTTGCTCGAAGAGTCGAATTCGCAGGTTTTCGAGGCGAGGGGTCGTAATCCGACAAACAACCGCCTCCAAGTAAGCGCTCACGCCTTGGAACCAGAACAAACGAAGGCTAGGAAGTGTAACGTGTGTCGTGATTGGGGTATGTGTGAGTTGCCTCTCCACATCACGGTTGGGAACAGGGAATGTAAAGAGGATCTCGAGACTCTCTAGCTGGGGCATAAATGAAATCCATTGGAGAAGCATATTTGGTTGAAAGTAGGCGGATGGATGCATTGTTATAAGACAGAGAGTGACAAGGCCCGCGGCAGTCGGGTATAATCGAGCTCGTATTGGACAGGTGAAGCAACTCAGTGCGAAGTGATGTAGATTTGGTGCTTGAAGTGTTTCCGGGAGCATCAATGCCGTGTTTTCCATCAGTGGAGGGTACATAATCAGGTATTCCAGGGTCGGGAACTCCTCATCGATTGCCGGGAGGAGCTTCTGCAGATTCTGAACAGGGAAGACGAGGCGGAGGTGGCGGACACGATGACGCTGCTCAAGAGCAAGCAATAACCCCTCTTCATCTTCTGCAGTGATGCCATCATCACTGCGGTAATCAACAGTGAGCGGAAGGGGAGGTGAATGTGCGAGCATGTTTTCGACAGGCGTGCCATTTTCACAGACGAGTGAAAGACGCAGGTAGGATGCCGAACCAAGTATAAGGTTTCGCCATCTTTGGCAAACATGCGCCAGTCTGTACCACCAGCGTCCCTGGACCCATGACTCCCCGCCCCCTTGGAGTTTGAGTTGGAGACGGATGAGGTCATCCTCATCTTCGCCTAAAAAAAATGGCCGATAAAGGTAAAAGATGTTGAGCAGTGAATCATCATCGAGAATATGAATCGAGACGATATGTGGACTATTTACTGCCCATTAGTCACAAGCCGGTAAGCATAACAGGAGGAAACGTACACGCACCTCTTCTGTTTTGCCAGTGACGAGTCACTCATTGTACTTTGCCCAGTTCTTTTAGTGGATCAAAGGCGAGAGGTGGTTAGTAAGGTAAAGAACCTCGTCGGCGAGCAAGTGTTGGATGTGGTTGGAGAGAGTGGTTGGCTGGCCTCGTGTGGTCCTCGTGTAACCCTGATGAGAAGCGCTGTCAGTGGACTGCGGACTGCACTGGCGCCGCCTAGATGGCTCAATAACCTGGGCGCCTGCGTATGGAGTACTATGGACAGCTTCATTCTGCAACTGAGGCTACTGAGCGTACTGAGCGCTGTGATCTCAACTTTCCTCTACTCAGTCAAGTCTATCACCAAGCCGCTGGCAGGCTAACGTGAAGCCACAATACTTGGTTGCCTTGTGTCTCTTCAATTTCCTATCGTAACTCCCACTTTCACACGTATGGTCACGGTTCAGCACGGTTCAGTAGCCATCACCCAATGCCGACTCGATCGAAGGGGGCTAGACAAAATTTTATTTTCTTCTTGGTATGCCGTATAAAAAGTTCCTCGAGACGTCTACCTGAATGCTACTCAGCTGAGCCGTATGTATCATCACCGTATTTCGTAAGGTATCAGGTTCCTGCGACCCGATAGCGGGCGGGATCGACATCACAAACGCCTAAGAAAAAGAAGGGTACAGGTGGGGTTGAAAAAGAATGCAACGATCCTATCAAAACAAGGAAAGAGAGGGGAGTCGCTGAGATTAACGTATGTTCGAGTTAACTTCCCAGGCGCACGGCCCGGAAAGTGACGACGGATACAACAACAACAAAGTTCATTTTATAACAAGCAACAGCAAAGTTCGTATATCGTCAGAAAAGAAGCGTCTCGTTACAGAAGTTGAGTTTGAAAGGGAGGAAATGCGGGACTCATCGGTGGAACTGCAGGGAATGACTCGGAGTTCGTCCGTTCAAACTCATTGTTCATAATAACATCAGTACGGAGAGAAGCATCCCCGCCAAGAGAAGAGTCCACAGTGTACCGCTGGACGACACCTTGATGGTAGTTGCGGACGACTTTTTATTGCCTCCACTGGCACTGGCGCTAGCGCTCGGACCCGCGCTGGACGCGCTGCTCGAGTTACTGGCGACAGTAAGCTGCCCAGAAATATCTGAAAACAAGGATAAAGAACGGGTATGTGGTGAGCTAATCTCCGTGACAATGCATGGCCAAGACTAAATAAGGTGGTGGCCTGGATGAACACTCACACTGCTGGAAGGTGGGCAAGGAGTAGTTCGTCTCCTTGTACGGCTGGGTCTTGTTGAGGGCAACACCAATGGGAACAATGTACTAGTGCAAAGAAGAAGAAAAAAGGTTAGCATTTTAGGTCATGACGTTGACAATGGAGTGCATTGTACCTGAAACGCCGCCTTCAGCTGTGAATACCAGTTCATTGCTTCTTGCATCGTGAAATTGTTCAATTCATGTGTGAGCATGATGCCCCCGACCGTGTTAAACGTGCCCGCGGTCAGATTGCTAATGAACAGGCCGTAGTCGGCATCAACATTGGCCTGGGTGATAGTGACGTTCCCAACCACGGTCCCAACGCGCCAGTCGAACGAGTCATACCCCCAGATGATAGTCTGCAGGCCCAGTTGATTTGCAATATAGCGAATGCGGTCCTATGCCAATGTAGGTTAACATCGCGATATTCGAAGAGCCGGGAAAATGCGGGGCGCACATCAACATCGCCATAGGGAGGACGCCAGCATGTCGGTGTGACGCCGGTGACGAGTTTGATGGCTTGTATCTAACCGAGAATATACAATAGTTTGAATCAGCACGGGTGGCGTTGACAGTCCGGGGTAGATAGAGTACATACTGAGTACCAAAGCTCAGCGAATGCGTCTTCGCTCTGGAAGGCGGTCACTGAGTGGGGACAGCGGCATCAGATCGTGCCCAATCATAGCAACTGCACAAAAGCAGCTCACTGTAACGATGTGACCAAGTGTCTGTCACACCACCAGAAAAAAAGTCAACCCTCATGGAACAAGTTCCCAAAAAGGGAGAAACACTCACGAGCGCAAATTTCATGGCCGTCCGTAATAGCGCGCTGCGCCTCAAGCGGCCAGTCGAGAACATTACTCCCGATGTAGAACATTGTCGCTTTCTGCTTCTGACTGGAGAGATAGTTATAGAAGAGATTATGCGTGCAGTTTGGCCCGTCATCGAAGGCGTAGCCCATCGACCTGGGTTCGGGTATGCTAGCCACGTCTGAAGGTAGTCCCGCAAGCTTCGGTGTCGTACACTGATGGGCGGTCCACCCTAACCGAATAAGGGAAAATGTTGAGTTACGAGTTCTAACTCATTTGTGACGGGGGAGGGGGCGTGAAGACATGGCTACGGGGTTTTCCATGGCACGGTCTCGTAGCTGTCGAACCGCAGTCGCGCGCCTGTGGCATGTCCCCGAAAGCACGAGTCCCGATCGTGACTCTGACCGCCACCCTCCTCTCCTCCTCCGCTTCACCCTCTTGAAATGGCAGAGAAGGGGAGAGAGAATGCCACTCACAGCAGTCAGGATCGTTCACTAAATCATACGTCTCGTTGATGGTGCTTCCATTGAGCTGGCCCTTGGGTGCGATATTCGGAACGCCAGGCGCGATTTTCTGCCACAGCGCTTGGCCGTTGCTGTCACTTGCGAGGAGAGTCGCAGGCTGCCATATCACCGGGAAGTTGTTTATATTCTGGGCAACGGGCGGGTAAGAATATACTGTGCACTCGGCGTTCGGGTCTTGGTAAAAAAAAATTAGCGAAGAGCGACAAGGGCATAGCGAACGGCGATAATGCGCACCAGTGATTTGTGCCTCAGACTGCTCCGAGGTGTGGTCCTGGGCGAAGACAGATGTAGCGACGACGACAAGCACGGTGAAGAGCTTGAGCGCTCGTAAGTTGAACATGGTTCAGACACTGGATCGCGATAAGGTTCGGCTGATGAGGAGGGACGAGGGACAGTGATTAGGTGGCAAAGCGTTGGTGGTATAGATGGGTCCGCCGTCAGAGTCTAATAGGGTATACAACGTCCGGCACCTCGAAGGAGAATGGAGATGGTTGGGGAGGGGACGGGGACGGGGAGGAAAGGTGTGGAGTGGCCGTTTGGGGACGGTTTTAAGGTGAGGCAGTGCCCCACTTTTTCGGCGCACGCACGCCTAAGGCAGGACATCTCACATGATTTGTAAAGATGCCTTCTACTGGGACCCATTGAGACGTGGCGATAAAACTTCGCTTCCAGCGGGGAAACACGTTGGAGCCCGCGCTTGCAACTCCGAGGGTCAATGCACATGCGTGCATGTAAGTTACCCAAAAAGAGCGGTGCGCCCAATGCGGCACGTCACATACATGACAGGGCAGGCACAAGTTGATCAACATTAGGTGATTATGTTAGTGGCTGTTCTGTTCCGAATCAGAGCCAGAGTCAAAGAAAACGAGCAGGAAATCCTCAACTCGCCAACTCGCCCTCATAACCCACTGGGAAAGAAAGCATACAAAGAGAGAGGGAGTTCCCATGACTACGAGATTATTTATGGGACCGCGATGTACTTTAGCAGGATGTTTTATGCAGCGGGATACTATTCTTAGAATATGCCAGGCATGTGGCGATTCGTAGAATGCGTACAATACAAAATCCAAATCGGTTACGGCGGGGCCAAGTTTTAGCTAGACTCGCACGGAGAAATGTCGCCGTGCGTAGGTATGAATCGAAGCAGAAGCAGAAGCCTTTTTCCCCCGATCATCGCCGCCGACGGGGTGTAGATCAGTGCTGTAAGTGATATAGTGACAGGCCTCATCGTCACATGACAAACAGTAGCTGTCGCGGCATCGTCGGCACGACTTGACACAGTTTGGTCCCGTGCGGACCACGCTGTACTGTAGTGGAGTTTCCTTGCCTCACTCCTCACTTGAACGTTACAGTAATCCCCGGCAACGGCAGCGGGCTCTGAGTCAAATAGAATGTCTGATGATCCAATCGGCACTTGCTGCGCCATCGCCATCGTGGCGTGCCTCGACGTTTGCAGCGGCATCTGCTTTGACTTTGCCTCATTTCGTACGTCCTCTTTCAAGTTCCGCTTTGCCTCTCCCGAACCCCATGGTACGATGCGAACCTGCAACATCTAATGCATAACCCGCTTGTAGGACATGGCTGTACAGAGAACATGTGCAGATGCCGATGTTGTGAACGGTCTGAGAAGGTACTCGAATGGGAAGATGAAGAGAGCGCTCCTTTAATAGATCAGAATCAACCAGCGCCGTCCGAACCCATGGTGCCCAATCCTCGCTAATAGCCAAAGGCTGTTGTACAGACGATCTCATCTGCCAGTAAGTTTATCTGTCATTTACGTGTATACATCACACGTGGTGGAGAAGGATTCTGATGGACTGCCAGTCTTTTCGGCTTCCACCTCCGAGTCCAACTACACCCCTCACCACGGTTATAATAAGCTTCTCGTGGAACACCTATGCCATGTCCTTCCGTGATACGTCCTATTTATCCAACAGCCCGTAGCCGATTTCTGGGTGTACGTTACTGTGTACCATTAGCAAGGATTTCCTTTGATAATAGATACGAGCCATCTCAAAAGCGTATTTACCAACTATGTTCACCTTTATAAATGTTGATGGTGTGATGCGGTCTATCACCACACCACAGTGATCACACTTACCTCTTTTATAACTTCCATGGCTCACACGCACCCGTCAACGACAGAGCTCAAAGGAAAACAGCGGCAGCCTCCAGTGGTTCATCCAGCCTCAGGAAACTCAATCATCATCAACCCGTGTCAGCGCCTGAATCCCGTCGTCGAATGCATTCGCAACGTCCCCAAGGAGTTTGGAGACATTCTGCCCGACTACCAAGTCGGCAAAACGACAGGAGTCCTCTTCCTCAGGTGCCTCCATCTTCCTTTCTCTTCCATCCCACCAGTTGAGCGTATCTTACGTTTCTGGAATCACAGCCTGAGGTATCATCGTCTCCACCCCGAGTACATCCACCAACGCATCGAGCGTCTAGGCCAGGCCTACAACCTCCGCATCCTCCTTCTCATGTGTGACATCGTGCGTCCCTTCTCCCCTTTCCCCGTCTCACCCTCCTAAACGATTCCCAGTCAGAACACCAAGAACCGATTCGAGAGCTCACAAGGGTCTGTCTAGTCAACAACATCACAGTCATCGTAGCCTGGTCGTGAGCCCGCTTCCTTCCTCGACAGACCGACGAGCAAATGAATTTATACACACACCTACGCAACGCACGTTTTGTTGTTGTTCGTGGTGGTGGGTGTCACACAACAGCGCAGACGAAGCAGGGCAGTACCTCACCGCCTACAAACAGTCCGAACATCGTCAACCAACGCTCATCCGCGAACGAGTAGACAAAACGCCAAGCGCGCTCCTCCGCACGGCGCTCACGAGTATCCCGCGCGTGAACAAGACAGACGTCGAGACTCTCCGCGCTTCATTCGGTGTGCGTCCCTTATTTCCTCTCTTCTCCTAGTCTATATTCATATATCACGTTGGAACGGCACACACAGAACTTCGCGAAGATAGCACAGGCGGACGCGGCGCAGCTCGCGCGACTCCCAGGTTTCGGCCCGAAAAAAGTCGCGAGGCTCAAAGATGCTTTCGAACGGCCGTTCCGCACAGGCACGACCGGAGCGCTCGCGGCCCCTTCCACATCAGCACCCGCACCCGCATCCTCCACCTCTACGAAGTCGCCACTGCCCGCGCCGCCAGCCAACTCTGATCGAACATCTACCGAACATCCCGCGCAAAGCCCTCCATGGGACATCGAACTTGACCTCAACTCGCCTTCACCCCCGCCCTCACCACCGCCCTTATCCGAACTGACGCTGGCACACGACACGCTAGGAGCGGGACCGTCCAAGCGGACGCGCGAGGAAAGTCCACAGTGGGACATCGAGCGCGGCGCGTCGCTTGCACTAGACGACCAAGACTCGGACTTGGGCGGGCCGGGCTTGGGCTTGGAGGAAGATGTGGACGTGGACATGGACATTGCGCCTGCGCTTCGTGCAAAGCGGCGTCGGGCTTAACGTATTTAAGACTTTCGACGATTGGCATACTTTCTTTACTTGCGTCTTCCCCTCTCCCACTCTCAGTCGATCTACCACAGGAAGCGGCATGATATTGTCTACCGTGTCGTTGACTTGCTTCTGCTGCTGCAAGCAACTAAATGAATGATCGTTCGGGCTTCATGCGTAGTGTGCATAAACTCGGGTACCACAAAGCTTTCCTAACCCTTCTTTCAAGTCCAACATTTATGTATGTAGGGACGATGTTGCTGAGGGTAGAAGGGATAATGGGAGCGGGAGGAGTGTGAGGGGTCTACATCCATCATCTGAACCAACATAATACACCAAATTTATCAGGAGTGCTCAATGACAGATATTCAACACCATACCTGTCGCTCCCCCTGTTGCGAGACGATTGCGCGCTGTGCACTCGAATCGGATCTTCTCCCGAATATGGATTGCTCTTCCAACCCTAATACATATTGATTCACCTCTCTACGCCAGGCGCCCTTAACAGTATCACCGTCCAACTTTTGCGATTTGAAAGTAGACACCATGCCTAACGGGCCGTCGTCGGCCATAAAGGACTGCTGTGGCCTTGAGGGTTGATACGAGCGCTTCTGTGGTAGCGTCCATGCCGTACTGCATACATAAGGCACGCACGACTCACCAGCTTCATCCGCCCCCGCTTCCAACCCACGAGACAAATGGCGTCGCTTTCCGGGATGTGGATGCGAGCACGATCTGGTCCCAGATGACATCCGCTCGTACGTTGAGGAGGTTCAGTGACAGCTCCGTGTCGAGCTGGATGTCAGGTTCCGTAGCCAGCGACGCACGTCTCGAGGCTCATAAACCGAAGAACTGTTTTCGTCGCCGTTCTGTCGACCGTCGGTAAACTGAACATAAACGAAAAAAACAGCAGCAAAAGCCATAAGAAAAAAACAACAACATTAGAAGTGGTTGAGGGGGGAAAACCGGGTGGAAAGAAAATCCGGCATTCACCAGAGGACGGAGACAACGAGGTCATCCTCGTCGATGGAAGACGCCTGCGTGATCGCGATTGAACCCTTCGGATAGTCGATCTTTCTCCAACTGTGCTTGCCTGTACGGAGCGCGGAACGCAGATCGACGTATAAGAGTGCAGGCTGGCGCAGACCCGTCGGATGGCCCTGCAAGTCGACTGCGAACAGATAATCCTCGCGGAGAAAGAACGGGCTGAACAAGTCCCTCTCTGCAGGTATGACGAGCCTCGGGGGGGAAGCAGACAAGTATCTTCCCAGATCGTTCCACGACGCTTCCCAACGTCTGAGCGACTCCATACGGTCGATGATGGAGCACTGTGAGAGATCTCGTAGCGGATTGTATACGCCTGCCAGCTCGGTTCGATATGTGTACTGAAGTAGGAGCGAGCCGTTTACGATGTCGTGAAACAGCCTGGAGGAGAGTGCGATAGATGAAATATCGCGCGCGCGTAGGTATAAGGCTATCTCTTCGATGAGCTCAGGTGAGAGTGTGTGTGGCATCACCTTTCTACTGCGCTTACGTGGTCCGCACGCGAGCTGGAAAACAGTTGTCACTACGATCAGCCATCATGCGCTCTTTGCGCTCGCTGACACTGGCACTGGCACTGGCCGCATGGCGTCACGGTACGACGAAGACGATGGTGATGATGGAAGTGGAGAAGGGGGGCAAGGGCAAAAGGGGTGCGTCGGTGTGGGTGAGATGGAGGAGGCGGAGATTGTTCAGTGGGAGAAATGGGGTCCTCGCGCAGCGGCACGCGTCATCTCGCCACCTACATTCCACTGGCTCTCTCTTGAAGACGGCAGGCTCGTAATAAGCGATTTCAGCACTGCGCGCGTCCGCGTCCTCCCGTGCAGGTGCGGGTGCGGGTGCGAGCGCAGCAGCCCATACCCTCAGCGGTTCTCCCGCTTACCTCCGCTACAACAACAACGCTGGAAAAAACGAAGATGGAACGAATGAAAACGGAACAGCATCAGTCGACCACCCAGAGGACTCGAAGCGCTCCCGCGTCGGGACGGAGAGCGCTGCGGCGCCATCGGCGACCCAGTAGGCGACGAGCAGGGCGTGGGGCGGCGCGAGACGCGTGAGCGCAAGCAAGAAGGCGCTGGCATATGCGGGGTATTGTGCTTGGGCGTAGTGTCAATTGAGGAAGACTACGTCGGCGTGGGGGATTAGCTGCTCGAGTGTGGACCATATCATCAGGAGGGAGCTATGCAAAAAAATTAAAAAGGTGCGCACTACCTCGATTCCTTGCTTTGCACGACGACCGACGTCTACACTGAACACACATTGTGAACGCCAGCGACACTCGCGCGCAAGACCATCCAGTCCTTGAAGATTGTTTAACGTTGTCTTGGCCGAACGCCCTTCAAAATGGATCCAATCGGATGGTACGCTAATTATTGGCGATGGTGGGGGTAAGGAAAGGGGTGAAGACGCCAGTGGTGACTCTGGAGAGGGATAGTGCTCAGGGACGAGCAACGGTCCCAGAAGGGAGTCGAACTCCTCGTGAGGAATATCTGGAAGCGGATTATGGTTGACTGGCTATTCGAGTCGCCTGAAGAACGCAGATGAGTTTCCATCTCATGAAAAATATGGTCAGGGAACAGCGATGCATAGCTTGGCTCCTCGCAAGTCCGGACTCGATCAAGGCGCCGGCGCATCAGAATTCTGCCGTCTCTGCGATGTAGATGTCCAGTGGAATACTGGTGAGGGGGACACTTACCAGCATGGAGAACCCACTGGCAAGCAGCCGGAACACCGGCACCTTCCCAGACTTTGCAATACCGTGTGCTAACGCCTTCAGCTTCAAGCTCACGCGCAAGTGCACGGGCTTCCTGTGCACCACCAAGACTCGCAATCAGCCAGCACTTATCCACGTGCAGCTGAGAGAGGACGGAGAGGATGGCAGGTGCGCTGCCTCCGCAACTACGTGCATATTCGTCGGCGCGTACGGTCTGTGTTGGGCCTAGATGTGTAGGGAGGGTTGAGTGTGTGGGTGAAGAAGAGTGTCCCTGCAGCGACGACACGCAGAGAACGCATTGAGGACGAGTGTGTCGGTGTCGGGGAAGGACGGAGGCGAGACATGAGCAGCCTCTACTCGGACTCAACGGACTCAACGGCGACGAGCACTCTTCCCCTTCCTCGGCGATCGGCGCCAATTTTAGCATCTGCGGGCCGACCCTTCAACCCGCTAACACTAACTCACTGTAGTGGGATTTTGGCAGCTCCTCTCGTATTCAAAGAGAGGAGTGAAGTATGTGAAACGGGTAAGGGGGATGAATATCGATGAATAGCGGGAGTGCCAGTGGCCGCCGGGCGGATTCGTGTGAAGGTTGTAATGCGGACTAGCAAGAGACTAGAGTCCCTTTCTAACTTACTTTCAACATGACAAGAGTTCGCTTGCACAATGGGGCAATTGAACCTGGAATCGGAAATACATATCCTGTATATTAAAAACATTACTTTAATCCCAGGCTGACACCGTGGTCACTGGTCAAGGTCTTTGTCCGAGTTGCTCTTCACTGGCACGCCGGCAGATGCTGCCAGTGTGACTCGTCGCTAGTGAGTTCCATCCCTACCGTCTCTACTGTAGCTTATTAGCACCTGGGCCTCGTAATAACTTCAACTTTCAATTCTTCGTTATCACGACTTTTGCGTGCTTATCTGTCGGGTCTGGCCGGACAGTTCCCTAGGGCGCAGGGATTCCTGTACACGAGGCAGTGCTCGTGTTCTCAACGAACGTCCATCATCCTCTCAGCCTGAGCACGAACAAAGCTCCTCACTCCTACCACCCTTATGTCTAACTCTCGCCCCATCACCGCCACCTCCTCGTCATCCAATTTCCAACTGATCTTCAATAATGCCTTGAAAGCGTACGAAAAGCGCACAAAGAAGGACCTAGCTGCCCATCCGCTCGCTGCCGAGCTTCAAGACTGCAACTCTCCCGCCAAAATTCTCGCTGTACTCCACCAGCAGGTACAGGGACTTGATCAGTCGCTGAGTAGCGATGATCGATGGACCAAGTGGCTCGATCCCACTGTGAACGTCCTCTATATGTTATCTGAGACCCTTGGAGAGGGTATCAGCCTGGTGAGGCTTAAAACATGAACTTATCCTTATCTGAGATCTGCAGTCTCACGTTTACTCGACAGGTATTCTCACCTGGAAAGGTGATATTTGCCGGAGTTGGGGTTCTCCTTTCAGTACGAATCTTTCTTGATAACATGCGCGGGTCATCTTAACACTAATCGTGCATCCCTCAGGCAGCAAAGGATATTCGGAAAAGCCACGAAACACTCATTGACATCTTCGGGCGCATCGAAAGTTTCTTCCGACGCCTAGAGATCTACACGCAAGTGCCATCAACCACGGAAATGTTAGATACGATTATTCAGATAATGGTGGAGGTTCTCACCATTCTTGGGATTGCAACCAAGGAGATAAAGCAAGGCCGAATCAGTGAGCAATCAAGTATGAGTGTGTCTCCCGTTACTGAACGATGTTCAGAAAAGTATTGGAAGAGGCTGATCGGCAAGACCGATATGGAAGATGCGCTGAAGAAGCTTGACAAGCTTACACAAGAGGAAGCTCGGATGATGATTGCGGAAAATCTGAGGGCGACGCATGCTGTAGACGAGAGGGTGAGGGGAGTTTCGGAACAGGTGCTTTCTGTAGATGATAGAGTGGCCAACGTCAACGGCAACGTCGCCGAGGTCGTCCATAGTGTTCAACAAGTCGAACGTTCGTCATCTCTTAACCTCATCGATAATGGCTATTGAGCCTTATGCATCATTTCAGAAAACCAATTGCGGGAAAGCGTCCACAAATGGCTTTCCCACCGGATCCGTCAACTAACCATAACATTGCGTGTGGTACTCATCACAAGAAAGCTGCAAAGTGGTTCTTCGAAGGAAACATTTACCAGGAATGGAAATCAAAAGGTTCTCTCCTTTGGATTCACGGAAAGCGTGCGCCCTGTCCCAATTTTCTATCCTATATCCCCAATGACGTAATATTGTAGCCGGCTCGGGCAAGAGTATTCTTTGGTCCGTCGATCTTTAGCTCCGTCCATCATCGATTACTGATGTCGCTCATCAGTTCCACGGTCATCGAAGATATTAAAGCCCTATGCGACGCCGGTCAAGCATCGATGGCATATTTCTACTTTGACTTCCGGAACGCCAACAAACAATGCTTGAACGACCTACTCCCTTCCCTTCTCACACAGCTTTCTGCTCGTTCGAGCCCCCGCTGCGACATTCTATCGAAACTTTATTCGGATCACGATAACGGAAGGAATCAGCCCAGCGACAGTGTTCTAACAAAATGCCTGGAAGATATGCTCTCACTCCCTGATCAACGTCCCATCTATCTAATCATGGACGCACTCGATGAGTCTCCGATAACGTCTGGGATTCCATCAGCTCGCGAGAGGGTTCTTCTGCTTCTGAAGCAACTTGTCGATCTTGGCCTTCCAAATCTTCATATTTGTGTCACGAGCCGGCCCGAAATCGATATACGAAATGCCATTGAGCCCCTGACCTCTCTCCGGGTGTCGCTTCACGATCAAACCGGACAAAAAGAAGATATTGCAGACTATGTCAGGTCGATCGTTTACTCGAATTTGGATACAAACATGAAGAGATGGAAGAAGGAAGACAAGGAATTTGTGGTTAAGACGCTTGCTGAACGAGCTGACGGGATGTATGTGAATCAGTTTATGTTTGTGATACACTTTCAAATTGTCAAGTAGGTTCCGGTGGACATTCTGTCAGTTGGAAGTCCTAAGGGATTGTCTTCCATCGAGCGTCCGGCGATTTCTGGATGAATTACCAGAATCGCTGGATGAGACGTACGAGCGTGTGCTTCGGGAGATCAAGAAGCCGAATCGAGACCACGCTCGACGTCTGTTGCAATGCCTTGTTGTGGCGATCCGGCCACTCCGCGTCGAGGAGCTTGCAGAAGTCCTCGCCATCGACTTCAATGATGCGGAGGGCATCCCAAAGTTGAACCCAAATTGGCGGTGGGAGGATCAAGAACGAGCCCTTTTAACGTCATGCTCCAGTTTAATCGCCATTGTCGACACAGATGATTCCCGAGTGGTGCAGTTCTCACATTTTTCGGTCAAAGAATATCTGACCTCGGAACGGCTCGCTACTTCAAGTCAAGATGTCTCACGATATCATATTACTTTTGAGACTGCGCATACGATCCTGGCGCAGGCTTGCGTGAGCGTTTTGCTACAGTTGGACGATCACGATGCGACGAAGAATGTCCCTCTGGCTGTATATGGTGCTGAATACTGGGTCCGTCATGCCCAGTTCCAGGATGTCGTGTCACGCATCAAAGGGACGGAAGATCTTTTCGACCTGGACAAGCCATATTTTTCGGCTTGGCGCGAGTTGTACGACATAGATATCGAACCTCCCGGTGGATCAGTCTTTTTGCAATTCAGGGCCGGTTCGGAATCCGGTGCAAACAAACCCCTGTACTACGCTGCACTCTGTGGATTCGCGAATCTCGTGGAACAGTTGATAGCCAAGCATCCGCAGCATGTGAATGCTATCGGCGGTTACTATATGACACCTGCTGTGGCGGCATTAGCAGGGAGACACTTCCAACTGGCCCAGGTACTTCATCGCAATAAATCATCCGTGGAACCGCGGGGCCTTCGCGAGAACACCCCGCTGCATTCTGCAGCCTTTTACGGGGATCTCGAAATGGTCCAGGTATTACTCGATTACGGAGCAGACGTCAATTCCAAGAATAGGCTTCGTAGCACCCCATTAGGCTATGCATCACGAGATGGTCATCGCAATGACGCTAGAGTCGCTCGATTGTTGATCGCGCACGGCGCAGATCCAAATACACGGAACATGATTGGCTCTACGCCACTGCATCAGGCATCGGGATACGGGAGGATCGAGATAGTACGCTTACTAATCGAGCATGGAGCAAATGTAGAGGCGAAGGATGACGAGGGCATAAGTCCATTGGACGTTGCGTCAGGTGATAAGCCATGGAACGTTGCGTCAGGTGAACAACGCGAGGAGATTATCAAATTACTGTCAGAGCACCTTGCTAAGTGAGGTCACACTGTACTATATAGTACGCGTAGCGCTCTTGTCATGGCTGCGATGCTGTATGCTAAGTTACAATATACGTACCGCGGCGCTTATATGCGAAGTTTGTATCTTGTCCGAGTCAGGTACCAGTTTCGATTCCAGACCGGTTGATTTGACCTGGGATCTCCTCAACAACGCTGATGCAAACTCAAACTTGGATAAGTTACGTTGCCTCGGCTTGGCCTGCTTGCTGTATTTCAACAACGTGAAACTTACGATGTAAACCACCAACAGCAGTACTCTACATGTGGTCAAGGTTCACAGCCACAGTGTGCATCCACAATGACATCCGTCCTCGACCCCGATTCCGCTCCTGCTATCGTATTCGCTCTAGATCACGCTGCTTGAACAAGTCTATGACTTGATGGCATAACCTTCCCCTCCACACCTTCAAGTTGCTGGAAGCATGACTAGCATTTCTCACTGGGCAACGTTTCGCCACAACGTTCGTCTCGTCCGCCCTTAGCAATTCCCTCGACCACCTCTCCCGCATCGCGGCATCTGACGCATTACGCTGAAACTCTGGATCCAGGAGTCCAGCTGTGTGCGTCCAATTTTCTCGAGTTGGGTCAACGTTGAGAGGAACCGCGTGAATTCCGTGGCTTTACTCTTCGTCTGTCAACCATCCTTCCCTTTCTTGCTCCTCCCACCTTTACATCCATCTCCCCTACCGACCCTTCAAGACTCGTTTCGGCTACAGAGTCGACCGATAGGACTGCTGGGAGAGCTGAAACAAAGACGACCAACAAGTGCAATCCGACCGCGAACGAGGATTCGTCGAGGAATGCAGGTGCAGACTTGGGCAGCACAAGAGTCTGCCGTGGTGCATGCGAGGTGAAGGCGAGGATAAGAAGGGCTCGGAGGGAAAAGGAAGCAGCACGAGCACGCTGCGTTCATATGGCTTTTTTATCTCACATTCTATTTCGCTGACCACTGTTTAAAAGGGACCGCGAGGCGTTGCACAACCCTTTATATGACCACTCCAACGACTGCTGTGAGAGCGCACGAGGGCCAGATGACAATAGGGACCACATGCTGGAGTCCTCACTGACCGAAATGGTACGACGATGGGTGCCAGAGGACGACGTGGGCGACGCACACGGAGGGGATGGCACGTTGTGACCAGAGACTGGAGGCAGGGCCTCTAGCTGAAGCCTGAATGGCGACGCACGCTGGGGCCGGACGATGAAAGGGACGATGCCAGACAGGTTAGTCCACTGACAGTCTGACATGAGGACGGGCCTGCACGGTGTTCAGGCGATGTCAGTGACTTCCCTGACGTCAAGAATTGCAGAACGAACAAAGTAATCGTCGTTAGGGTTAGGTGATAGATACTAACACCACGGCCGCAGCACCGCATGGACGGGCGCACGTACGGTTCTGCTGTTCCTGCAGCCACAGGACTCAGATGCCTGCGTAGGCTACCCATGGCCGTCACTCATGCCTCACGTCCTTCCCTTTGCGCTCTTCCTTTTCAACTTGCTTGGGCGACGAGGACTGCACCGGAACCGGCTGCCGTGTGACGGAACTACTGTATCTATTTAGAACAGTCGATATTTAGAAGGTTACAAAAGTTCCAAGCGTCCAGGCGGTGTGGTATAGCATGGCCAGCAGAACTCTTCGGAAAAGCGTGAGATGAGAAGTATTTGTTTACACGTCGGAGAAGATTGGGTTCACCGCATGTGCCTTTAAGAGACGTAGGCTAGGATGTTGGTCATTTAACTTTCCATTGCGAGTGAAATTATCACAATCTCTGTATTCTTCGTAAGGAGCAACCCTGGGAGCGTTAATAGCATGTACCATGTATCTGCATCCAAGGCAGCACCCTGCCCTTCCTAAACAGACGGACGGCCCGACCGACCGACGACTTTGTCGATTTAGCTCTGCGCGGTGATACGAGCGCGCACGTGCGAGTGCGAGCGATGGGCACATCGATGGGCATGTGCGATATATAGCATATGCATACAACTTAGTACAGTATAGTGTGCGTAAAAAGCTTTCACCCTTATTGAGACGGTGCCGAATGCAATGGGACTCGGACGCATGTTTTGCCCGCATGCGCCGCACGTACGTCGGCAACTGGGGAGTTCTCTGAGCGGTCACACGCGCAAAAAATCGTCGTTTGTTCTCATCTATACTACTGTACTGAGCTGAGTACAGTTACTGTTGCTGAATAACGTAAAGGAAAGAAATTATCCGCGTTTTTGTAATTACGGGACCAATAAAGAGAGAACAAGAAGAAATTACCGTTTGAATGCTTTTTCCCTTGCCTGTTTCCGAGTTCGAATCGTTTGCGTATATCGTACTGTATATACAAGTCTGTGATTTCCGTGTATGTTGGTCCCGCGGCATTGCATTCATGATATGAATGATATGATGCATGTATGCATGGGGTGTGGGGGGTGTAAAGTTCTGCACCACACACGCGAAGGAGAAGGAGATGACCTGTCATGTCACTGATCTCGACTTGCGGTCGGCGGATCACTACAATCGCAGAAAACCCAAAAAAAAGAAGAAAAAAAGACATGAAAGGGAATCGGCTGTTCCTGTACATCATGATTTCATGATGTGTATTGTTTCAAGAAAGGGTAGAATGAGCTCGGCGAATGGCCGAGTTTCCGAGTTTTCTACTTTACAGTAATTTGCTAGCATTTTTGATTGTATTCTGTGTGCAACTGAGTGACTATGTTTAGCTTCAATTCTTGTAATTCAGCTTTTCAACTTTTTTGGTGAGATTCAAGCTGGAAAGATACCCGAATGACGATCACCGTCGCACCATTCACCACCCTCGGTGTACACTGGCAGTAGCCGAGGGCATCGCCATTCGCCTGTTGGCGACTCGGAATGGTTCATCAGTTTCCCCAACATATCCATTTGCTTTTGACAGTCAAAGAACCTCAAAAAAAAACCCCATTCTTCCCATAATTAATCATGGAAAAACCGTGAGTCCGTGACGAGGAAATCACATCTTTCATCTTTGGGTAAAGTAATACATATGTTATTTCGTTTTATTTTTTATTTTTTTTCAGGAATTTGGTCTTGAACTTGTTTTTTTTTTTTCGCATACATCTGAAGGTCAGTCAGTCGAGGCAGATCTACAAACTCGGTTGTAACAAAGATTGTCCTGGCTGGCTGGCCACTGGGCTCGGTCGGCTCGGCTCTTCCAGTGGCCGGGCCAGTGTAACACACTTCTGTTCTGGGCGTCTAACGCCGACGATCATCCCCGAAAATGGCCTATCCCAAATATGTTTATCCCGTCCGTCCGTGTCAATTGACGACTTGTCAGGAAGAAGGGAGATCCCAAGAATGTCCATCTGGCTTCTATTCATATATCGCATATGATATCCTTCGATAACCAAACGTTTTTTTTTACCTTCCAATATCTCTCCCCGCCGTATCCGAGATGGTATCATCATCATCATCATAAGAAAAGACGTCAATGATTGTGGTAGTAATTACTAAGAAAACAACAAGAGAAAACAAAAAAAAAAAAAAAAAAAAAGGAGAAAAAAAAACATTTGGCAAACGAGAGTTTGTGAAATAATAATAATATATTGAGATGGATGGAAAAGAAAGTCAGGGTCAGTTTGATGGATTGTCATTGTCCAAGTCCAAGTATTGAGAGGTATATGGAGGAGGTGAATCGCTGTTATCCTGTGCTCGACGCCGCCTATGACCCACAATGCGCGTGAACGGATAATTCTGCCGCTGTAACGGCCGTGATAACGATGACGACGAGTGGGGCGGTGATTCCTTTTCCTTCTTTTCCTGTAAACGTAGCCGATTTGGCTGCAGCACGATCGCCTCGGCGGCAGACGGCGATGCTGCGGTTGTTGCTGTCGTCGTCGTCGTCACCGCCTGTGGCGACTGTAGCTGCGACTGTATTCGTGGCGGTGGTGGTTGCGACGGCGGCGGCGGTAGTTGTAGTCGTGGTGAAGCCGACGATAACCCGTGTCGGTGTTGTAGGGGCAACGGTGGTAAAGGCCGTACCCTCGTCTTCTCTCTTATCTTCGACAACGAACTTGCGCATCTAGGCAGCAAGGATAGAACGGGCGTTGGCGGCATGGGCGATATTGGCGATGCCGACGTTAGCGTTGCTGACATTAGTGGTGTGGGCGGGAGAGGTGAATTTGGCGGTGGGGTGGTTGCGCTGGCTAACAGGGCAGCGGTTGCGGCAGACACGCGAGGGCTGTGAATGATGTGTTGGCTTATTGAGGGTGGTCGCGGTCGTCTTGGTGCGAGCATGTTGTCAGAATTGAATCGGACGGTGGGCGTTGTCGTCCGTGGTAAAACCGGGTCTGCACGGCTTTGTCTCCGTCCACGACGACCGCCTCCTCCACTCTCTCCCTCACCCCCGGCTCCCTCAGCCCCTCCAGCGCCACCCACCCATCCTGTACCTGCACCCGCACTTCCGCTTCCTCCGCCGCCAGTGATGGTGGGAATCCCACCACCACTGAGGCGCCCCACGAAAGCGGGCACGCTGATGCGAAATCGGGAGTTCCGTGAAGCTGACGATCTGCCAGTGGGAAATGGATTATCGGCTGGCTGTGGGCGGCGTAATGGAGTCAGTGGAGATGATCCGAGAGGCGAGATGGGTGATGTGGGAGAGAGCGGCGGCGACGGCATGGGTGAGATGGACATGACGCCGCTATATCCTCTTGAGGTTGCTGCGAATGGCGTGGCCGAATTGATCGAGGGCGACATTGGCACCTCCAAAACGGATGAGGCAAATGTCAATGCAGGTGGTCGCCGCGGCCGATACTGTTTGTTTTCGACATCGTCCCGCTCGCCCTCAAGGTCGACCGAACCTCGCATCGGCGAGCTTCGTACGACGCGTCGCCGCTTTATTCGTCTGCGGTGCCACCACACCAATAAGAACATCGCCAGCAGGTAGACCGTGAATCCGAGCGGTGGTGCAATAGCAGCGGCGAGCATCGTACGTGGACTATAGTAAAGGGGGGGGGGGGGGGATAGGTGCGTATTTTATGATAATATATTGTTCAGTGCGTCGAGTTCGTTAGCAGATGAGATGATGAAACTCAACGCACGAGGTGAGCGATTTGGTCTCTTTCACGTCCCTGTACTTGTTATTTCCGTGGACCATCAGACGAATTTGATGAGCTCGTTCGGGAGGTCCGGTGATGTGCTGTACGTGTTATTATGTGCGAGCTCTCAGGAGAGTACCGACTAGTGGGAAGGAGGGAGGAAGGGGAAGGGAACGAGAGGAAGGATGGTCGTAACAGCTGAAACAAGAAGAGGATGGATGGAGGAATGGGGTACACGGAAGACGGGAGAGACAGGGACAGGAAAGGATACAATAGGCCGCAGCCACCCCTGACTAGTAGAGCTTGATGATGGGCCAGGCCAGGTCAAGTTCAAGTCCAGGACAAAGGCGGGGATGACGACAGAGAGAGTTCAAGTTCTGTCGTTCAAGTTGTCATCATTTGGATACGAATGTCCAGTCACATACTTTTGTATCTTTTCCGTCGCACCAAGCCGACGGGACAAAACAACTTTTTTTTTTTTTGATCCTGGGGACGAACCGGATCATCAAACGCCATCAAGAGTGGTATAAAGTAAAAAGATCTTGTCACGGTATTGTGCGGCCTTTCGGCCATTCATTTATTTCAGGCAGGTTCTAATTGCGGGACACATACCGTAAATGTGTACTTGTAGTGGTAGTGCGCGCAAAGATAAACTTGTGTGATCCCAATTTGCGTGAGAGTTTGTCCCGGATGCAGAATGCCGAGCAAACGAATGAATGAAATACGCCGGCGCCACCACCGGGTATGACTGATAACTTGGCACATAGAGACGTGGCCCGGCCTGCTATTCACAGCCCCTGCTGATGGGATATCAATTATATACAATCAAATATCAAAACCCATTTCAGGGCGAGTCAGAGCAGGGGCGCCTACGAATGGATTTGACGTAGGCGAGTCAGGGTCGATGAAAGGCATGACAGACCCACGAGGTCGTTGAAGTCCAGAAAGGTCCCCGTCATGTCAAACTAGGTCAATTATCTAGCTTTAGATATCCATAGTGTCCGGACGACGACTCCCTACAAAACGTGTAGACGTCTTGAAGGGAAATACTATAGCCCGCGGAGATGTGGATCAGTGATGTCTAAGAAACGTGTCTTGGGATTGACCGAATAAATGATGAGTGATTGACCATGAAATATGATTCCAAATTTAGACAACAAGCGAAACATGTGTTCTACGTTTCCCACGCTGTTCTACTACCCTGACGCAATGGCCCTCCCGAAGCTAACCAGCTGATCTGACATCCCACCACACACAGTGCCTCGTATGGAGAATGCCTCTGGCAGTAGAGCCTCAAGTTGCTTTTTGGTAATAATTAGATCAATGAGTAATACACGACGAGACTGACTGGTGCATACCTTGACGCGCTCGTCGGAAGCAGGATGTGTATTAAGGAACGATACGTTCAAGCCACCACTGGATTTCTCGAGGGCGCCAAGGCGCTTAAACATCCTGTGTAGAGCCACCGTAAGCACAGCGGAACAAACCCTCAAACGAGAACCGCACAATGGCGCTGCTGTCGGGTCAAAGCATGCCTTGGCCGAGAGTTTCAAGCCGATTTTGTCAGCTAAAGGAGCGAGTTACGCGGGTTAACGCTTTATTGATGCCCTTTTTGGCGGTCAAGCAGGAAGAAATACAGACCCTCATACTCTTGTTTCCGCGAGTGGGGGAGATCCATCAGTAAAGTAGTCAATATGTCACCAAAGCCATTGGGGAGGCCGATAATCTCCGCTAGCCATGCAAAGGCGATAAGGACTTTGGTGTACGAGTAGCGCTCCGCTGTATGGCGTGCGACTGCAGTAGTGTTACGTGATTATTGAGGTGTTCCGGAGCAAATCGGGTGCTCTGGACTTACCAACGTGGCCTATCTCTATATACCGGGTAAGGAGGAGAGCATCAGCTCAGCTGAGATCCCAACAGGCCGACTTACCATGGCCAAGTATGGCAGCAAGACCCTGCTCATCCTTCACGATGGGGAGTATCCCTGTGAAGACAACGACTGTGCCTAGTAAGACGTCGTTCAGATTACGTGTCTGTCAAGGATGCATTGATGTGCCTGCACACCTGGCGCTGCCATTGCGTTGACGACCTTTGGATCATTCACCACCAGTAGGTTCCACTCCTTCCTGCCAAGTCCCTGCGCCCCGTCATGCCACCCAGTAGTGGCGTTAGCATCCGGGTCCCACAAATCTGGTGGAGCTTCCTCTCCATCATCATTACCGAATCCACCCAAGCTCGGCTGCAGTACTGTCCTTGCAGGTATACTTGGCGTCCGCGGATCGCCGCGAAGCGTGCCCAAATCGTTAGCGTCGAGGATGCGAGAGACGATACCATGCACGTGCTGGGTGATGACATGTGAGGGTGGGAGGAGTTTTCCGCGGAACTGATTGGAGAGCTCGGTATAAGACGATTCCCAGAGCTATCATATGATACAGTATCATATAAGTTTTTATTTTACTTTTTTTCCGGAGAAAACAAGGTTCGGAAGAATGAAACGGTGACTTGGCTGGGATTGATGGAGTGGGGGAAGGGTATAGTACAGTAATAGTACTCACGGCGGCTTCGAATTTGGGGCTCACATCCATGAAGCGCCACCGACCGGTCTCTGGGACTTGTTCGAGACTTTTGGGAACCAGAACATTAGAAGGAGAGATGTCAAGGCATGAGAGATGAGATGTAAAACATAAATCACGCACTGGACGATGTAATATATGACGGATCCTGCTGCAAGCGTGTATATGATGATGTCACGTCTCTGAATCCCTGCAGAGTGGGGTGGTGGGCGGTTTGGATCGTCATCAAATCGCGAATATTGCGCCCGACGAGGTGTGGTGGGAGATCTCGATAGGTTCCGACGCGACGACAGAAAAGAGACAGAATCACAAGTCGGTGTCGGAGGATAACGCGTCGGGGAGAGAAAAAAAGTCCGTTCTAGATGGCGCGCTCCCAGATTGCAGCTGGAAGAAGGACGACACGATCTCAAGGCGGAGAGAGGTGCGCGGCGGCATGTCCGAATGGCGTGCATCATGATGATTGGGACCCTCGGGCGTAGCGGACAGGCAATGACGCGTCGATTGATGGGCCGTCTTGCCTCCTCGCTGTACCGTACTGTCGACAGCTATCCTCTCACACTATACTCGATCAACATGCTGTGGTCACGCTACCACCAACAGCGGATAAGAAGGCAAATTTCGATCTTGTCGGTAAACAGCAATTGGTCTTAGGGATTTTGATTGCCAATGAGTGCATGTCATGTCTCGCGTCTCTCTTGAGCGACAGAGCGGATCAGGCTTATTGTAGTCACTTGTCTT
Organism: Russula emetica; assembly: GCA_015178925.1. Classification (NCBI taxonomy): domain Eukaryota; kingdom Fungi; phylum Basidiomycota; class Agaricomycetes; order Russulales; family Russulaceae; genus Russula; species Russula emetica. The sequence continues at coordinate 152,007 of WHVC01000059.1, forward strand.
ATCCAATCAATGGTCAAAGATCGATCATTCAAACAGTAAGTTACTCAAGTACAGTATGGGAATTCAGTTGAATACAGCATTGCAACTGACTCTACTAGGCCAGCACGTCGATATGTTGACAAGCACTTTACCCTACCTCATAGCATATGGGCGGCATTGGTCAGGTGCAACTTGAAGCTTGAAGTTTGAAGGATAATGATGTTCTCTCCGCGCGCAGACGAACGAACACTGCAAAGCAATACGGCAAAACAAAAATACGGGTCACAAGGGATGATGAGAGCAATTACGAACTTCAATTGAGATTGATGACCTATACGGAGTATAATTCTTTTGCGAATTGCGGTCGCATCCGTATACTGTAAGTCATCGTAAGCATAGCGAGATGGCTCAGTCAAAGCTTTGGAACCAGAAAGTGCTAACTCACCGCCGTTCTTGGTTGACACAGGCGCAACGCTACTACCACGATCCACGATAGGCCGGGCACGTCGGGGTAAGAAGTGATGTTAGTGATGCGCGGCAACTCTGAAGTCCGACTTGGCGATTTGGCGATTTGGCGTGCATGAACTTTTACCCTCGGACGTATGTATGAGAACTGAAAACGAACGGACAAGGACAAGGCAGAAAACAGAAAAGTGGCAGAAGCAGAAGCGAAGCGTTGATTGCGGACTCGGATTTGCCTCCTCGGCTATCATATATCATCATCGCTGAGAGATCTCATTTGACATGCGATATGATACTGTATGTTGTATACAGCTAACCCACCCCTCACGCTTATAACTTGATCCATACTGTGCAATGATGTGTGGTCATACAGAACCACCAACTTCGAATAAGAAGGCAAAATTTTCGATCTTGTCTGCCAGTGTGGACTGCTGTTGGTCTTACTGTAAGGACTCGGATATTGACAGCCAGATGATGTATGCCCGGGTCAGTGGTCGCATGAACAGTTGGAGCGTATCTTCGCTTACAGTAAGCGACAGAGCAGAACAGGCTCAGTCGCTTCACTTGACTCGTTTGTCTTGTCCATTCCAAGGTCGATCATTCGGTCATTACATTACAGCACGGCATTGGAATATAGCATTACAAAAATTCTCATTTGACGAGCACTGTACCCCACATCAGTGCCTCGAGTTTATTCGGGGAGTATGCAGCATGCTTTGGTGAAGTGGGCCTTGAAGCTCGAAGGGCGATGATGCACTCCGCTGGCGAACGCCCGCGAAGAAATTTGGCAAAGAAAATATATAAAGACGTTGAGATTCCCGTAAGAATCGGAGGTGTCGATATTGTTAAGGAGAAAGACGACTTCGAGAAGACTTGGGAGAAAGAAGGTTTACCATACGGGTTACAAGGGATGGTGGTGAAGGCGGTTGCCAATATCCACTCTTCTCGGGAGCATAAGGAGGTGGCTCAACGGCCGAAGCTCGGAAAATAGCAGTCTCGGGGGCCACACGTATTTCCACGATTTCGAACCGGGCGAGCGACGGTACCACGAAAGGCCAGGCTGTCCGCCCGATCTCCGCGGTCCTACGTGCTTGCTGGTGGTCTCTGAGCACGACGTGGACCTCCAAGTTGATTCGCTGGGGTTCGACGTCCTTGAGTTCCAGGAAGGACTCCTTGGCAATATCGATGGCGTGCTGGAGGGTATGAAGCGAAGAAGATCCATCAGCAAAACGTTCACTCGGAGGCAAGCGAAGCGGTGCTAGATGGGAAGGGTACGTACGTCGTAGGTCTCTCCTGGGGCGACGTACACCATTCGTGAGGCGTAGGAATACGTGATGACGTCGGGGGGAGCTCGAGGTGCGGAGCTTGATGACGCAGGTCCTGGAGGAACTGCGGCACTGATTTGAGACAATGACCCAATATCGGAAGGATCGGACATGACTGGTGTGGGTATGGGTGTGGTGCGGGTGTGGTGTGGGACTAGTTGGCCTTCAATATAACGAACATACATACTATATCCTAGGCTCGAGTCGCACACGCAAACTCAGAAGTTAGTTGAAACCCGAAGTATCACCACCGGTGGCTGGTGATTGGACCAGACAAGCAGGACTTGCATCAGAAGTGGCGATGCTAATTCGCCCAGTACGCGGTACTGTATGCCGCCCATATTCAGCTGTTTCAGCCACTGGTGGGGACAGTTCAGTTGGTACGGACGCTGATGGGATGATTGGGGTATAGTGTAAGGTGGATAGCGCGGCTGCGCGTGCAGACTCGGATTAGTCGGCCGAGGTGATGACCACTTCTTGATGTGATCCACTGTCCTCTCTTCGGACTGTAGGTAGCAAATTATGTATATAATCACGCTACCGGACACCCACAATCGACAGTTTCCCTTTGGCGACTCACTTTTCCCCTTCACTCTTTCAGCCTCTTTGACCCGAGGGCGTTGGACGTTTGCCTGAGCGAATGACCCGACACACGTCCTCCCCTTTCGTCGAATGCTGACCCTTAACTCTTTGATCTCTGTCCTTCCCGAACTCACAGGCGCGACACACCAGCCGCGTCACAATAGTACTCACACCGACTTCCAATTTTGCGACTCACATGGACGCGGTGTGGTGGCACTGTGTGCCAGAGGGGGATATCATCGTATCGATCGATTCTGACGTGGCGACAACAAGGAGAAAAAGTCACTAGTTAGTGTCAGTGTCAGTAGTCTTGGAAGACAACAACATGACAGGAAAATTCTGCGTCCTAGATTGTGGCTTGAAGGGGACAACTATGGTGTCAAAGACCTGGCAGAAAGAGGTCGATTGGTGCGCATGAGTTCAAGTTTTTGGACCCAATCCAGAATCAGGGTCAGCGCGGATAGTCTTGGAGGATAACGCGTCGGGGAGAGAAAAGTCTGTGCTAAGTGGCGGCCCAGGCATGCTCCCGTCATTGAATGGGACTATCATTGAATGGGACTATCATAAGATAGTCCCCTTCAATGATAGTCCCCTTCAATGACGGCAGTATGCCTGGGCCGCCACTTAGCACAGACATGATCGTAAAGGGAGCAAAGCCACAACCATCATGAAGTTGGTGGTTTCGAGTCTGAGACTCGTTAGTGGAACCAGGCTATGACTGCCATTCTAGTTCCAATCCGAATAACGCTTGCCCAGGTATGGCTGGATCTTGTGGCATACTGTACGATGAGTGGTCATACAGAACCACCAACATCGAATAAGAAGGCAAAATTTCAATCTTGTCTGCCAACGTGGACAACTGTTGGTCTTCGGGATATTGACTGCCGAGGAATGATGATTTCAAGATCGCATTTGGTTTACATTATAGCACAGCATTGGAATACGACATTACAAAAACCCTCATTTGACTAACCCTGTACCCCACAAATCCAACGCCTCGAGTTTCACGCATGGGCAAGCAGCGGCAGCAGCATGCGTTGGTGAAGAGGACGCTGAAGCTTGAAACTTGAAACTTGGAGCCCGATGATGCTCTCCGGAGACGAATAGCTAAGGAAAAAGACGACTTCGAGAAGACTTGGGAGTGAGAAAGTTTACAATACGAGTTATAAGGGATGGTGATGAGGGCGATTGCGAGCTTGGGATTTGTGGCCCATACGCCGGAGCGACATTTGTCTGCGAATCCGAATATCCGCTCTTTTCAAGAGCATAAGGAGGTGGCTCAACGGCCGAAGCTTGGGAGCTGGAAAGTGCCATCGCAGTCTCGGGGGAAAATGGCGTGATGCGTATTTCCACGATTTCGAACCGGGCGAGCGACGCTACCACCATAGGCCAGGCCGTCCGCCCAATCTCCGCCGTCCTGGACTCGTGCGTTTTCGGGAGGTTTACTTTGATCTCGAAGCTGATTCGCTCGCGTTCAACGTCCGAGAGCTCCCGGAAGGACTCCTTGGCGATATCGATGGCATCCTGGATGCATCAAGAAGATCGATCAGTAAAATGTTTGCTCGGAGCAAACTTGGAAAAGCGGTAGATGGGAAGAGGACGTACATCGTAGGTCTCCGCCGGGGCAACGTACACCAATCGCGAGGCATAGGAATAGGTGATGACGTTGGCGGGAGCTCGAGCTCGAGGTGCGGAGCTTGACGTTGCAGGTCCTGAAGGAGCTGCAGCACCGATTTGAGACAATGATCCGACGGTCAACGCGTTCGAAGGATTGGACATGATACGTTGTGCGGGCTGAGGTGGCTTCCCACTAAACTCTTCACAATTCACACGGCAGACACAGATTAGCGCGCACCTGACTTGGACACATGCTGGGCGTATCAGTGTTGTCACTTCTGATGCAGGGTAAGCTGCATGAATTCAGCTCTTTCAGCCGTTGGTGCGGGTATTTCGGCTGGTGGCGACGCTGATGGGATGATGGCGGTACAACAGCAAAGGGTCAGAACCACGGATCAGTACTGGTTAGTGTCAGTGGTCTTGAAGGAGAACAACGCGACAGAAAGTCTGCGTACTGAATGGCGGGCCGCCAGATTGGGGTTGGGACTCGGAGGGGCGACATGATGTCAAAGACTTGGCGGAAAGATGTGGAACGGCAGTCCTGAGGTCGTGCAAGTGCTTGGAACCCTCGCCGGACGTGACGCGTAACCCGACTCGGACTCGGACCTTTCCTCGGCTGCCACTGTCATTGCTTGCAATTGGAGATCTCGTCTCATTTCACATACCGCTCCTATGCAGTGCACACACATCGTGACGCCGTGCCACCAAGGTGAAAATTCCGATTTTCGTTCGTCTCGTTCTGTGGACACTATCGGCCTTAAGGATGTTGACTGCGTGATGCATGATGATGCATGTCAGCAGTACTAGTGCCAGTGGCATGAATGGTGTTTCATTATGTCTCGGTTACTGGATGACAGGGTAGACAAGCTCGATCGGTTCAACTGTCAAGGTCGTTTGGTTACGGTAATATCGGGACTCTACTGTGTTATTCACGCTGGAGGCAAGGAGCATGTATTGGTCTCAAGTGGTCCACAATGCTCTTCGGAGAAGAAACCCAAATCAACAAGAGGCTCGAAGAACGGCAGGTTAAATTAGAGGTGTCAGCCACCCCCGATCAGCTGCCAGCCGCGCTGTCAAAGATAAATAGCCTTTAGACCCCATGGCCCAATCACGCAATTTATCTAAAGTGGGCGAGCTTCGATCAAGCAAGGTTGACAAGACTCCCTTCCTCTTTTTTTCCTCCACACTCTTTCCCCTCGAACGAAATCGCCAACGTTCCGAACGAACGAATTTGAGCGATGGCACGCTCTCAGTCTCTCTTTTCAATCCTCGCGTTCGTCGCGCTCGCGCTTGCGATACCTCATACCAGTACAGGCCGCCAACAACCGTTACAACCCGCCAGTAAAGGTAAAGGCACACGCAACTACTGTACATCATCAGATGCAGCTGAGCTCATCACGAATCGCTCGTTGCGCGGGTCAGTCGTCATTGCCCAGATGTTCGAATGGGACTGGGATAGCGTCGCTGCGGAATGTACAAGTTTTCTCGGTCCAGCTGGTTACGGATTTGTCCAAGGTAAAGTAAAAAATAGTAGTATATCCCAGCGATCGAACCTGACGAGGCGATGCTCCTCCCTCGTTCCTCGCTGACGTGTTTCCCCTCAGTGAGCCCTGCGCAGGAACATGTCCAGGGTTCCGAATGGTGGACGGATTATCAGCCCGTCTCGTACATCCTCACGTCCAAACGCGGAAATCGATCCCAGTACCAGAACATGATCACTACATGTCACGCGGCTGGCGTCAATGTCATAGCTGGTAAGTCGAAAAGAAACGAGCCCTTTCACCGCTCTTTCTCGCCCACATGAAATCTTGTTGACGCGTCTTTCTTTTCTTGTATGTATCCAGATACGATATGGAACCATATGACGTCGCAAAATTCTGGGGTTGGCGTTGCAGGAAGCAGTTCGTGACTCACCTCCTCTGCGCCTCCTTTTACTTACAATCAATTTACGCGTCTAGATTTTACCTATTACGATTATCCCGGTATTTACAACGATTCAAATTTCCACCATTGCGGCCTCGAACCCGGCGACAATATCGTCAACTATGACAATGCACAGGAAGTCTGGACCTGCCAGCTCGATGGGCTCGCTGAGTACGTATAATACGAGGTCATCGTGCACAGGGTGTTGATAAGGCGGTTTTGCTTTGCTTTGCTTTTTCTACGTCCCCCTCTTCTCAATTTCTCACTCGAAACATTGCGCGCCAGTTTGGCAACGGAGACGGAATACGTTCGTGAACAGCTTGCGGCGTACGGGAATGATCTCATCTCTCTGGGAGTCGACGGACTACGTTTGGACGCGGCGAAGCGTATGTCTCCCTCTGTTATTTTTAACTTTAACATCTTTTGTTTCTGATATGTCTTGCTCTTTCCGTAGACATTGAACCAGACGACATCGCGAATATCTCGGCGAGATTGAGAACTAGACCGTACATCACTCAGGAGGTCAGTAAGAGACCTAGCGTCTTTTTGCCTTGTTTAGCTTTCGTGCCCTATACTTTCTTTTGAGTAATTCTTTTGCTGAATTTTGTTTCATGATATAGGTTATCTGGGGTGCTGGAGAGGCGGTCACCCCAGAAATGTATACCGGAAATGGCGAAGTGCAAGAGTGAGAAAACTACAGAAAATCGACACTTTAAATTAGACGCAGCAGCTCATTTCATCGCGCCATTACTACAGGTTCCGCTACACCACCACTTTCAAGGAATCGTTCCTTCAAGATGGCATAGCGTCATTGCAAAACCTGGATAACCAAGGCTGGGTCGCGGGGTCGGACGCAAACGTTTTTGTGTCCAACCATGATACCGAGCGGGTATGACACCATTACCATTTTTACGCTAATGGGTCTAAATTTCTCCTGGCGTAGAACGCTATCTCCCTCAATGCGTATTCGCCTTCAAACACCTACACGTTGGCTACCGTCTTCTCCCTGTATGTTCCTCCACTGCCCCTCGTCTGTTCAGGGACATGTTTCTCACGATAGATTTTTTATTTGTCCTGTCCACTTTCGCGCAGCGCTCATCCATACGGCACACCTTCTGTACTGTCGAGCTACAGCAATTTCTACAACGCAGACGCTGGAGGACCGAACGGCGGTACGGCTTATGCATTTTCCCTCCTCCCCCCTTTACATAAACTCTCCGGGGTGTTCTTCCAGGAACGGGAACCTGCTCGGACACCGACGATGTTGTCAGGTGGTAAGTACACGGACCGCAATAACAAGTGCGCCAGATGGGTAACGATACTTTTGTAAATGCACAGGTTTTGCCAGCACCGCTGGCCCGCCATCGCCGGCATGGTTGGGTTCCGGAATAACGTTGGTGACGCCCCGCTGACGGGCTGGGTCGCGCCGTCGTCCCAACAGATCGCCTTTGCCCGTGGTACGACATTACTTCTACTCCCTTCTTCGTTCAAACGGCTTGCTCACATATAACGTGCATGGCATCATACAGGCTCACTTGGCTTTGTAGCCATCAACAACTGGGATACCGCATGGAATGCAACATTCTCTACGGGCTTACCCGCCGGATCATACTGCAACGTTATTGAGGGACCGAGCAAACTTGGGACCTGTAGTGGGACCGCGTACGTGACGTCCTCTTCTATGTATGCTCTCTCATATAACGTGTGTGGGGTTTTTTGCAGATTCTCGGTCGGGTTTGGCGGTAGCTTGAGTGTCACCATTGATCCGCGACAAGCGATCGCTGTGCATACGGGTGCGACGGGCATTGGAATGCCAGTTCCGAAGACGGCACAGCAGGTGTCGGTCGTATTTTCTGAAAACGCGACGACCACATACGGCGAGGTGAGCGGCGAGCGCCAAAGTTTAGCTTGGCTTGTTGTTTTAGAGTGCCAGTGGCGCTAAGCGGTCACGATGCTGATATTGACGTGGGTAGAATATCTTTGTGGTGGGAAGTTTGCCGCAGCTTGGTAATTGGGACTCGTCCAACGCGGTGCGTGCGCCCATCGCTGATCGAGAGATGACGATGATCACTGATAAACACTTGCGCGGTATAGATCCCGCTGGATTCGACCAATTATCCCGTGTGGGGCGCAACGGTGTACTTGCCGCCGAACACAGAGTTCGAGTACAAGTTCATCCGTATAGAAACTGACGGAAGCGTACGGCATTCCCCTTGCGCGCACTCATTGGCGCTCCGTTTCTCTTCATCTCGCTGACCATGTTGGGTCTCACTAACAGATCGTGTGGGAATCGGATCCGAACAGGCAGGACACGACGCCTGGATCAGGAGTGCAATTGATTGCGACGACGAGCTGGCGCTGATAGGAATGATGATAATATCTAGTTGGATACCACCTCCCCTCACTACTACCCGCTCCTTTCCCTTTGAGTTAAATTATTGGATATCTTGCGCTCGGCGGCCGACTTGTACTGTATCGTAGGTACAGTAGGTACAGTAATGGAGTGTTGGGAGGAGCGGAGACAGTGCGCACAACAACGTATGAAAAGCTTATTCTATGAGTGTGTGAGTGCAGCATTCGTATCCTACCAAACCTTACGAGACGGCGCTTGGTAAGTTACTGTATGAATGAAATGATATGAAATGCCGTCACATATTGCCGTGTCAGAAAATGTCAGAAAAAAATATAACGATTATAATCACGTGTGAGGTATTCTAACTTTAATATAATGGGAGTTATAATTCGCTTAAAATGGCAATTATGACATAGATGAATTATAAGGGGTTTTCCCAATTCCCAATTTTGCGACATGATTTTGGTGGTCGTTGTTGTCCTGATGATACGAATTGTGTGTGGGATTGGTTGCGGTATGTGTAAATGAGATGATGCGGGAGATGATAAAAAGTATACACATGGATGGCTGTCATCAATCAAGCGGCGCATACTGTACATATGCTAGCACGGACGCGAGCCGAGTCGGTGGCATTGGTGGCGTTGGAGCCACAATACGGTATGGACAAAAAGAAAAAGAGATGAGTGTTGGGCGCGTTGGTGGGCGCTGCTGGGGGCTGTGATGGGATCAAAGAAGTGACGTGCTGGTGGAGTGTCAATGTGACGGGGAAGAGGAAAGACATGCAGGATATCCCTGGCAAGTTGCCACCACGACCGCGGGCGAAGTAACTAAGTCGACTAACTTGACTAACTCGGAGGGTTCGGTTGACATTGGCCGTTCGATCCCCCAAAGTCAACGAACATTGGAGTCCAAATGGGACGAGCATGATGATTCTTTCAACCCACTCCGCCACCGCCGCACTCGCCAGACTGCACATACGGAGAGATCGAGTCAGGCCACAGAAGATCTGAGATGATCTGTTCGTTCACGACCGATCGCGACCGGTTTATTGGAAATCACGTACATACTGCCCTGTCCTCTTCAGTTCCCGTTATCCCGTTATCCCGTTATCCCGCTCTTTCTCTCTTACCCTTTTCCTTTGCAGCGCTGGCAGGCCCGCGGTCTTCAACTTGATTTATCATCTACCACCCTCTCTTTCTCTCTCTCTCCTTTCTCAGCAGTAACCATCACAATAATGCCCCCTTCTTTTATCCGCACGGCCTTTCCCCTCGCCGCACCTCGACCAACCCTCGATGCCCTCAAAGACACTCCGACTCCGAGTCCCCGTCTCCAGCACTCTCCTTCAACGATCTCGTCCAACTCCCAGTCTTCCATATCAATATCTATCCGCAGACGCGTCTCCACAATCGTTTCCAAATTCCATTTGCGCACCACAGGCGGAGGCAGCCTGAATCTCAGGGGCCGTCCTCGTATGCGCACCACCTCCACCTCTACCTCTACCTCCATTTCCGCCACCACCACCTCGGCCACCCACAACTCAATGGGTAGAAGGAAGAATCGATATGCCGCCGTCGAGAATATCTCCACTATCCCGTGGCCCCGCTCGCCTAGCAGGTCTCCGTCCCCTCCTTCGCCGGATATTCGGCCCCCAAGCGGTCTCGGAAGGCGCGCTAGTAGTATATCTGACCTTGAAATTGCCGCCCTGGAACGTGATTATCCGCTGCCTCTTACGCCACCAGCTACCGCTCCTCTTCTTGCCTCTCCGCGGAGTCCAGTGTTCCCCCGATCACCGACAATTGCTGTTCATCCGGAATCGGTATTGACATCCGTCCCTCCTTCCTCCTTTCCTCAGTACCCGGCAGCGCGACGTACACGCACGCTCAGTTCGCCCGCACGCCTGAGCTACAGCGAAACCTCTCCAGCACCCATACAAGCACCAGCTGCAGATCCAGATTCAGATTCAGAGCCGCCACCACCGCCGCCAAAAGATATTTTCCTCCTAGCTCCATCACTACACACCCCTTCCTCAGTCCCTCACACCCCCCGCACCCCCCGCCACGCCCGACTTCAAGCGCGCCAAAACCCGCCGATACCGCTCTCACTCCTCTTCCCATACGTCCCCCGCGCCGACCTGCCCACCTTATCCCTCGTCTCCCGTCGCTTCCGCAACGCGGCACAGCTCGCCCTCTACCGCACGCTCGTGCTCTCTAGCTCAGATGACGATGACACAGACGCATGCATGGCCCGACTTGCAGCGGCGCCGCATCTCGCCGCTCTCGTCACGACCCTCATAATTCCCGCGTATCCACCCGCACACGGCGCATCTTTCCAGCTCGCTCTGGCGCTTGCTTTGCGCTCAATGCGCGCTTTGAGAAACCTTACGTTACCCGCATACGATGCGGATATCCTCGATGCCGTAACGGGGGCGTCGTCGTCGTCGTCGGCAGGAGCGACGAGGGGGCTCACGCATCTTACCCTGTTGGCGGATACACTCCCCTTTTCCTTCTTCAACGAATTCCTCGTCTCCAACCCCACAATCCAACATCTGTCTCTTCCCAACTTTATCGGCGTGCCTCCAGGACCAGGTGAAGTGCACCCAACAGCGATACCCAATCTCATCTCGCTCGACGCTAGTCCCGGTCTTGCCGTCTCTTTGGCACACGGGCGACTTTTGACGTTGAGGCAGGTGACGCTGCGTGTGACCAGCACGCTTTATGACGGGTTGCGGCCCGCGGCGATCTTTGGAGCCTTGTTCGGGGCGGGGGGAGGTCAGGTGAAGGTGCTCAGTTTAGTTTTGGCGGCGGATGTGGATAGGAGGACTAGAGGACGGTTACTGAGCGCGTTGGCCAAGATTGGTGAAGGCTTAGAAGTGCTCGAACTGCAGCTTGAAGGCACGTCTGATGAGGTACGTCCCCTTCCCCTCTAACCCTCTGTAGCGTTTGATCGTTGACGTGCTTTTATGTGCACACTTTTTAGGTCGCATTGCAGGTGCTGTACAAGCAAGTGGGCACGCTGTTACCCAATGTGTCCGCGCTTCACACACTTCGGTTACGCGCTGAACGGACCGCTAAGACCGCCGCCGAGACTGAGGAAGGACCCTCGCGACTGGCGCTCTGGACGCGATCTCGATCGTTAGGAATGGCTTTACGATGCATCGTGTTCCCTTCTGGCTCCCGTTGGGCGCTCGAGCAAGGGAAATGGGTACGCGTCAATTGAAACTCACAAAACGAAAACACCCAACAAAAGAAAAAGTCGGCGGGACCGCCCCACCTTTTTTTTTCAAAGTCATTTCCATTGCTTTTAATTATCTTCTATTTAGGGCTGTTTTTCCAATAGCCCACCGATTATTTTATACCACCTTGCTTAGTTTATGGCATTGCGAAAGGACGATTTAGAACGTGACGTGAACAAGTGCAGAATGAAGCTCCACTTGGCGAGTACTTTCTTTTATTTCTTTCGGATATTCGGTTTTTTTTTCTGCTACACTCACACGTTCTTACTGGGGTCATTTTCGCATTATAAAAAGTTGACTTTACGCTTCTCCAACCAAAACCAGCGACAGTGTACTTACTGCACATACCACAACCATACAGTAAACGACGATACAAAAGTTAAGCGAGAGTGCAAATAATACCAAACCAAAAAAGACGCGTCCGCGGCAACATGTCCCGTCGCCATCCTGTTGGGTTCTCCGCTAATACTGTAATATAAAACTATGAGCCGTGGCCGTGCCACATTCCCGCGTTTTCTTTCTTTTCTGCCCCTCCAAGAATGTCTCCTGTCATTCAGAGTCCCGCACCTGCTTTTACTGTCACTGCTCTCGTCGACGGTGGGTTCAAACAGGTCTCGCTGTCGGATTACACTGGGCAATGGTACAGTAACTTATATATTACTCTTTCCTCCCATGGTGGTCCGCGGTTCTGACGCGTCGAAAACGAAATTTAGGGTGATCCTGATGTTCTATCCTCTGTGAGTGAGCCCCCCAGTCTTTCCTTGCCTGTGGCAAGTCCGTATTCATATTCACACATCGCCTCGTTTAGTGACTTTACCTTTGTATGTCCAACCGAGATCCTAGCATTCAACGACGCGCTTCCCGACTTTGCGCGTCTTAATACCACAGTTCTCGGTAAGTGCACACATTATTATATTATTACGCGCCAGGCCACACTAAAGTTTACGCGATTTTACTAACTTACGCGACCGCGACGCCGACTCGGTTGGGGGGACAAACAGCCATATCCACAGACTCTGAATACTCGCACCATGCATGGGCAGAACAACCCCGCACGGCAGGAGGACTCGGACCCGATCTTCGCATCCCACTTCTGGCAGACCGGAATATGAGCGTCGCGCGTAATTATGGATGTTTGATCGAGGATAAAGGGATAGCTCTTCGCGCTAGTTATTTGATCGATCCAAAGGGCGTGTTGAGGCAGATCACCATGAACGATTTGCCAGTTGGACGTTCGGTAGACGAGGCGTTGCGTCTCGTACAGGCGTTCCAGTTCACTGTAAGTTTGGGGTTCTAATAATTTGTTTTTGGGTGTTATCATGGGTACTGATGGACGGCAATAAATAGGATGAACATGGGGAAGTATGTCCGGCGAATTGGAAGGAGGGTGCGAAAACGATTCGTGCGGATCCTACGGCCAAGTTGGAGTACTTTGCCGCCGCCGTTGATGGCGGCAAACAGGAGAACGGCAAGGCGAATGGGACCAAGCGCGCGCGCGTCGACTAATTAGCGCGCCGGGGACGTAGATTATGATACCATAGTCCGACTGACTGACACTCAGCAACTAGACAGACATCATTGATATCAACTACCATACAATATATCCTTTCTAAACTTAGCGCATGAATGGATTGGATGAAAGGCGATCAACTGGCGTGATGAATCGAAAACAACAAAAGTAGCGACGACGACGAGATACACCACATGCATGCAGCAGCCCCCGCCCTACTCACGTTCCCTCTTCCACTTGTCGTAGCACTCGAGCGTAACACTAGCCAAGAAACAAGGTATACTCTGTTCAATCTCCACCCAATTCCGCATCAACTGCGGAAGTTCCTGCGGTCCACCCTCACCCTGCGCAACAAGCTGCATCCTTGCCCCCGTTCCCGCCCCCTCTCCTGAAGCTGACTGTCTCGCAGGCTGAAAGACAAAAGCGGCGCCGAGATCATACTGCGACGTGACTCGCACCTGTCCATTATCGTAAAAAGCGAGTTTGACGCCCAATATCGCCGAGAGCGCCTCTCGAAACTCGGCTGTTTTGGCCGTGAAGACTTGTCGCAGTCTCAACATTCTTTTCTCCTTTTGACGAAGTTCGTCTTCGAGTTGCGCTTTTTGCTCGCAGACGGCTAACCAGCTCGCGCGTGGCACTAGTTCTTCCTCCTTCTCCGCCTTTGCTGTTGTGTTGGTGGAGGTGGAGGTGGAGGAAGATGATGAGAGGGTGGAGAGGCGTTGGAGTAAAGCCGCGTTTTCTTCTTTGAGCCTGTCGAGTGCGGCTTGGCGCAGATCTGCCCATTCCTGAGCTGGGTTCGCGCTCAGAGAAAGTACGCGCACGCCAGGCGGGACCTGTCGTCCTGCGCCGATCTCGCCACGGAGCTCGAACAGCGCCTGTTCCAGTTCCTCTATCTTTTCTCTGTCCTTTTCCATTGCTTCTTCCTTCTCATCCAGCGCTTAAATTCAACGTTATCGGTTTTTAAGAGTCGAGACAAGGGAGATAATGGTTTGGTGACATACCTTGACGCGCTTCTTGTAGCGCATTCTTCTCGTTGGATAGTTCGTCACGTAGGGCTTGGAGACCTGAGCCGTGGTCGAGTACAGGCCGCTTGGCTAGTTCTTGGATATCCGTCTCGAGCGCGCGTATATGCGCCCTGTACTCGTTCACCAACGCCTCGAGGTCCTTGATATGTTGTTCATTGGCCTGGTCTATGTGATTGGAGCCTTGCGCAGCTTCTTCGTTTGCGTAGCTCGCCTATTCGTAGCAAGAAAGATGAATGCAATAAGAAAGGAGAGTCAACGATGGTACGAACGTACGTTGAGTGCCTGCAGAAATCCGACTTCCCGCTCAGAAAGCGCAGCAGCGCGCTCAGCCCTCGTCGCGCGGTCTTCCGCGGCACGCGCTGCATGGAGGAGCGCTTCGGCTGTCGCGCGGGCATCTACCTCGCGCGTCTGTGCATCAGCGAGCTCAGCTTGACGCCGACGCAGCGCGGCGCGGTCTGCGCCATGCTCTTCGAGGAGGTGCGCGTGTTCGAGTCGAAGTACCGATAGGCTCTGCGTGATGGAGACGGGAGTAGCAGCGGGAGTATCCGGTACCGCATTCCTCGCCCTAAAAAATTAGAAATCGAGGTTTGCGGAAGGAGTGAAACGCACCATGCTTTGCGCTCGGCGCGCGCGGCCTCCACTTCCGCTTCGAGGCGCACGACGGTCTCGCGCAATTCATCCGCAGCCGCAGCGCGTCGTTCGAGTGCGCGGTTCTCCTCGCGGAGTACCTCCATGGCCGTGTGGCGTTCGCGCAAAGTGTTCAACTCTGTCATTGCGCGAGAGTGGGCTGCCTCAAGTTGCCGCGAGTGTTCTGTTTGGCGCGTGAGTTCGGCGCGTAACACGGACCAACTTGCCTCTTCCGCTTCGTGTCGAGCGAGGTCGGTCTGTGTGGTTGTTTCGGCGTCGAGGGCAGATTGCAGTCGCAAAACCTCGGCGCTGTGGGTTACGGCTGCTTCTTGCGCCGAATCCAGCTCTGCGGAGAGGGACTCGACTTGGCGCTCGCGGGCCGTGAGTTCTGCAGCTTGTGCGGCGAGCTTTTGGGTTGTGGCGTGTGAGAGTGAATCATATTTGTCTTGGAGATCGGCATGGTCCTCTTGGAGTGTGCTCAACGCGGAGCGCAGGAAACGGATATCCTGTTCTAGCTTTATCTAGACGCAGGATTGTCGTAGAATGTGCGCGGTGAAATTGGAAGGTGATGGTTCTGCCACTTACTTTTTCTTCCTCGCGCTCCTTCGAAACACGTTCTTTCTCTTCTCTCTCCTCTTGCTCACGCTCAGCAAGCCACCGTCGGTCAGCATCGAGACGCTCGATTTCCGAGTCTCGCTCGCGCAGACGTGTCTCAAGCTGTATGCGCGTTGTCTCCACAGCAGCAAGCTTACGTTCAACGGCTGCCTGAGATAGGGTTGTATTTAGCGCATGTACACGCTGTTGTCTCTTTGCGGTAGAGAGTTGTGGGTCTGTGGTGGCTCAGAGATAGAATTAAAAGAGGGCATGAAAGGGACAGACCACGCTCAAGCTCTGCAGCGAGCGAGTCACGCTTTGTCGTTGTCGATGCGGATGAAGTTGCATTGGCAGCATTTCTGAGTCTGCTCGCTTGGGGCTGAGCTCGACTCGATGCTTTCCTTGAGTGCATCCTGTTACGCATGTCACAACCACGGCGGTTGATTAAGTCTTGTGACGTCACGATCACGCCAGTACACGCAGTCACTCACCCGCACCACGACTCACCGTAATGGCCTCAGTTTCAGACTACTCTTCAGACTCAGAGGACGACACCCCCATCGCAAAGAGGAAAAAGTCCACAGGCGCAAAAACAGACAATGACGACTTCTCCTTCAAGAACGTCCTTAGACCGCCACGCTCAACAACATACACTGCTCAGGCTTTATACGGTATGTCCAACCGCCACTCTCTGAAACATCCTAACATCCTGGCTTAGACCAGATAATTGAAGGCGTAATTGACTTGGATCCTTACTATCAACGCGGTATGTGAAGCTTCCCTACCTTACACACTTCCTCGTTAAACATCGCGTGATAGATGTCGTCTGGTCGGAAATAAAACAGATTGGCCTCATTGACTCTATTTTTCGAAATTTCTATATTCCACCTATCATCTTCGGTAACCTCTCCTGCTCCTCGGTCGTGTTCAGTGCTCATACTCGTACCCAGCGGTATCCCAATCATCCGACGGCACGGAACGGCGGGTTTGCATCGACGGCAAGCAACGTTTGACCTCAATTCAGAAGTAAGGTGATTCAGTTATTGACTTTACCTTCCTAACTTACGCAAACTGGTCCATCTCCAGATTCATGGATGGCTTGGTGGGTCTCTCTTTTCTCGTCCTTCGTACGCCTGTCAACGGTTGCCTCCCCAACAGCTTTACCGTACGTCTTCAATCCCGGATACTTCATTCGCTCTGCTTATTCATTCTATGGCTGGCCTGCGCAGATAAAGACAAGTAAGATGGTATGATTCTATCTCCTTCACCCTAGGCTGATCTGTGACAAGCGAGAGTAAGAGGAAATATTGGTACAAGCAGAAAGCCGGGAAAGCTGGAAAACAACTCCCACCAAAGTACAAGCGAATGTTTGCTAACAAGCAGATTGTTTGTATCGAGTACATGGAGTTATCGGAGGAGGACGAACGCGAGATATTTCGGGTGCGTTTTAGATGAGTCCGAATTTCTTTTTTTGCAAAATTTACACCTCCTATTCACAGCGTGTACAACTGGGCATGGCTCTTAACTATGCTGAAAAAATGAAGGCAGAAGCCCCTACGCCACGGCAGACGCTCGTACACGAGCTAGTCTCAGAATTTGCCATGTCCCTCCGCAACCTCGGTTTCAATGACCGGCGTGACGCCGCGTTCCGTTGGATCGCGCAGTCCCTCCAAACGATACTTGACCCACGACCAATCGTCAAACGTAGTGCTACCACCACATCTCAACAGACCACGTGGCTCCGGGACACCGCACCGCTAGACCCGGCATGGAAGAAGAGGGTACAAAACACGTTCAAACTGCTCGTCGATACGCTTGTGGCCCATCCGAACTGTCTCAAGGTGACCCGCGGACCCGCGACAATAGCGCCGATAGATCTTGTGATGATGGTGCTGCTAGTTTTTGAGTTCCAGGGGAAGCTGTCGACCTCACGGCTAGCGGATGCGTTACGCGCGCTTCGCATGGCGGCACGCAAAGAGACGAAGGATTTGATGTGGAAGTCGGAACACATGAACCACTATCTCGTCTTTTTGGACCGTCTGGAGAGATTGGGCGAAGGCGCTTTAGGGCCGAGTAGCGCCATTGCCAACGATGCGCCTGTTGCGATGGACCTGGACCCACCAGCTAAACGACAAAGGACAGGCGGTATGCCTTTTATGTTGTTCAGGATGATATGGATTATAGTGCTCACGGAACTTTTATAGACTATTCACCAGTGTCTCTGTCCTCCCCAGCGCAACCTCAACGGGTGTCAATCAATATCCCGCTCGGTAAACAACAGCCATCATCATCATCACCCTCCACACACGCACCCACATCCGCATCACCCAACCCCGCTTCAACACCCACCTCTAAAAGCCTAGCTACGTTGGAGTCCATGCTCACAACGCTCGCATCGCGACCATCCGCAAAGATCGATCGCCTTGCTTCAGTGCGCGCGGCTAAGGCTGCTATCCAGGGTGGCCAGCAGCAAGCTTCGCAGTCCCGCCCGGGACCACATCCGCTGCCGCCTCGACCGTCAGTGGCACCGGTGATGGGTGGTGGTAGTAGTAGTAATGGCGGTACGGGCGGAGGCCCTAGTGGCGGTGGCGGCGGGAAGGGTGGACTGAGTATGTAGCGGCTGTGTTGTTCGTATGTGCACCTGTTATAGATGCCGAGGACATAGAGTGAAGATTATGCTCTAGTAGTAGTGTCGGTGATGGAAGTGATACAGTAATTGTGATGATATGGCGCTTCGTATGATGTTGATGAATGTCGACCGTAAGGTTTGGTGGGTGGAAGTGCTTGTTGGTCGGATCATCACTGCATCACCCCTAGCCTCCAGCAGCTTCGAGTCGACTTCTTCAACCAACTTACGTTTTCAATCCCATGTCTCCTGTAGTTTATAAACACAACAGAGAACCTCAGGTTCGGCATTGCCGGGCTCAAGTTCTCTGACGAGCGAGTTGGTGTCGCGCTCTATCCCTATGGGCCATTACGCGCAGTGTTGTCAATGACCCGGTCTGACGGGGGTCAGTTCAGTCGGAGGGTCAAGGACAGTCTTACAGTACTGACCCTTTTTTGGTCAGCGAGTCAGTCGGGTCAGCATCAATTTCAAATCAATGGGATCATTGGGACGAGAATCTGATAAAAAATGGTTCGATGATATGACAAATAAAATTTCGGGTCCCCGCCACAATTAAACATGTACAAATAAGGTCACCGACCCAGTCAGACCGGTCAGACCGGTAAAGACGGTTCCGGTGGGTCAGCCACTTACCCAACCTTTTTTGGTCAAGGGTCACTGACCTTGACAACACTGATTACGCGTGACGTACTATGCCTTTGGCATAGATGTCCACTGTTCACATCTCGACTGGCGGGTATCTTCTATGGCACAAATCTTCAACGCGCTTAGCCAAGTAACCTCTGCGGTGGAGTATCTCATTCTTGGGTACGAGATACATAGTTCGTCACATGAAGGGCACAATGAGGTCGACCGCACCGAGTGGCGCAAACTTCTAAGGTCGTTTAGTGACACGAAAACCCTTCGCATCGATGATGGGATCACCAAGGAACTCTCTCGTTGCCTACAATTGGAAGATGGAGAACTCCCTCTGGAGTTGTTACCTGAACTGCAAGAGCTCGAGTGTTCTGGGAGCGGCGATCTTGATGATGTACTCACCTCATTCATCGATGCCCGCCAAAATACTGCCCGCCCCGTTATCCTGATCGACTCTAGATCAAGGCCATTGAAGCCATCTATGGAAACCCATAAAAGAATGAGCGTTATACAGAAGAATGCGCTATGATCGATCTTTTCCCGGGCAGGCCGCGGGTACTGTACGTGCTATTTGATGTTGATGCATCAATATTAACGCTGAAAGCTGACTACAGTAGCCGACTCAGAAGCGCCATGATGTGAAACGCTTGTTCTGATTAACCTGCTTAAAGTAAAACCCGCTTCTTCATCACCCTTTCTAGCATCATCTACCACCCCTTCATGGGGTGAAACTCTCCTTAGGTGCCTTCATAGTGTGTGCCAGTGATAAATCAGGAAACTGAGTCCTAGGTTACTGTACAACTCTGGACCTTATGTACGAACGGAATCCATCGCGTAGACTGAAAAGGGTATACTGTACCTTACTTACATCCCATGATGCACCGCGTTCTCCTTGTACGGTTATCCACCACAGAACAGCTGGGCGCTCTGATAAATGGGTAGTGACTGGTGTCTTTGGACACGTTGACACGTTGATCACTCGACTTGAAGTCGGATTGTTGAGGCATGATGTAAATACTACAATACAGCACCGTGGGTCAAATGGTAAGAACTGACATAGCTTACCACTATTACCAAGTCAGGTGAATTTTTACAGTTACCCACAGGCGAAAAGAAACGTCAGGCTATTCGATAACATTGAAACACACAGAGAGAGCGCAAATACAAACGAGGACGCGATACCTGGCCGTTTCATCTCGCCCAGAACTTTCTGCGGCTGAAACCTCTGCCATGGTACCTTATTAGACCCATCGCTGCACAATTACGCTATTGCGTAGACCAGCAGCCTCGATCGTCAAACTGTTGTCTTCAAGCGTGCGGTTTGGGAAAGTTGTCCCGATAGTATAAGGGCGTGTGTTGTTTTCAGGACGCGAACTAGCGTGGAATAGATGAATAAATATATCAGGCAGATCGAGTAATGGAGTGACACAAGAGAGGGAAAATGTTTGAAGGACTACTCACGCATTGATAAAATTTCGAAGATCGCCCACAGTATGACTCAGATTCATCCGAGCCACCATTCTAGCAAAAAGCGAAGGCAAGATGCGCGGGCAGGGCACACGTTAGTACAAAACAAAATAATGCATTCTATGGAGATCTCTCGTACCTTGTGCCATCCGCGAGACGGACCTGTACGCTAGTCGTCGGTTTCGTCTGATCGACGCTGAAACGCGTGGACACGCTCTCCGGATCACGCGTCCGCGATGGCGGGGGTGGTGCAGTTGAGGTTGAGGTCACCGACGATGGGAAAGTTCCGGGCATTCCGGCTGACGTGGATGTAGACACAGACTCAGACTCAGGGACGACACCGCCAAGTCGGCTGCCCGAACCCGCGAAGCCCCTCCGCGGTGTGGAAGCGTAATCCTCCTCTGTGCGTCTTGTGACGCGTACTTCTACGGGTTGTCCCGGCAGGACGTTGAGAATGGATGGAGGAGCACGACTAGCAACGGGTCATTATGAGGGAGAGAGAAAAACAGCAAAAAGGAGCACGCACCCAGAGTTGATCTCGGAGAGAATCTGAGCTTGGGCGGGATCATCGTATCGTCGAAGCTCGCCATCCTCCACGCTGAAACCATCGCGCCAGAAGGTAAGATGTCGAATCGCGGTCTCCTCAGCTAATACGGACATAAAATCAATTAATCTGCTAGTGTGGCGAGGTCTTACCTGGGTTTGATGGCCCATTCGGATCAGGGATGTACGTGCTCTCGACTTCATCCGAGCCTAGCGTGTGTCCGGACCCAGAGAAAGCGGCCGATCCCTGCGCTCCCGTTCTTTCGGGCTCGGGCTCGTGGGGACGATCATTGAGCGCGCGAGCTAAAAGATCGCGCATAAGATTACGACCGGGGACATCAGAATCTCTCTCCGGATTCTGGACATTGATTCCACTGCGAAAGAGAAAAATGAGCTTATAATAAGAATTACGATCCAATGAGGAGGTTACCTTCTCTCGCCGCCTGCAAAATAGTTCTGCGGCTCGTCGTCCCCATCGTCGCTGTCGTCGCCCAGAGTTGCAAAACGACGCCCACTGCCACCACCGCCACTGTATATGCATACGGAATATAGGAGCTTGGGGTAAGTGAGGTGAATATCGTTATGTGATACGAGACGCACGTTGAGCCTCCGCCTCCCCATCCGCCGATGCGGCCGATGCGTGGGGCAGACGATGCCGCTGGACGCGGCCAAGATGAAGAAATGGGGTCACTTGCATTACCACCACCGAGGGTGCGAGGCCTGTTTGGATTGTCGTCGGCCATTTTCGATTATGTTGTTGAGAGAGAGAGATCAAGTGCACTGTGAGTTTCAACTACAAGTATGACGTAACATGGCGTGGGATAGTGTCACTTAATCCGGAATCCCCGCCATCTCATGACTGCCACCAAATTAAATACTGTACTGTACTGTATGTGCCGTGTGCACAATCAATCTCTCAGGTCTTTTCGGAAACCGTTTCTAGTGCCAAGCAAGCCACTTCATCGTGACAATACAGGTGAAGTGCTAACAAGCACTCGATAGATGAATCAATGGGGAAGGGGCACGCACGTATACACGCATAGAATACGAGTATGAGACTCGCCTTCCGAATGTGCCAGTAAACTCCACTTCTCTCTTTCTCTCTCTCTCTTTTGTAGATATCAAGCAGAATAACCCGGACGCTCCATCTTCACTCTTCATCCTCATAACCCTGCACTGGCCGTCTCGGTCGCTTCGGAACTATCAATTCAAATAGGAGAAAAAATATGTTAACGTCAAAAATACTTGAACCTAAGCCGGTAGCAAAGGGAAGGAAGGAGAGAGGGAGGAGGAGAAAAGGACGCACGCGGATATGTGATAGGTATAGGTTCTGACGGACGATAGCCAAGGTGTTCGCGGATGGGCGGCACCCCGAATGCGAGCACGGGGCCGATTGCACCCATCACGACGGAGTAGAAGAGCACTGGGGACTCGTGCGCCTGACGTTGCTGTGTTTGTGTTGTAAAGTCGAAATAATAGCCGCACAATCAAGCGTCAGACAAGGCCACAAAGTGAGGAAGGGGTCAAAGGATGGGAAGACGTACGAGGTAGCGGTAGGTGTTGCGGAATGGCGTGATGATGGACGCCATTGCTTTTTGTGCTATGGAGCCAGCTTACTCTCAATGACTGACACAAGTCCGAGATGATGCTTGGTCGTGTTTGGATCACTGCCCGATGCGGGCCGGTACAGTAAGGTTATCATTGATCCTGCATCTGACTATCCACTCAGGCTCCTGCCCGTCGTGTGAGGAATGTGGACGCCACGCCGCTTTGAACCCAATCGACGAGAGGAGCCCGATAGGCCAGAGGTTACCTATCGAGGTCAGAACGTTGCTTCCTCATGTAGAAATCCGGTGGGGAGCGAGAGAAAGAAACAGTCTCTTAGGAATCGCCACCTGATTGCGATGGCCATGAGAAGCAATATTAAATGGTTCTTCAGGCTTCATAATAATAAATTCTAATGTAAGTCTAGTGTCTCGTATAGATCGGTGTATTGACCAGAACGAAAGAAAAGGAGATATCCTTCCTAGGCATCCATGATCCATCCATCTAAAGTCTACTACTTTTTGTTGCTGTGCGGCAAAGATTTCCGATACGCCTCCTGCAGCTCAACCTGAACATTTGGCAATACCGGCATGTGGTTCTGCACCCAGCGTCAAAACACCGATTTTATGAAAGAAGAGACGTTTACGGTACCTTGTATTCCATGCTAAACTCGCCCTTGCCTTGAGTAGCACCGCGAAGTTGGTTCGAATAACCGAACATATCATTCAAAGCCACCTCCGCAACAGCTGTGAACTCGTCCTCGCGGACCTCACTATCGATAATCGTCCCCCGGCGCGCATTTAATCCTCCAATCACCGCACCTTTACCATACATGTTAGCGTTCAGCACAAGGACAACAAGGAGGAAGAGGGAAAAAGGACAGGAAAAGACGCACTCTGGAACTCGACCGGAGCGACGACTTCCACCGTCATGATCGGCTCAAGTATAACCGGTTTCGTCTTAAGAAAAGCCTCCCGAAACGCGCCAATAGCAGCCAGTCGGAATGCGAGCTCCGACGAATCAACGGCGTGAAACGCGCCATCCTGCAATACCATGCGCACGCCCGAGATCGCGTTCCCAGACAAGGTGCCCTTCTCTAGCGCCTCGTAGAATCCCTTCTCGACTGCCGGAATGTAATTGCTCGGCACGTTCCCACCCATGACGACGCTCTCGAATTCAGTATCCTTCCCAGATTCCGCGTCCATCTCCATTGGTTCGATGTGTCCTATGACGCGCGCATACTGCCCAGCGCCACCCGTTTGCTTTTTGTGCGTATACGCAAACTCCGCACGTCCCGTAACCGTCTCGCGGAACGCAACCTGTGGGCGACCGGTAGTGCATGCGACGCCATACTCGCGTTTCATCCGTTCGACGTAGATTTCAAGGTGTAGCTCGCCCATGCCAGAGATGATCGTCTGCTGACGCGGTCAGTTCCAAGTAAAATGGGGCTTGGGACAAAAGACATGCCTCCTTGCTTTCGTGGTCTACGTGTACTCTGAATGTAGGGTCTTCCTTCTGGAAGCGGTTGAGCGCGCGAGAGAAGTTGGGTGTTTCAGTACCGATTGGTTTGATGGCGAGTGAAATGACGGGATCAGGAACGAACATGGAGGTCTGCAAATTATCACATCTTAGCAATTCCTTTATACCCATAGAGACAGCGCAGTTTGCACACCATCGAATAGTTAGAAGTTCCATCGGTGAACGTGTCCCCAGACGCACACTCGACACCAAAGATTGCACAGATCTCGCCTGGACCAATCTCATCGATGTCCTAGAAAGTACCTCAGATCCCCACATCCAGGTTACAAGATGGACACCTTCGAGGACACACCTCCATCTCGTTGCTATGCATGCGCACCAACTTGGGAACCTTGATTCTCTTTCCGGAGCGCGCGTGGAAAATGAACTGGCCCTTCTTCAAGCTACCCTGATACACGCGCACATATGTGAGCTGACCAAAGCGTCCCTCCTCGAGCTTAAATGCCAGAGCAACCAGGGGCGCCGCTGCCGCTGGAACAAGCTCCACCTGTGGCGTGCTCGTGGGCTGAGTCGTATCGTGCGCAAGGACCTCACGCTCCGCCGGACTCGCGAGGTACGCACAAACACCGTCGAGGAGTGGTTGCACCGCAGTGTTCTTGATGGCCGAGCCGAGGAATACGGGAGAGAACTTGAGAGAGACGGTCGCCCGCTGGATCGCCGCTGCGAGTTGTACGTTGGAAGGGAGCGCATCGTTAAGGAAAAGTTCCGCGATTTCGTCGTCGACCTCTGCGAGTTGTTCGATCAGCTCTGTGCGTTTTTGAGTGGCTAGCTCGAGAGTAGAAGCTGGGATCTCATCGGATTCGATAACGTCGACACTATGCGAGGTGAAAGCATTGTTTGAGCCTTTGAGCCCGGACAAAGGGGAGGATCTACTCACCCCTTCGTGCCTTTGTTGTAGATGGATTTCCAGAGGACTAGGTCAACGACACCGTCAAGCTGATCCTCTACGCCGATGGGCACCTGAACCGCAGCAGCGGGCATACGAAGCTTGGTACGGATCTGGTTGATCACGCGCCATGGATTCGCGCCAGGTCTAAAAAACGGCGCACTCAGAAGAAATATGAGATAGTTGGGGAAGTCGACGCACCTGTCCATTTTGTTAATGAATGATAACCGAGGGATATTATACCTCCGCATTTGCCGGTCGACAGTGATTGTTTGACTCTTTGAGACACACTCGTCACTGGATGGAAGCATAGACCATCACAGGGGAGCTCACCTGAACGCCAGATACCGCACACAGCACCAAAACCGCACCATCCAGTACGCGTAACGCCCGCTCGACTTCTATGGTGAAATCGACATGACCTGAATAAATGTCGAACCACAATGAGCGGACTCAAGGAGCATGACGAATGAAACACACCAGGCGTGTCGATAATATTAATCGCATACTGTTCTTGTTCACCCGTAACCGGAGACTTTGCCTGCCAATCACAGAACGTCGCCGCGCTTTGGATGGTAATACCCTTCTCGCGTTCGAGCTCCATACTATCCATCTTGGCTCCGACATTATCCTTTCCTCTCACCTAAAACCCCACCATGGTGTCAGCATCAAACTCCGAAGGCCGATAAGGTAGACAAGATGGAGAAGAGGGAGAGAAAAGAACGCACCTCATGGATATCGCGTATCCGTCCGGTATAATATAAAATGCGTTCGGTGAGAGTTGTCTTTCCTGAGTCTATATGTGCCGACACTCCGATGTTGCGTTGATACTTTAACCGGTGGTGGTCTGCCTCTGTGAGTTGGAACCGCTGGGCGAGCGAGGGGCCTGGCGTGTCCTTGGCTGATCTTGACGGTGCCTTCACGACTGCAGCG
This sequence comes from Russula emetica, assembly GCA_015178925.1. NCBI lineage: Eukaryota > Fungi > Basidiomycota > Agaricomycetes > Russulales > Russulaceae > Russula > Russula emetica. The sequence goes on from WHVC01000059.1 coordinate 177,411, forward strand.
GCTGTTGCAGCAGAGGCATGACGACGCGCGACGGAGAATGGAAGGAGGAGTGCCTTGCGCGCGAGGCAGAGCGAGAAGCGTTGAGCCGGCGGCAGAGGCAGCATCAATCGACACACCTGCACCTCCAAAACTTGGACTCTTGTTCCAGTCGGAAAATGCCGTCCGACCTGGCTGTATCGTTCCGGTCCGCGCGCTTCACCTGCACCTGCACCTGCACACCTCTCACCTTGGGTTGGGAATAATGTGCGCCTTTGGTCTGTGCATGGCTGTAGAGAGTTTTGATGTGTTGATGAATGTGGGTGGGATTATGAAAATTTATAGGGCTTTTCATAGGTAATCGTTGCAGATTTTATCATAGGCCCTTTCTTGCCAGTGGTCTAGGGCTATGATTGTACCATCCTCTTCCTTTATTTTCCGCATAGTTCAGTATGATGGTGTCTGACAGTCGAACTGACACAGTTTGATTGTATGTTACATTGTTAGTAGTCACCCCTATCACGCGTTGTCACTATCGTAGTGTAAATTCGATTGGGTCGAACATGTAACCGCTACCGCTAACAGTCACCCACGGGTGTAAGTTATCGTTTACGGGTAAAAGTATCATTATAACTTGTGCCCATGAATACATCAGAAAAAATAATAACATACTCAGATAGAAATTGAAAGCTCATCAGTACAAACATGGTCATTTCCATGGGTGCCTTCAATGATTGAGAAGATTTGATGGGGGTACTGTATAATGAGCAGGGGCGTGGTCTGGGAGGTGGAAAGTAGCCTCGTGACCGGTCACCGGTCTAGGTCTTTGCCGTGAGGACCGAAAATAATCCGAAAGGACCGACGAGCTGACCAACTTGTGCATTCACCTTCACTCTATACAGTACCGACTGGAGAGCACTTATGCCAACATCCATCGATAATCATTATGATATCGTTGTTCAGTATTAATGGCGCTCATCGTCGTGATCGCAGAAATATGTCTTTTCCCCTACTCCATTCGCTATACGGTATGATAGGGGAACCATGCATGCCACGCAAAGCGCTGAGCGCCATTCACAGCATAAGAGTATCATTGTATTTCATGCTAGGTGGAAGACAGACAAGGAGCACGCATAACTAATATGGCCATCTAAGTTGAACGGCTGTAGATTATGGATTGAGAAACCAACATGGCGGAAGAGGAGGGAGATGGAATATAAGTACGTGACCATGCAAACCTGAAATTTATTCGTGAGTGTGAGGACCATCTGAGGGGGTTCGGTGCAGTCACACCTCAACGAGAAGGCGAAGGCCGTGACCGAGGTAGAATGAAATTCCAGGATGCTGGGGAGCGAGGATTATCCCCTCTTTTTCATCTGTCGTGATATCTCGGTCTTCGTCCACGTAGTTAATGAGAGGACGTTGAGGTGAAATGTGTCAGCATCCTTGCTAGTGGCGTGCCACGCGTGTAAACAATACAAAGATGATACCGAACTATACATGAGTATCCGCAACCTGGATGAGCTTGTACCACCAGTGTACGACCGCGAACGCTGGTGGTATAAGCTCACGCAGGCTTCACGGCCCCCATTTCCCCTCTTGAAGGAGACAACCATCATCCGTCGCGTCTTTGTCTATATGAATTGGCCGACTATATGCACATAGATGTACTCTGTTGTACTCGAGTATGGGATCCGGTCGCGATCTATGATAATCTGATGAGAGATTGCAAGAGCCGGGAGCATACCTTCAGCGTCGGGACTCAAGCTCGAAACAGCTTGACTGCCTCTTTGAAAGGATTGAAAGAGATAGCGGAAAAACGTCTTTTCTGCTGGACTGATTGATTTGATCGTGATCGCACGAAATTTTCAACATCACCACTATGGCATGATTTTCTTTTGTGGGAAGCGTAAGATATGTCCGAGCCTGGTGCCGATCAAAGAAGATTGACGTCGTTGACCTTTGATGAGAGCAGACGAAAAAAATAAATAAAGAGTAAGTTAGATGAACGGTGATATCGTAGAGCTTGGGAAAGAGAGGCTCCCGCTTTTTGCTTTTCCGAAGGGATCACGTGTCGTGCTATGATATTGGCTGGCAAAGACCCGAACAGGCTCAGTAAAGCCGGAACCCACAACAGCGCCAGCAAACTTAAACGTGTCCATCATTTGCTGCGCCCAGACCGTACCTGAGCTCGTCTCCTTCATGATTCGAATCTGCCTCTTCTCGACTTTCGTCCTTGCTTTCGACTTCCCATTCACATCCATCTCGGGAATCTCAGCTGCATTATGACAATATATTTCAAAATTCGCATCATGGCAGCGCGTGGCCAAGGCTACCCTTCAGAAAAGATGCTAATGGCAGCAACAATAGCCGTATGGACCACTGCCGCCTGGACCACCTGGATGCCCTGCCCGACCATGAGCACAAGCACAGACCGGCCAGTGGCACCGATGAACGGCAGTACTAGCGGCAGGCCTGGCGGTGGAGAATAACAGCGGCAGCGGCAATGGTGATGGTAGAGGATGAGCTTTGCGGCGCTGAACACATTCGTAAGTGGCATGTACTTTGTGCTATACTGGGTTACTTACTGTATCATTGCTCAGAGCGACTGGTTCCGAGTTCAGCGTGCACGCTGTATGAACACTCTTATACCATCCCCTCGACGATAAAGCCTGCCACACGCAGGCCCTACCCTTCACGCTCACGCTCACAAGGGCGGCCTTCCCAGACCCATACAGTACACAATGCTCTCACCCAGTGACGCCTCGAGGACAAGGATGGTGATGAGGAAGTTTTAGCCCCAATTATTAGGATGGCGAACAGCTCGGTACAAACGAATGAGACTATATTGCTGACTGCTTTGTGTTCCCTCAACTCAATCCCACTTCACGCGAGCAGGACGTGAAGAAACGCGGGACTGGTCTGTTCGGCTGGCAACCTTCCATGAGCAGAGGCGTATGCCCCTCCGATGCGACCAGACGTCTAAGAAGGTTGCTTACGATGCGGCGCATTCAAGGTCTGCTCGCAGTGTTTGAAAAAGGAAATTTTTAGTCGACGTGGTGTGTAGGGAGGTTCATCATAGCGTCGTGGTAGCCCCGACGTCTAATGACGCCCTATGCTCGGACGTTTCATCGCGCATTTACACTGGGCTAGTAACTCTCATGGTCAAAATAAATACAAGTCTTTGGAAACAAGCCTATAACCACAGCTGCATGGATCAGGCCGAGGACATGTCCCTTCCAGGGACCTCTCTTGTATCTTGCATTGCCTTGATAGCGTCCTCTCCTCGCCCAAGGATCTAAGAGCGCGTGCGGCTATGCGGCTCAACGCTTAGATAGACTTCCTTTTCGAGGGATTTGGGTTCGATCGAGGTAAGGCCGTCGCAGGACTTGGAAGTGAGCCTTTACACGAATACGAGGTCATGCTCGAAGTAGTGTTCTCCGCCGCGATACTTCTCCTTGTCGGCTTTGGCTTCCTCGCATAGTGCTGGGACGTTGCGTCGTCGAACGCGTTAAGGCTGGCGGGCGTGGTTATCCTGATTCTCGCGAGGTGTCGGGAATTACCTGTTTTTCACAACCGATTCTGACGTTGTCACTATACCGCGATCACCTAATGCTCGAAGTATTCGGGGCTTTCCTTATCGATGCAAGCGTCGTTCAATCCGGGGGCAGTAAGCGCGAAGAGTTGCAGCAAAGACGGTCCCTCTGGACTGAGGCCCGCGCAAGCTACGATATACATGAATTCCAGCATCGGATGTTTCCTCGACTTTGACTTTCTGGAATATTGGAATGTGTATCCAAAGGTGGATGCGGGACATGCGACTATGGTTCTAGAATGCAAGGATAACTCCCAAAAAAAGAAAGCAAGACAAGACCCAGGGTGGGACGCCGAAATAAGCATGAGGTGCTGCCATCTTTGGTAAAACTGTGTGAGTTTGCATCACCAGCGTGCAAATGCGAACGTTGGTGGTACAAACTCAACCAGACCTGACGGCCCGATTTCCTCCCTTGCAAGACACGGCCGTCGTCTGCCCTGTCTTCGGCTATACGAAGGGGCCGATTTAATACGGAGAGAAGCGATCACCATCGAGGATGCGCGCAGACGTAGTACGTGGCCTTGTACTGCGTTGTGAACTGGTCGTGGTTACTTATAATCTGATGGGAGATTGCAAGAGCAGGACGAATACCTCGGGCGTTAGGACTCATTAGTCTCATTACTCGAAACAGCTAGACTGACCCTTTCATCGGATTGAGGGGATGATGACGGAAAGACAGCTTTTCTCCTGGTCTAATTGATTCGGTCGTGATCATGCGAGATTTTTAACAACACCGTGGTATCATGATGATTTTCCAACACAGGAAACACAAGCATGCACGTGTCCGAGCTGCGCGGACCAGAGAAGGTCGACCTGTGATGAGGATAGAAGAAGAACATCGAAACGAAAAAGGGAGAACGGGGATGGGGAGAATGAGCCTGAAAGAGGCTTTTATGCGCGGCCTTTCTTCTTGATCATGCAGGTGCAGGCAATGCTGAATCACGTGTCGCTGCTATAATCGTCACATAAGAAACTTGAAAGGAGCCACCTACAGTACTGGTCGGCAAAGACCCAAGCTTAGTCACCTAGCTACACCAGTACTACCCCGCATCTCATGGCACTCCTGGCCGGCGCTCACGACCTTAAACCTTTTCATGACGAGGCACGCTTGTCGAAATCTTCCAAGTTGTCTTTTTTTCTTGTTTTTGTGTATCATTCTGTATGCTCAGGAAGCATTTTTTTTAAACTATAGTCAACCACTTTCATCGAGAAAAGAGGATGCATTGCTGTGACGATATAAATCCAATTGTAATTAAGTTCCTCACTAATTGACAGGAAGCAAACCGAGCTTTGTTGTTTCATATTCACCGAACCTGAGCATATCCGTTGTTCAGCTGGAGAATGGGCATCCAGCTACTATGCGTAACCTGGACAGTGCCGATCAATGTGACATCGCGAGGAGTGATGTGTTTGTCCCCGATGCGATATCTCTGATCGCTGTCGTTGTCGTTGTCCTTCGCAACCTGGTAAATCCTGACATCAGTCTCCTGGAGAAATCTGGGGAGCAGGATTAAAACTACCTCCATGAACTTTACAGTCTTCTTTGCGACATGTTTTGCGAATGTCTCAAGTGAGATTCTCTCTCTCGGTTGGGTTTGCTTTTGTATCGAGATTTGTTCGCTCCAGTCGAGATATACATAACCACACCACTGAGAAGGGTAAACCTTCACTCTTAGTTTCGGACTATGAACGAAGAAATTTGAACTTACATTGATACGAATCTGTGCATGGGCGCTTGAGCCAACAGGTGCTGCTTCTTCTGCACCTCGAAGACGCATGCAATCACCTCCTGCAGCCTCCGTCAAGGGTAAACCGAGATCTCGGCCGTTCTTATGGATGAAGAAAATGGGGGGGTGTAGCTGCTCATGGCCAACCCAGCGCAGTTTGTCGGACGACTTCTTGGGAGTCCAAATTATCTGCCGGATCACTGGACCTATATTTCTGACCGCATAGTCAATGACCCAGCTGTGCTGACCGGAAGTCGGTCCAGGGGGAGGCGTGGCCAAAAATGCGCCAGTGCCAGCGACATCGGCCTGCAATTGAATCTCTCCTGGTTCCCTCTTCAGCAGGGAGACGAGGTATTCTCGGGCAACCCGAGGATCAAACGTTTGAGCGATGTATCCGTCGATGCAGAGGTCACGTTGAACGTTCTGCTGCTGCTCTATCTGTGATGTCATGTCCGAGGCTAATCTAGACATGGGATGGGAGAAGTTAGTGAGGAATGCGGCCTAGAAAATGGTCTCTTTTAATTGTTTGGGTGCCATTCCAGCGCCCTTCGAGTATTCCAGCAGTAGCTGTTCTGTTGCGGCGTAAGTAGTATGCGGTGTAAGGTGGATAGCGTGGCTGTGCTCGCACAGGCCACTCTGGAAGCGCCGTTTGCTTGCTCCTTTACCAACCTAGGACACTCCCTTATTCCCCATCTCCTTTAGTGTATACTAGCGGTCAGTGTTGTCAATGACCCGGTCTGACGGGGGTCAGTTCAGTCGGAGGGTCAAGGACAGTCTTACTGACCCTTTTTTGGTCAGCGAGTCAGTCGGGTCAGCATCAATTTCAAATCAATGGGATCATTGGGATGAGAATCTGATAAAAAATGGTTCGATGATATGACAAATAAAATTTTGGGTCCCCGCCACAATTAAACATGTACAAATAAGGTCACCGACCCAGTCAGACCGGTCAGACCAGTACAGTAAAGACGGTTCCGGTGGGTCAGCCACTTACCCAACCTTTTTTGGTCAAGGGTCACTGACCTTGACGACACTGCTAGCGGTGGCCCGTGCTCGGCCACGGCTAGACAATCGTCTTTGCTTAAGCAAATGTTGTATTATTGTACTGTACTACATTATCGGTCAAGAACGATTTCATTATATACGACATTAGGTGAGTGGGCACTCGCGGCAGGGGTGGTGGTGGTGGTGGTGGTGGTGGTGGTGGACCTTCTCTCTCTCGACGTCTACGTTGGACACCGTGCTGGAGATGATCAGAGCGAAGAGCCCGTTCTCTCTCGCGACGTCGACGCTGTCCAAGGACTCTTCTCGAAAGTGAATATGACGGCGGTGGGTCTGATGGAGGACTTCGTTTGCGGGGCAGCGGTGGCGGTAATGGCGGCGAAGGAGAACGTGGCGGCAGTGGAGGGCGAACCAGGAATCTGTGGAGCGCCGTACGGTGCCGCGGATGCCGATTAGACAATGCTGCTTGGTGCGTGTGAGGAGTGAAGTCGTCCGCGGGTCTGTCAGACTCTGTCTGAGGGAGGCACGCATGTGTCGTCGGTCATCCGTCGGGGCTATCTTAAAGGGAGCATGGTTGGCGTACACCTGGCCCACGATTACTTTCGCGGTTCGTCTTCACCAGCATACGTCCTCACAGCGGCGCTAGCCCCATTGGGCAAGGACTTCGCGCCCGTCTCCGGCGCCGCTGCCTACCCAGAGAAAACCGAAGGATGGGTCTGCCGCGAGAGGAAGCTCTTGTTGAGTGCGGATGTCTGGAGTCTCCGATTGAGTTGGGCACGGAAGTGGAAAATGTTTTCGCACAGGGCCATGCAGTTGTTGTACATGTGTCAGCGAAACGTGGTTTATGTGCGCGTATTTCCAATTAGCAACTACCCCATCATGCCATTCCCTGCCCCTCCCCCTTTCATCTTATTCATTGCCGTTGCGGACATTTGGACATGACATATACAGCATGCACGCACACACTTGCATTTACACACCACATACGTGTCGTTCCTAGGCACTGTACGGGCGGTGCCCCTCGTTTTATCGGCTTATCTCGCATTCTCGATGAATTCTGGGACAGCAATTATTGTGACGTCTACAGTATATCCCACTAACCTAACCAGACCATTTACTACTAAGCATTACCACAGCTTATGGAAAGTCTTATGGAAACATTGTATGCTTTTACGGTTGGACGGACTCTCGTAGGGATTGATGATGGCGACTTTTCCACCCTTGTCGCCAATGGCGCCGGTGACCTGCTCAGCCTCAGCTCAGGCGTCTTGCCCTCTGAGATCGTATCGATGGCAATGTTAAGCGCATCACCAGTCGCCGCGCGAATCTTCTCCACGACACCCTCGTCGCGGTAATCGAATACCTCATCCGCGCCGAGTCCCTTGACGAGATCGAAATTTTTGGAACAAGCCGTTGTCAGGACACGGAGTCCACCCAACTTTGCGAACTGGATGGCGACCGCCGACGCGCCTCCCCGAATGAGAAGAGTGCCTCAGTGCCCTGAGGCACAGTAGTAGCATTCTCGGTACTTTTGGTTCGGATCCCCGAGCCAGATCGATGACACTGCCAATAGTTACAGCGCGTCTAGATTACGCTTCTGCTGCATAGCCCGATAACGCTTACATATGACAGGACGCGGGCTAGGCCTTATTGTAAACCCTACAGTAATGCATCAGTTCTATGATAGAGATGAAAAATTGGTAAGGAATTGAAATCATGAGAACAGTTGGTAAGGACCCAACGTATCGCATTCCCGACACGGAGTATGAAAATCAGGGATAGCTGGAATTGGGAGTTTTCTTGGAGAGCATTTTATTCCAAGTAGCAGGTAACTGTAAACAAGTGGTGCAAGTCAATTTGGCCGAGTTTTTCTCCACTTGACCTGACAGTTCAACCTGAAAGGGAGAGGGCTCTGTTGAAAGTTTGAAGTACAGCAATAAGTTAGATAGAGTATGTGAGAGTGAGATTCAGTTCCTGTAGCTGTGCTTGCGATTTATTAGGCCTTTTTCACCTTTCCGAGTGGACGAATCGTCGTTGCGAATCATGGCTTGTTCGGATTTCGCAATGGCAATCACATTTTCTGTTCGCACGGTTGTCTAACGATACCCGTTTCGTCGTCACGCGTTTTCATCGAAACAGAGCGTCTTTATTATTCAAGTCGAAGATAAACACGTCGTGCGAACAGGGCCCAAACCACGGCCCGAGGAAAACTCCTGCATCTTGCCGCATTGCCTTGATAATGCCCATGTCCTCCTCAAATGATTTAAGAGCGCGTGCTGTATATCGATCGATCGATCTCTTCCGAAAGGTTAGGGTCGATCATGGTAGTAGATGGCAGCCTCGACTGCGCGTTGGGGAATGGGGTGGGCGTCCCGCAGACTCCCGCTCCTGTTCGCTACGCTCGAAGTAGCGAGGTACTTCCCCTTGTCAGCTTTGCATTCTGCCTATCACTTGGCCATTGCGTCATTATATGATATGGTGGCGGCGCGCCTGCCAGGCAGTGGTTTTGCCGACTTTCATGAGGGAACTTTTAATGTCCTATTTTTCCACAGCCAATCGCGATGTAACGATGTTCTCACTGCGTCCCGCGGCGCTCGCCCATTATTCACTGGACTCGGGACTTACATTATCGATGCAGCGTCGCTCGATTTTTGGGGCGATCCATACGCGAGGAGTTGCACTAGTACTGAAGAGGGCGAGACCCACGCGACTGTGATATGAATTACTGTATGGTCAAAGATAGATGAAGCACATCCGATTACGGTGCGTGGTCGCTCTCGGGAGAAGCCGGACTCGCCGCGACAGCTCTGACGTCTGTCTTTACTTGCTCTACTGCCATGTCTCATCTCTTATCTACCACCCCTCTCATTCAATCCGCTGAATGTATACCGAGTCATGAGCCCCAACGCTGGAGGTACGTCCGTTGCTGTTTTCAATTAGATTGTGACTCAAGGTCGCCCACGGATAGCGGTCCACAAGGCACGCCTATCCACATTCTCAGCAATGATGCGCTCCTTAACGTATTCTCTCTATGTCGACCGGTTCTTTCATACGACGACGAGGCTGAGGACAACCGTAACTTAGAGGGAGGGGATTGGGTATCCGAGTCCTGGTGGTATAAGCTCGTGCGCGTTTGTCGCAGGTGGAGATATCTCATACTCGGTTCCCCAACCTACCTGCGCCTTTGCCTCGTTTGCACAACTGGCACGCCGGTAGCACACATGCTGGCAAATTCACCCCCCCTTCCTCTCATTATCGACCACATTCTCAAAGATCAAGATCACGACATCACCGCAGAAGATGAAGAGGGAATACTCCTCGCCCTCCAACACCGTCATCGCGTGCACCGGATCCGCCTCGAGATGCCCATCCCAAATTTGCAGAAGCTCGTCACAGCGATGGACGACGAATTTCCGATGCTAGAATTCCTATATATCACTGCTCCGACCGAGCACGATGCGAGCTTGGTACTTCCTCAGACATTTCAAGCACCGCATCTACGGCACCTCGTGTTGGATAACATCATCTGCCCCATAACATCCCCATTACTTACGCCTACTGCCGGCCTCGTCACGCTCTCACTTATGGAGATCCGCTCGTCTGCCAACCTCCGCCCACATGATTTACTTCAACGCCTTGCGCTTATGCCTCAGCTGGAGACCCTCGGGATCGACTTCCACTTCCCTATTCCCAGTCGTGATATCGAGAGGCAACTGTGGCGCATGCCCATAGTACACGTCACGCTTCCTAACCTTCGCTGGTTCGGGTTCAGAGGCGTTAGTGCTTACTTGGAGGCACTTCTTCCTCGGATTACTGCTCCCCTCCTCGAGAAGCTCCAAATCTTATTCTTTAACCAGCTCACTTTTTCCCTTCCACACCTCCTGGAATTTATTAGATCGGCAGGAAATCTTAGGTTCAGCAGCGCCAGGCTCACATTCCATGAAGGGGGCATTTCCACAAGGGTATATCCTTACGACGGTGCCACGATGTATGCCCTATACGTGGATGTCAGCTGCAATCAGCTCGACTGGCAGATGGCATCCGCAGTTCAAATTTTGAATACGCTTAGAAGTGTACTCTCCTCAGTGGAGCATCTTACTCTCGAGTATGAGATGGATGCGATATCGTCGGAGCGGCACAATGAAGCCGACCACGCACAGTGGCGCAAACTTCTCGAATCATTTAACGACGTGAAGACGCTTCTCGTGGACGCCGGGCTCGTCGGAGACCTCTCTCACTCCTTGCAATTAAATGATGGAGAAGCGTTGCCCGTGGAGCTGTTACCTGAGCTGAAGGAGGTCTCATATTCTGCAATTGACGATGCTGAGGATATATTTACCCCATTCATCGATGCCCGTCAGAAGGCAGGCCGTCCCGTAACCTTGGTCCGTCGTATCACGAGCCCTTCGGAGTCATCTTGGTAACCGCCTCCTCGAGCTTATCAGCGAATAATCAGGCCGGGCATAACTCAACTGCCTGGAACACGGCCCGCATATGCGATATAACGAGCTGTTCTATCCACTATCTGGGATAGCGCCGGTCGCGCCCACGGCTCCGCCAGCCCTCATATCTCTATTGATTATCAAGGATGTAACGATGCCGTATGGATGGCAGGATCATAGAGATATGCCAGCCTGCATCATCGCGTACTCACTTCGTCACACCCTACGTTATCCCCAAATTTAACTACTATACCCCATTAGTGGTGACCGTGCGAGACAGCAATTCTATCACTATGGTGTCTGTTTGTACAGTAGAGGTTAAACCTATAAGGTTGAAAACCGACAGTGTCGGTGCTATTCTGCCCGGTCAAAGTTGGTGATGACCACTTTGACTTGGCACAAGGCGCTTAACTTAGTAAGAGTACTGTGTGATGTCGCAGCAACCATAGCCAACTGTCATTGTAGTTAGGCGGTGCTGATTACGAGTTCAAGCTTTACTATGATGGTAAGTTATGGATCTCCGTGATGGCATTAAATGAGCACAACGCAAGAACGGATCCTGCCAGGCTGCTCACCCTGACACCTCTCGACGAAGAGCCTGAGGCGCTGAGCATCATGCTCACAAGCGGCAGCCCTCTTAGACTGAGATACAACGTCATTGTCGCACTCAGCCACGCCTCGAGGTCAAAGATAACGATACTGAAGTTTCAGCTCCAAACTAAGACATTTTTACCAACATAGATGCCTCAGCTCGAATGCCAGTTATAGCCAAGAAGGTGACGCCGGTCGAGATGACCCGATTTGTGTGATGGATAAGTAAAATCGGTAGAGAAAGAGAAAACAAGGAGGCCCCATAGGCCTTGCAAGAGTTTTGTCTGACTCCCTCCGCTTAATGAACCCTAGCAACTATCAGGCAGTTGTGCCACTTTAGCCTCCTGTTTGAGGAACTGCTACCGTACGAGATCAATTCGCCCGGTCACACGATCACGCCCGTCACGATGACTGGAAGCCAAAGGCGGGCGTTTTACAGTACGAGACAGCTGGCGTGCGCATCAGATCATTGATGTGAGTCCTTCGTGCTATGCGGGATCAATGCCTCGGATATGGGGAGTATCGCATCTCGCAATTGCGATGCCATGCAAAACAAAGGCAAGAGCACCCTAATTGCGTGTCAGAATGAGATGGGTGCTGTAAAGCTCGATAAACTTCCGAGTCAAGAGTTGAACTCTGCTGACTAATCCCGTTCCTGAAAAAGAAACAGGTCGGAATCGACTACCATCGTAACTGAGTATGTCTTGTCTTGGTCTACCAGATCCTTTGCAACGCTCGCAAGCGGGTGGGCCCAAGAATCTGCTTATGGTGAACCCACATCTCCCAGATACGCCCACGAAACCTCAAGCCCTCATATGACACTCTCCCATCGATCTTTATTAGCTCCCCTATCTCGGAATACACGAGACGCACTTGACAAGTTATACAAGCGTGTCTATGGGCACGACTCAAGGCGGCGCCTAGTGACACAGAAGGGGAAATATCTTGAAGTCGTTCATGTTGTGCAGTGCGCCAGTAGTCCAGATCAGGTACGGTAGTCCTGTGGTATCTCATATGGAATACGACCTTGACACCCCCTTAGCTTTCCCTTTACGAGTACCGCCTCGGATGCGAGTGGAATACCTTCCATGTTAACAGTAGACGTAACTTGGTCTATCATTCATCGCATAATCACATTATACTTGCAGAAATCATCTTACATTTGCTTACTAAATCTCACTTATAGTTTACTCGGATGTGCACTTTTTTTTGATGCCGATGATTGGCTGCTCTTGCCTGACTGATCTACGTTGCAAGAAGTCGAAAGCTTTGTTCGATCAGTTCTCGTTGCGAGAGAGGATGCCAGTGGCTCCTCTCCGATCGAGACTTGCTTATCAAAAGTAAGTTAATCAATGTTTATCTTTACTGATAATTCTAATCTTGTCGCATCTAGTGGAATACGTATCTCAAGACCACATATACGTTTATGCCACTGCCACGCCGTGCACACGAGCTTATACTACGCCTGAACCGCCTGAACCTGGACCCATCGGAGTCCTGGAGGGTATACTCCTACCCATTCAACACATTTCCTCCTCTCGAATGTTATGTCTCACCTCCGCTTGCCGTGATTAATGGCGGCCCAAAGCTTGCTAACCTCGATCTGGATGCCATCTCATTAACGTACCACGGGCAGGAGAGCAGTGAGACCCAAGTAGCTACAAAGGAACGCCTGACTCTTCTGTATAGTATTTGGGGTCTCATCATGAGCGCCAAGGATCTTGCGTTCGGAGTGGGAAAGCGAAAACAGAGGAAAGAATGAGCATGCGGGATCAGGATCAGGATGATGGCACGACACTGACTGGAGATGTACTCGCACAGCTTGGAAAGCATCAGAAGACTGTGGACAGGATTACAATAAAGAGTGGATAGAGTCTATGAATGACATTCCGTTTGGCCATCTGATGCATCAGCTGTAAGGCTTTTTTCTGTTCACCTACAGTAGTAGTCGACTGTCGTCAAATAGTTGTTTTGCTGTATCGAGAATATATGAACTCGGTCTGTTCGGCCAGCGGGATTTTATTTTATATTCATTTGTTTCTATCAGATCCCTGAGGTGCTGCCACGAACAACGGTGATGATGGAGGGGTAATTGTAGTCCAGTACAGGGAGTACCCTGGCCAGGCGTGAGTAACTTATGAGCGATGTGGCTCTGACAAATATGGACGACACTCAAAGCTCGACTCAACGTAGGATTACAATGGCAGGAAGGAAAGAAAGAAAAAAGACGGTAACTTAATGCTTGTTGTTGGATTGCTGGAGCTTTGATTGGATGACGGTGAGAAGATAAGACATGTTGTCTTGCTTCTTCTCTATCGTCTCCTGCAGCGCGTCCAAATTCGTCTTGATATACTCGGTCTTTCCCTCGTAGTACTTCACCGCCTGCGCCCGTGTCTAAAGGAGCGGTGGCCACCGTGTGTATAGTTCCACATGTCAGTAAAATAACGCACCCCCGTACCTTTTGAACGTAGTATCCCGTCCCGACGTCGATGATGACATTCTCCACATCTCGTAACTTTCCCGGAACATAAAGCGAACTCGTGAGGGGGACCAGAACGGTTTTGTCTCGAAAGATTGTTAACCGAGTGCGTGTCATACGTGTAACACGTAGAAGACGTACCTTTGTTCTCTCGCTTGACCTCCTTTGCGCTTTCGATGCACGACCGGAACTTGGCCTGCGCTTGCTTCAGTTGGGTGAAAGAATTGGTCAGGTGTGAGAGTTCCTGGTTATGATGACTCAAGGTTGGAGCGGGGAACACGGAAAGTAATTACACACTTCTTCCAGCTGCCTTTTTACTTCCACGAGCTGAGGAAGCTCGAGATCTGCCACGTTTACTTGCTGTGTCGGGGCTGTTGTAGATGTAGAGGGCGCGGACATCGCGGTGCGTTGCTGAGTTGCTTTGTTGGCAAAATATTTGAATTCCCCATTCGGCCTGACTTGCCTTTCTCCCGTTCCCGTTTCCCTCCCGCTCGCTCACCACGATGGCAACAAGCCATCCTCTGAGTCCACCACAGGACATCGGTGCGTTCTCCGCTTAGCGTACACGGGATCCAGCAGTGTTGGCTAATCATACTGTACTATTTGCAGTTGCGATATTCCACACGTCCTTTCACCCTACCCGTGGAAACATTCTCGATTGGTCTCTCAAGGCCAGTGACGGTATTCCATCCCATCACACCATTGCATCCAAGTATGCTAAGCATACCCATCGCACTGCTTAGATGTACAGCTCGACGGCGTGGAATTTAGCGCATTGCCCAGTGGACTGCACCTTGTAGAACATGATGTCGTGTAAGTGCGCCACAACCGCCTCCGTCAAATATCCCTCTTACCTCCCTCTCCCGTCCTCTTATGATAAAAAAACTGCACATTCCCCTAACTACCAGCCACATTACCAAAAACTCCCATCGTGGTGTCTGCGTCTTTACCCGGCGTCAGACCTCCGAGGAGGGCCAGCGCGGCTTCCGCCTCTCCTCCTTCGGCATTCTCCTCGCACACTCTGTGCGCCCGCGCCCCTGGAGACACATCGCCGCACTCAAGGCGCTCGCGCACGAGATATATACTTCGCTTGAGCAGCAGGCGCGCGGATGCGTGCGCGAGCCGCAGGAGGACGACTGGGAACCCGCGCGGCAGTTCTTCGAGGAACGCCGGGTACAGCACACGGACTTGGGCGGCGCGGGCGAATGGCGTCGGTGGAGCGAGGAGCTAGATGAGAATGAGGGTGTGAGTTTTCATTCCTTCGTTTTCGCCCGCGAGTTACCAGAGCGCCAACTTTTTCTTTCCCTTTGGTTCTATGGATGAATAGCAGCGAAGTGACATGATGGACATGTCAATACATGCCAACCCGACGCTGCATCTACCGCATGTCCTGCGCCTCCTTGGACCGTCGTCACTCACGTTGTACAAGCACGTGCTCGGTCGCAGGCGCATACTCGTGTATACGCAACCGCCCATTGAGCCAGCGTACATCCTCTGTCAGGTGGCCGCCGATATTTGCTTCGAGGACCAGACCGCACATGATTCCCCCGAAGGCTCCACCGCTCCGCACCTACGCTTGAAAGGGAAGCAGGAGGAAGGGATCAACGTGCTCGGCGTCGTAAGCCTACACGATATCGGGCTCCTAGAACGCGAGTCGACAACTGGGCGTGGTTGGATAGCGTGTACGTGGTATTTTCAATGGGCTTTGTTCGCCTAGTTATTGTTTCACCTACACTCTCTATAGGCACAACAGATGCTCTGTTCCTAGAGAAACCACAGTATTACGACCTCGTCATTGACATGAGAACTTTCTCACCCGAGAGGGCATCCCGCCCGAATCTCCAGATCTCCGTAAGGGAGCCAAATGGCCGCTCCCGAAGACCGTCGTACCGCCTCTCCACCGTGCGCTTTACCTGGAGTGACGTCAAACTAGTGCGTAACCCCTAATACCCATTCTCCTTTCTACGATGACCAACCCCCAATCCGACAGTGGAATGAACTTGATCGCATCCTCCAGCTCGATGCCGACACTAGTGGCTCCGCACATGCTGCCGCCCCACCCTCGCTCTGGACGGATGCATGGCGCCTGTACGAAGACGTGTGTCTCGTCTGCGCGGGGCTGTGGGTGGGCGGGCCGTGGCGTAACAATCGACATGGTTTGCAGGAAAGCTGGACCGGAACCGAGGAAGACAGATTCTTAGACAACCCCGTGCGCGTGCGCGCGCATGGAGAGGGCATTGAGGGCAGACCTATAGCCGCAGCCGCAGCCGGAGGCTCGACACGGACGCGATCGTATCATCGGGCAACCCAGCGGTATTTACCTTCGCCGTGGATGGCTACCACACCATCAGTGACCGACGACGACGTGACGAAGGATGCGTATCGCGATAATGACGATGAGGGAGAGGAGGGAGAGTCGGCAGCGCTGGTGCATGATCGGCAGAGTCGGACAACGCTCGCGCTACTCCAGACATTCCACGCGCAGACGCGCTTCTGGCTCTCGCGTCTCGCTACACTGCTTCCGCCTCAATGCACCGCTACCTCTGCTAATGGCGACCTGAGGACAAACGCACTTGGAGGTACAGAGGGGGAGACAAGGGAGCAGGATGAAGTGGTGGTGGTGCAACTGGCGCCGCGGGACGTGCTCGAGTTGGAGCTCAGCCCTTTGAGCAGCCTCGACGCACAGTTTGTCGAGTGGCTCGTGGAGGAGTATGGTGCAGGTTCTAGCATGCGCGTGTCCGTCTCTGTCCGGCGTGGCTGGCGGGACCTTCTCGGACTCGTGTTTACAGTCGGTGGCGGCAGCGGCTCGTCATCATCATCCCCACCCTAACTGATAATCCTCATCCATCTGTGCTAACGTTTACAGTATATCATATTCACCATATTTTCCTTTTTCTTTATCCATCGTACTTTGATGCCGATGTGGGTGGAGTAGCACCACTGTATCCAGAGAAATACCCGTAATATTTATTACTAAAGACCCGAACTAAGTCGTCTATCGAGTCTAGCAACAAAATTGAAAGATCATAAAATGGCATGTTACGGGGGCACGGCATTTCCATGCCTTCACGGGTCCTATAAAGCTTGCAATTGAACGTAGACGTTGGGAGGCCTCCGAGCCATGGGATCAATGCACATGCAACTTTGTCATGGGACGTGGTATTTGAGCACAGCAAATTGGGGTCATTCAGTCAGTTAGCCCTGGGAGGAGGCATGCACGCGCTCCGTGGAGCATAGATCGTTTATCATTATCAGAAAGCTTGCATATTATAATGGTGCGAAGAAGAATCAAACGGGATCATATCGAAGTCGTCACGCCAGCGAGATCCCCACCCGCAGCACGTTCCACACCCTTCAGTAGCGCAGCCAACCTCCTCTGCGCATCCTCACGACGAGCTCTCGCTCCGCGGCCCCCAGCCTCATCGTCGCTCACTTCACCATCACCACCACCATCGCCGGCCGCAGCACGACCCCCAGAACCACTACCACCTCCTCCACCCCCGCCGCCACCGCTCGCGCGCTCGGCCATGAACTCAGCAACGAAATGCGCAATAGCCGCCTCACCAATTTCCGCCATTGCACGAGGACCCCACCGCCACTCCCATGCTACGTCGGTATCCTCGCCGCCACCACTTCCCTGTGTCGCTCCGCCAGTGCGGCCACGGCCGCGCTTCTGCGCGGCGCCGTTTGCCCCTCCGCTGCCGATGCGCGAGCGATCGAGGTAGCCTTGGCGCTGAAGTTGGACAAGATAGGCGTCGAGTGTTAGAGTGCGGTGCGGAGAATGAGCGGGGAGTGCGAGTTGTGTTGGAGGACGAAGGCGCAGACGACGGAGAAGCATGCGCAAGTCCACTGTGCGATAGCATCAGATCGGGAAATGGAACGAATAGGAGTATTGTGGACGCACTGTCAGTGATGACCTTGCCGCTCACGAGGATAAGCGCGAGGATAACGTGTAGGATACCGAGTGCGGAGAGCTGGTCTGCGCTATTCCACGCGATGATACTCCCGTACGTACGCACACCGTGCTCTGCACCATCAACATCATCCGGTGCATCCGCAGCCTCCGCTTCGAGAATACGCTTGTTCGTCAGTGCCGCGCGTTCAATGAGGGCAGGGTCCAGCGTAGAGCGAAGGATGTATGTCTTGGAACCCTGCGAGACAGCTAAACAGACAAACAGCCATACAGTCAGACCAAACTATCCACGTCCACTCCCAGAACAAGAAAGCGGGTAAGGCAAAAGAAGACGGGCCAGAGGACGATACCTTTCTTCCTAAGTCCGGTGACAGCCTGTCGACCGCCCGCGGCGTCATCCTCTTCAGCACCGTTCTGCGTCCCCGCTTTCTCCTGCGTCTTGCCCCTGCCCGTGCCACTGCCAGCGGCATCGTGCGTAGCAGCGCGCGTGGGCAACTCGATAAGCTCCATACCAAACGTCCCACGCAGGACCTTTTGGGCCTCATCAAACACGGCCTTAAATGCGCCGCGTTGCGAGCCTATAACTTTTTTCGAGATCTCGTCGCGGCGGAGGGGCATGCGCCTCTGTTCATTAAAGAGCGCGAGCCGAACTAGATCGGTCGCGCGTTTTTTCAGGTCCTGTTAAAGTGGAGCCGGAATAAGTTGAAACGGCACGAATAGGTCAAAAATGTAACTTCAGTAATAAAGGCTGCACGTACTGTATTAGTGTCTTCCATACCGGGCTCATCGACGTCCTCGTGGTTTTCGGCTACTATCTCTTCCGCATCATCTTCCTCTTCCTGGCGTCGCTGGGAGCGACTGTAACGCTGTGTCTGAGTCTGTGGAGGCTGTCGCTGCGAGCGTGAAGGGCCTGCGCGTGGCATGCTTAAGGGATTGTCAATGAGGTAAAGGGAGAGACGCGGCGATTGCTATAATTTTAAATTAGTCACGATCGTGACGCGACGCGTTCAATCACACGTGATGATACAAGCCTTCCTCCCGTTCACCGTGCGCGACAGTTTGAGCGTGCGTTCAACTAATTCCTCATCTTTTTGCGGAACCCAGGCTACTCTACCGCGTTCTACCTGGTGCAATACCACACTCATTTCCGCACCGCACTTTGATCCCGGTCACTGGGCCGCACGCGGGTGTCCAAGCACGATGCTCTCGTCAACATGTGCCTGAAGTATGAAGTAGAACAAACCTATGAGACCTTCGAGATGGAGTAGAAGGGTGTGTCGTCGGTGTGGGCGTAGGAGGAAGATAGGATTTGCAACGTTTGACCGAGGACTGTTAAAAATTTTCGATCCCCGTGCTGTGCCGGAGCCTGGCCCGGACGTGTCCGCCTTCGTACGATATCAATAGACTCTCCGTCCTGGCTACACCATGCCCCATGGTTTTAATTGCTTCGAGTGATATTGTGTTGATCTCCGCAGGACAAGTAGCCTGAGTCTGCTTCCACCATACGGTGCACCAGCTCCTTGTTTCTTCTCGCGCTTTTCGATGCTGTGCTAAGTTAGCTCACATTATTCACCCCTGATCATGAGTTGAGCCCTGGGATGTTGAGCCTTTCAAGTATTCTGTCGAGTGATCCGCCTTTCTTGAACGGATCCTCTGGCGTCCGTGTTGATAAAACGAGAAAGAGCTCTTTGGATTATTAAACGGATATTCTGCACATGTACAGCTGTCTAATATCTAATGCTAGCCTTGCTTCACGGCACTTAGATTCGGGCGCATAGGCGTACAACTAGGAAAGACCATACTGATCAGCTCCCAGACTTGAGCTGTAAGTGTAAAGGATGTAAATCCTGTCGGTAGTGCACATAGGGGCGAATGGCATCATCCTCTGCATAACAAGCTGAGACATTGGTTCACGCGACAAGGGACGTCGCTAGCTCGACTCAACACTACTACACGAAAGAATCTTTGGAATACCGAGACTGATCATTAGCACGTTCTCCAAGACCTCATGTGTCTTCCGAGTCAACCTCGAAAGTGGACCAATTCAAAGTTACAGGGACAACGGTCATGTCAAAAGCTAGGAGCCTAGGACAGCCTGCAGAGGAGAGCGTGGGAACGATTCATTCCGTCATTCTCGGTACTGTATGTACAGCACTCGAATACATATATCGCCACGTCCCACCTCGGGCCAACAAGGGGGACGGTTGCTATCAACCCCCGATAGTGTCGAAATGCTGACTCGCAGTCCACATAGATTAGAAGCCATGAGCCTGCGACAGAAACCAGATGCCTAGTCGAAAAAAAGTGCCAGCAAGCTCGAGTCATTCGCTGGTCGCCTTGTCGGACATTATTGTAATAAACACTGCTCACGGGTCCAACGCTTTTCTCTAAAGTCAGCTCATCATGTAGGTGTACCCCGTATCATCAGCATTTGCCATTGTCCCTGCTGCCGAGGGCGGTGCAGAACGCAGACATCAGGCATCACACCGACGTGGCGATCAACGCCTCGGGGATCCGCAATCGCCGCGGTAACGTGGTAAGATCACCACTGACAGTGTTCGGTGACCATCCATCGTAGCAGTGACAGCTCTATAGCATGCAGCCTAAAATGGGAATCAGTCAGGTTGTTGAAGTCCGCTACGCTGTTGGCCGGTCACCACGAAATGACAAATCTCCGTGGAACCTTTGGGGTGATTTCTTTTCGGTGTAGAGGTGGAGTGCTGACGAAGTAGGACTTGTGGCTTTTGAGTGATGAAAAAGTGCCGACGTGAGCGGACGTGGACTGCCTCATAACGTGTGCAGTACATTGCAGTACATTTGATGGGCACAGACCAGGACGCAGAGGCTGAGCAGGGCGCCAAAAGCTAAGCGCCGTCGTTCGGTGGCACTGATGGCTGTGGTCTGGAAAGGCCCAGGGCTGCAACCACGATACACGTCGCATTTGCGTTTATTCGAATAGAACAATCCGAATGTGGCGGCTACCATCCAAGGAGGACAGTTCCCAGTTGCGGAAGATTGCGGCGGAGGAGTGGCGTCCTCGGTGGCGGTGGAGCCCGAGAGTTTGGCGGTGCGAGAGTCGAGACCTTATGTGAGGAGCCGAGCAATACCAGCCAGCTTCACTCAACTTACAACCACTACTTGTCATGGCTGAGACCAGGGTGAGTCCTTCGCTCTCCCCACAATATCTCTGCCTTTAACCCGGTGCCTCTAGGGCCCTGCTGCGAACAAGCTTGCAATGTCCCGCGCCCTCGGTGCTGCGTTCCTCTCTCATCAAGTTGAGCAGCTCGAAAAGTCCGTCTCTGCCGCTCCTCCTCGTCCTTCTCCCTCTCGCAATCACAACAACAACAACAACAACAACAGCAACAACAACTGGCGGGATCGCCAGCGTTCACACCCACAACAGTCCGCCGATTCAAAGCGTAGTCAACTCCCCATCGGGGGTATCCGGATCACCACCACCACACATACCCATCAACCACACCTGCAGCAACAGAAGGAGCGTCCAGGCGCGACAAGGAACCGTGGTGCCGATGACGCTAAGAAGACAAGTGCCAAAGAGGCTGATGTCATTGTCGTTGATGCGAGTGTGCTCGTCAATGCCCTTGGGCAAGTAAAGAAGTGGTGTAGGGATGGGCAGGAAGAGATCATTATCATCCCGCTTGAAGGTACGGTATCATTTTCTCTCTCTCGGTCATGTCTCTTCTTGTTGTCTACTCGCGGTCAAGCTCGCCCACGCTTTATCGAGGAGCGGATTTGGCGCCGGCGCTGCCGGCGGCAACGTTATGTAACACCGCCTGACAGCCCGGGGCAGGTGAAGGCACTCTCGCTTCCCGAGCGGGAAAGCTTGAGCTCGTCCCATCCTATCAACCAGCCGGCTGGCCGCGCAGTATCTGGTCTACGATTCACTCAGAGCCCTGACCCTCTGCCTCCAGCGCTTAACACCCTCGACTTACTCAAGAAGGGTTCGACGCCCCTCGCCCAGCGCGCGCGCACTGCCTCGCGTGTGCTCGAGTCACAGGTGGGTGCCAACCCCCGCGTACGCGTGCAACAAGATTCTGCTTTTGTACTCTGGGACAAGATCACTTTCGATGAGGATACCACTACCAGCACTGCCGGCGACCCTAACGCCAACGTCTCGGTACAGTCATCAGCGTCCCCATCCCCCGAATGGGTCCGCCGCACGATCTGCTGTGCACAATGGGAGACCGAACATGCCGATACAGCCCACCCACGCGTCGTCCTTGCCGCTCTCGCTCAACAACCGCTGCAACAATCCTCTGTGGAGGCGGATGACCTTGCTCCTACACCCGCGCAAGTAGCGTCTCCCGTTCCGCTTCCAGCACCGCACCACGGGCAGCAACATAGGCACGAACCACGCGTGACAGGTTCACTCGTCGGATTTTGGGCCCGTCGTGCTCGTCTCGCTGTGCTCGAGGTACCTCCGTCCGCTGGTTCGGATGACCGCGTGTCGCCGGAAGACCGTCGACCAGCACACAATCATCACAACCACCACCATCATCGCGGCCGTGGGGGCGGTCGCGGAGGTGGGGGAGGTATGGTGGAGCGACCACCTGCTGTCAAGGCTATGATGGACGTTGTTGCGCAACCGAGTCGGGTCGTACGCGTTCTTGCCCGCGGGGAGAAACTCGATCCGTGAAGAGGCGAAGCGAAGCGACGAGCCAGCGTGCAATGTCTGTTCGCGAGGACCCTTTATTTACTTGGATTTTTGTGTTGGACTGGATTGAAATGGTATGTGTGAGTTGAAGGGAAGGGGATGCGGTCGTTGATGCGGCAAAGGTGCGCATTTTAATCCTGTTCCCTCTCTTTCGATTCTCTCTCCTCTCTCTTCATCTCACTGGCCGAGCTGAGCGCATTAATCCCTGCAGGATCGTAAGAACTCATGGTTCTATGCACGTGCTTCCGTTCGCATAATTCGCCCCCAACCCACCCTTCCCTTGGCTCGACGGCCTCCCAGTTTGATGCCATGTTGTATAGATCGGGATGCACACCGCAGTACACTGGCCACCTAGTTGTCTGCTTATGTCCGCCTCCCGTTCTCCGCTGTGTCACCAATCGCACCGCCCACCATAACTGTAGGCTGCAGTCGTAGCGTGCTTGCCCTCTCCTTTTCCCCTTCGTCTCGACTTTGGACTCGATTCGATGAATGGACTAGCTTCTGCTTCTTGCGTGCGCCGTGTCGAATCTTTTCTCATCGACGACAAGTTCTCCAAAGCCTTTTTTTTTTATGTCGTCACCTGAATATTATGGATATGTTCCGTTCTTTGCTGTGTCGTGTCTTGTCCTTTTGCTCTCGTTCCCAAGTCACATGTGCCACCTTTCCTTCCTTCCTGTACTCGTCGTCGTAGACGTGGTTCCGACGTCTCATAGTTTGCCTTTTTTTATGGTACCGCCCATGTAGTATATTATTGCTCCTGGCTATCGTTTTGTTCCGTTTAAGGCATCTAAGTGCATGTATGAGCTATTCCTTGTAGTACAGTATGTGAAATCTCTCCCCCTCGATTGAAGAATATATGATCTCGCTTGTTTCTTTTCTTTTCCTTAGCTCCGGATGGCCTGTCGTGAGGGTGCAACGTTTTCGTTTCTTACGCCACTTTTCTGCTCGCTAGTGACGGCCGTCATGGTACTGTAGCGTGACTACTGTATCGAAACGAACGACGCCACTATTCCGTACAGTCGGTTCCCTGCGGCTGCTGGGGGTTCATACGTTCATACCTCTCACAGTAAAGGCCACGCTTCAAGCCGAGTAGTTGGATGAGTTCGACTTGAGGATAGAGGGCGCTGGACGATCTCGTCTTGTACCAAGAACGAGACAAGACTATGTACTGCTACGCGTTAGTATACTAGGTGGTGGCTCTGGGGGGCTCAGCCGATCACACAGTCTGTATCGCAAACTTAACTTACGCTAGAGGTTGGTCGAATTACTGTTAGTGGGGACCTGTCAATGTCTCGCACGCGGCCACCACACCACCACGACCATCGCTGCGCAATCACTCGATCGCATGATTCGCAACTTTAGGCGGACATGGATGGATGGATCGATATGAAACGGTAGGGTGATGGAACCAGAGATGAGAGAAGAGAGGGTGTTGGGCGTCGATGGGAGATTGATGTGTGAAAGTTTGAACGGAGCGCCTCTGATCCGATCCGAGATCATGGTCCCCGAGTGCCTGAGTCGTTAGCCCTCTCTCCCTCTCTCTTCACCGTTGACATTTCCCTTAAGTTACAGTACCTCGCGACCGTGACCGTGGCAGTCACGTCAAAAAATGTCGGTCGACACAACCCACACACATTCTTCCTCTTCATCCGCCATAGAACTCATCCCCACCTCGGCCAACATCCCAGGCACACCCAACTCTCCATCCCTCCTCCCCTCCCCTGACAGCCGCAACAGTTTTGCCAGGCGCAGACTCAGTTGGGGTCGGGCTGACTCTGCTGGCCCTCCTCCCATGAATGATCCGGGTCCCTCGTCATCCCGTCCCAGCACCTCTTCGATACCCGTCTATGCCCTCGATGACGACCCCTTCGTCGCCTCCAACCCCCGCGCCAACTTGGATGACCCATTTCGCCCCTCAATTACCTCACACTATGATGACCCGGACCCTTTCGCATACCCCAGCAATACACATACCTACGCATCCTCCGCATCCCTAATCTCTACCTCCCGACGCAACTCTAGCCCCACCTCCTCCACCGTTGATGATTTCACCCACCTCACCGCAACCCTCAGCACGACCAACATGAACCCCAACAATGAATTGGACGTCCCAGATAACAACCACGACCACGACGACTGGCGGACCGACTCTGAACAGCACATCTTAGGCGATGCCACCCCACGCACCCGACGTCGTCTCGAACAGCGCTATACCGCGAACCTCTCTCCCTCACCTATTCAGCGGTCTGGTACAGCCATCAAGAGGCTCTCCCAGGGTCTTCGTCGCGTTTCCTGGCGCGTCGTCAATTTTGCTGGCGCCGGCCTTGACGACCATATTCGTTTACCCGATGGTGGTGACCAAGTCGATGCAACCGGCGATGGGCGTCGTCGTCCCTCCCCGGACAACGACGAGGACGGCGATGATAGGTCGGTGCAGCCGTTTGCGGACTTGGGTGGGAAGGTTTCCTCTTTGCGCGGACGGACACTCTGTTGGTTTGGGCCGACTAGTCGTTTCGGCGAGCGATGTATGGTTTTCTTATATTCCCGTGCGTGTTCCGACTCTATCCCTGTTCTTCTGCCCACTTATCTGACGGTTGCCCACATACCACAGATCGACAGAACCTCTCATTCTTTGTTCGATTATTTTTTATGCCGTCTTGCTAACCATACAATCCTCTCGCACCCTCACGTTGTCGACTCCAAACGCAACCCCGCCAGCCGTGAAAGGGTACTTTCATATGTGGGAAGACTATATCATCTTTGCCCTTTTCGTTTTCTTTAGGTAAATGTCGTCTGATTCCTCTCTTTTTCCGACCAAACTGACAACGTACCTCCTTCTCCAGCTTCGAGTCATTCGCGCGAATATGCGTCTCGGGTCTCATCCTTGACCCTGAAGTCCCAATCCGCGCTATTTTAGCCATCACGAGCACCCGCCGTATCACCAATCCACGACAGCCGCATCAATCGCTCACCCCACCCCGTCCACCTCTGCAACCCGCCTCAGCCGCAAAGGCACACTCCTCCATCGCTTTCGGAATTTCTACAGCAATGTCACGCGACCTTTTGCGCTTTCTCCTGGCAACTCTGCGGGGTACCCGGCTTCCTCCTCTTCTATGGGAGGGGCGACTACACCGGCTGCTGCATCTAGCGTCACACTCGTCGGACCCGTCCCTTCCAACCGTAAACGAGCCGACACCACGGCTACACTCCTCGAAAAGGCCGTCATCGTCGCCACCACGCTCTACTTCGCGGCAACAGCAGCAACAACAACCACAGGAGAAAGAGGTGCTCCTTCTCCCTTTCCAGTTTAGTGTCAACCTCGCCCGACGTGTCACGCGGCGTAACTTGCCGTATTTGCGGCATAGTTGGACGCGCACCGACGCTGTGTCCGTGGTTGCTTTTTGGATCACGTTTGTGCTGGCGCAGACTGGTGTCGAGCATAGCGCGACGCGGCATCTTGGACTGTTTCGGGCTTTAAGCGTTTTGAGGACTGCTAGGTTATTGTCAATCACGTCTGGTACGACGGTGGGTGATTATGACATCTGCCGCATGCCTTGGATAGACAAGCCTTTCCCTTCCCCTAGACGATCATGCAGTCGCTCAAGACTGCGCGTCCGTTACTCGTCAGCGTGGCATATTTTGTGCTATTTGCCATGACATTGTTTTCGTACGTTCCCGTTCCAGGTCCACTGTGCGAGCGAGGTGGCTGATGACTGACTTTCTTGTAGGATCATTGGTGTCCAATCATTCAATGGCTCGATGCTCAGGTCATGCTACTTGAAACCAGTCCTCGGCGAGGGCGAAACGTCACTCAACCACTTTTGCGGGGGCCACGTCGATCCGAATACGCTGTCCAATGTGCCGTATATCACTCAGGATGGGCGTAACGTCACGGTTAAGGGGTATATCTGCCCCCTTGGACAGGTCTGCAAGGTCTGTCTGAC